>OZ010745.1:3000000-3410189 GCA_963932245.1 Tachinus rufipes
TTAATGAGCTCAATATTTTTTTAATAGGTTTTATCTTTAAATTTGTTGTTGTTTACTAAGGAATATAAAGTAAATTTAGTCAAATAACGCAAGAACCAAAAATTGAACTGTTATTAAATTTGTACATTTTAGAACAAAGTATTAGTGCTACAAATGGTACTAATTTGAATCAAATTGATGCGCTCAATTTTCTTAAATTAGGTTTTATCTTTAAATTTGTTATTGTTTACTAAAGAATATAAGGTAAATTTAGTCAAATAACGCAAGAACCAAACATTGAATTATTATTAAAATTATACAATTTAGAGCTATGTATTAGTACCGTAAATGGTACTAATTTGAATCAAATTGATACGCTCAACTTTTTTAAATTGGATTTTATCTTTAAACTTGTTGTTGTTCAGTAAAAAACATACGGTAGATCTTAGTCAAATAACGCAAGAACCAAACATTGGATTGTTATCAGATTTATACATTTTAGAGCTGTATATTAGTACCGTAAATGGTACTAATTTGAATCAAATTGATACGCTCAGTTTTCTTAAATTTGTTTTTATCTTTAAATATGTTGGTGTTTAGTAAGGAACATACAGTAGATCTTAGTCAAATAACGCAAGAACTAAATATTGGATTATTATTAAATTAGTACATTTCAAAGCTGTGTATTTGTACCATAAATGATATCAATTTCAATTAAATCAATACGCTCAGCTTTTTGAAAATATAATTTATCTTTAAAATTGTTTTAGTTTAATAAAGAATATACGATAGATCTTAGTCAAATAACTCGAGAACATAACATTGGACTATTAATAAATTTTTAGATTTTAGAGCTATGTATTAGTGCCGTAAATGGTACTAATTTGAATCAAATTGAAACGCTCAATATTCTTAAATTGGTTTTTATCTTCAAATTTGTTGTTGTTTAGTAAAGAACATACGGTAGACCTTAGTCAAATAACGCAAAAACCAAACATTAGATTGTTATCAGATAAGTACATTTTAGAGCTGTGTAATAGTACCGTAAATGGTATTAATTTGAATTAAATTGATACGTTCAATTTTCTTAAATTAGGTTTTATCTTTAAATTTGTTGTTGTTTAGTAAGAAACATACAATAGATCTTAGTCAAATAACGCAAAAACCAAACATTAGATTGTTATCAGATTTGTACATTTTTGAGCTGTGTATTAGTACCGTAAATGATAGCAATTTGAATCAAATTAATACGCTCAATTTTCTAAAAACAAAATTTATCTTTAAAATTGTTTCAGTTTAATAAAGAATATACGATAGATCTTGGTCAAATTACTCGAGAACCAAACAATGGACAATTTTTAAATTTGTTCATTTTAGAGCTACGTATTAGTACTACAAATGGTAGTAACTTGAATCAAATTGATGCGCTCAATTTTTTTAAATTAGGTTTTATCTTTAAATATGTTGCTGTTTAGTAAAGAACAAACGGTACATCTTACTCAAATAACGCAAGAACCAACAATTAGATTACAATCAAATATCTAAATTTTAGACCTGTGTATTAGTACCATAAATGGTACTAATTTGATTGAAATTAATGCGCTCAATATTTTTTTAATAGGTTTTATCTTTAAATTTGTTGTTGTTTACTAAGGAATATAAAGTAAATTTAGTCAAATAACGCAAGAACCAAAAATTGAACTGTTATTAAATTTGTACATTTTAGAAAAAAGTATTAGTGCTACAAATGGTACTAATTTGAATCAAATTGATGCGCTCAATTTTCTTAAATTAGGTTTTATCTTTAAATTTGTTATTGTTTACAAAAGAATATAAGGTAAATTTAGTCAAATAACGCAAGAACCAAACATTGAATTATTATTAAAATTATACAATTTAGAGCTATGTATTAGTACCGTAAATGGTACTAATTTGAATCAAATTGATACGCTCAACTTTTTTAAATTGGATTTTATCTTTAAACTTGTTGTTGTTCAGTAAGAAACATACGGTAGATCTTAGTCAAATAACGCAAGAACCAAACATTGGATTGTTATCAGATTTCTACATTTTAGAGCTGTATATTAGTACCGTAAATGGTACTAATTTGAATCAAATTGATACGCTCAGTTTTCTTAAATTTGTTTTTATCTTTAAATATGTTGGTGTTTAGTAAGGAACATACAGTAGATCTTAGTCAAATAACGCAAGAACTAAATATTGGATTATTATTAAATTAGTACATTTCAAAGCTGTGTATTAGTACCATAAATGATATCAATTTCAATTAAATCAATACGCTCAGCTTTTTGAAAATATAATTTATCTTTAAAATTGTTTTAGTTTAATAAAGAATATACGATAGATCTTAGTCAAATAACTCGAGAACAAAACATTGGACTATTAATAAATTTTTAGATTTTAGAGCTATGTATTAGTACCGTAAATGGAACTTATTTGAATCAAATTGATACGTTCAATTTTCTTAAATTAGGTTTTATCTTTATATTTGTTGTTGTTTACTAAGGAATATAAAGTAAATTTAGTCAAATAACGCAAGAACCAAACATTGGACTATTATTAAATTTGTACTTTTTTGAGCAATGTATTAGTACTATAAATGGTACCAATTTGAATCAAATTGATGCGCTCAATTTTCTTAAATTAGGTTTTATCTTTATATTTGTTGTTGTTTACTAAGGAATATAAAGTAAATTTAGTCAAATAACGCAAGAACCAAACATTGGACTATTATTAAATTTGTACATTTTAGAGCAATGTATTAGTACTACAAATGGTACCAATTTGAATCAAATTGATAAGCTCAATTTTCTTAAATTGGATCTTATCTTTAAATCAATTAGAAAACGCATTAATTTTGATTAACTACTCAAAAAATTGTTGATTGATGTCAACTGTTTCAAATATTTTTAATTTTTTTTTAATATTTGCGGTGTTGCCAAATAAGAGATTGTTAGTAAATTAATGATTGTTATCTTTTTTTGAAGCAAAAACTTTAGTTTTTAATTAATTATTAAGCAAATTGTTGTTTTTTTAAGCAATTTGTCATTTGTTTTAAATATTTTTAAATTAAATAAATTTTTGCGGTGTTGCCAGATAACAACTGAGCTATTTAGTTAACAATTCTTTATGGTTTTTTGTTATTGAAGCAAGAAAACTTTAATTTTTAATTAACTTTTGAGAAAATTGTTGATTTTTAAGCAATTTGTCATTTGTTTTAACTTTTTTTTTTATTTTTATAAATATTTACGGTGTTGCCAAATAACAAATTTTATATTATTAAACAAAAAGCTTTTGTTTTTCGTCATTGAAGCAAAAAACTTTGATTTTAGATTAACTTTTGAGAAAATTGTTGATCTTTAAGCAATTTGTCATTTGATTTAAATGTTTTTAAATTTTATAGATATTTGCAATGTTGCCAAATAACAAATTTGTTATTTATTAACAAAATTGCTTTTGTTTTCCGTCATTGAAGCAAAAAACTTCGATTTTAGATTAATTATTAAAAAAATTGTTGATTTTTAAGCCATTAGTCATTTGTTTTAATTGTTTTTGAATTTAATAAGTTTTTGCGGAGTTACCAGATAACCACTAAACTATTTAGTTAACAATTCTTTATTGTTTTCCGTTATTAAAGCAAAAAAATACTTAAGTTTTAATTAACTATTGAGATAATTGTTAAATTTTAAGCAATTTGTCATTTGTTTTAAATGTTTTTAAACTCTATATATATTTGCGGTGTTGTCAGATAACAAATTTGTTATTTATTAGGAAAATTGCTATTGTTTTCCGTCATTGAAACAAAAAACTTTAATTTTAAATTAACTTTAAAAAAAAATAGTTGATTTTTAAGCCATTTGTCATTTGTTTTAAATGTTTTTAATTTTTATAGATTCTTGCAATGTTGCCAAATATCAAATTTGTTATTTATTAAAAAAATTGTTTTTGTTTTCAGTCATTGAAGCAGAAAAACTCTGATTTTAGATTAGTTGTTGAACAAATTAAGATTATTAAGCAATTTGTCATTTGTTTTAAATATATTTGAATTTAATATGTGTTTGCAGTGTTGCCAGATAACAACTGAGCTATTTAGTTACTAATTCTTTATTGTTTTCCGTAATTGAAGCAAGAAAATTTTAATTTTTAATAAACTATTAAGAAAATTGTTGATTTTTAAGCAATTTGTCATTTGTTTTAAATGTTTTTAATATCTATAGATATTTGCGGTGTTGCCAAATAACAAATTTCATATTATTAAAAAAAAATGCTTTTGTTTTCCGTCATTCAAACAAAAAACTTTGATTTTAGATTAGTTACTAAAAAATTGTTGATTTTTAAGTCATTTGTCATTTGTTTTAAGTATTTTTAAACTCTATAGATATTTGCAGTATTGCCAAACAACAAATTTGTTAATTATTAACAAAATTGTTTTTGTTTTTCCTCATTAAAGCAAAAAAACTCTGATTTTAAAATATTTATTGAAAAAATTGAAGATTATTAAGCAATTCGTCATTTGTTTTAAATCTTTTAAAATTATGTAGATATTTGCGGTGTTGCCAAATTACAAATTTGTTATTTATTAAAAAATTCTAAATTTCAGTCATTAAAACAAGAAAACTCAATAAAATGGCAATAAACTATATTTAAATCAAATACTTTCAATAATAAAATGTTAGTAACAAACATACATACTTCCAAGAAAAAAATAAACACGGCAACAGAATAATAAAATACAGAAGCCTTTAGGTCTTACGTGTCGGGATGAAAGGGCTCAATTAATAGTTTAGAGATTCCCATTTAATTACACTTCGATTCCTACTCGCATCAGAGTATTTATCGATTGTGAGCTATAATCCGATATAATTCATGCGTATAAATTATGTAATTCAATAACGTAATATGTGCGTTCCTTAATAGACCCAGAAGTAATGGCCTGTTGTTGTTGACACAACTATTAATTAATCAATTATCTCTTGATGTATTGCCACTCCGTGATTACCCCTTGGTTACGTGCCCGAAAGGCCAAAGCCACTCACTCTAGCAGTGTTTATCTGCCTCTTTCAATTTTATGTTTTCTCTTGACAAAAAGATTTGATTACAATAAAATTAAACTTGGTAGTAATTAGGAAGAAACTTCAAGTTTAATTAGTTTCATGTTAAATTATACACCTTTGTTGCAACTAAATAATGAACCTTGCGTCTGGGTTTTCTATAATATATTATAATAATAGAATGAATTATGCAATGCGCAAAATAGGCATCGCTTATCATTTTGTTAATTGAAGTGAATTTATTTTAACACGGGCTTAAACATAACGTATATATGAATTAAATATACGTCGACGATAATAAAATGCGCATTTATTAAAGTCATAAAAGTTTCAACGAAAAGGATTTTAAAACTATTCGAGGAGGATGTAATAAAATCGTTTCGAATAAAATATTTTTGCGCAATTTAATTAATAAAAGTTTATGAATGTTATCATCAATCAATGAAACGGATTTTAACTACATTTTTTGTAACAATTCCCAAGAGGAAATGTGTATTGGAAACATTTATTATTAAAGTTTAATATTTGATTCCTTCATACAAATCAATTAATAACTTTAAATCAAAAACACTAATTTCTTCAATTATAATCGAAATATGCGGACATTTTATGAACTGAGCAGTTGGCTCAACAATCTAATATCCGCTACTGGATTCGTAAATGCTAATATTGTTATACAATACAACTCAAGTGAGAAGAGAGAGAATAATGAAACACGACACTCTGCAACGTCCCAAGATTTAATTACGCAGTCCATCCAAACGTCCATGTTAATTAATAGCCCTTTCAGTGTCCCCCGCTACTACTACAACACCGTCCGCCTTATTGCGCTAATAATGCGTCCCATACCCTTTAAGCGAAAACCTTGCTCCCGCTACTAGCTCCTACAGCGAAAATCGCGACTGTATGTTTTGCGCTTGGTCGGCCTACATGTGCAAACGCCTCGGGGGAGACATTTAAGCTTTTGTGTTTGCTTTATCAAAGTCTTAACTTCGTTCGTTTTTTGGTTTTCTTTCTTGATTTGAAAGTCGCAGCTGGAATTCAAATCCGGGGCCTTTAGAGAACAACTAAAACGTTAAAAAGAATGAATGAAAACATCTCTAGTTAAGGTTTCTTGTTTATCATTTCTAGTTAAGTAGAGTTTATTATGCATTCAGAACAGTTGCCGCATGATTGCAGGAATTATTCAACGCTATAATACATCTGCAGGACCTCAATCTATTGCTGTACTGTTAGGGATTGATATAAATAGATGGAATAAGCTCTCATCATCATTCCAAAAATATATAAATAACCCTCCGATATGTTTTATTTAGCAATATTTATAATTTATCAGGGTCCATTGAAAGCCTCCTTTTCCATGTCCGAGGCTTCTTGGTAGAATAAATTCAGCTGTCATATTTCATGCAGCAACTTCCCGACTTAATATTCCATCCGTGATCACGCCGACCACAATGCAGCAGCAGCAGCTTTGTTTTGTTCCATCGTTAACGTATTCAGTTTATCGATTCAGTTTATTCTCTTACTAAAATCGATTAGTTTTAATTAACTGAAATATGCATTTAAATGTGTTGGTTGGTACTCATCATATTTTTTCGCAAAACTTTACGATAAAATTGAATTTGAGGGGTTGGTGGTCGCGCGAAGCGCAAGCGGACTAAACTTTTATATCAAACCCCCGTGTAATTGAATGAAGAAACCAGGTGAGCGGAAAACTAGGATGTTGCTAGACTTTTATGCGAGTAATGACGTTCGTGCCTTCATTTCAGACTTTGATTATGCCTTTATTACGTACACTCACCAACACTTAAATTTTCCTCCCATTGTTGCCTTCCTGTTTTCCTTTTAAAATTTATATTATATATAGAGAAGCGTTGGGTGCTAGCTATTGATTAAACGGAGCGAATTCAACTGATATTAGTAAATTATGTACGATATTGTAGCAGACAAGTAGGGCTATAATAAAATTTTTTATTCAAACAATTAAAATTTGTCATATATAAAAAGCAAGCATTCTATAATATACATACACGGTAGAATTAAAATTTTATGACTCGTACAGTTCGTTTTTGTAATCCAAATAATCTCTGAGATATTGAAGAGTGTCCCCAAATTAGCAAACTATAACTTAGGTCATCTGAACACAGTAAAAAATATGCCAATCTCAATGCAAACTTTGTAAGTATCTTTTTAGACAACTCTTCGCCGTAAATATCCCATCTAAGTTTGGAGTCTATATAAACTTCAAGAAATGTTGTGGACATTGCAGGTATTTTGTTACTTAGTGAGAAAACTATATTGACAGTTTTTTCAACATTTAAATGAAGAGAGTTTGCTCAAAACCAATTTAAGATATTACCAAGTGTTACACTGTTTTAGTTAATAGCCTCTTCCAAACTACTCAATTTATTTGCAAACGTAGTCGGCATACAGCACTGTGGTGGCCTAGTTTGTTTAATGCGGCAGATTATTTACGTATAGTAAAATAGTAATGGGCTAAAAGTATAGATCCTTGTGGAACACCATGTTTTATATCAACTAGTTTGGAAGTAGATCCATTGACCGCAACACATTGTTGTCATTTACCAAGATAGCAAAAAATCATACTACAAGCTGCTGGATGAAAATTATAATAATATAATTTTCGTATTAAAGTTGTGTGTTAAACACAGTCAAAAGCTTTGCAAAGATCAATAAACGTGGCGGCAGTATGAAACTGCTAGTACATCCTCAGTTAAAGCAAGAATTGCAGCTGTGGTTAAGTACCCCTTACAAAATCCAAACTGGTTGCAGTTTAATATATTATTTGCATCGAGAAATGCCATTATTTAGTTGAGCAAATACTTTAGAAATTATTGGAAGTAACGAGATTGGTCTATAATTTCCCGGATCATTTATATCCCCTTTTTTATATACAGGTATAACTTGTACATTCCAAGATACACCTATTTATAAGATTAATAAGAAGATAAAAGATCATATCTTTAATACTTTTCAGTAAGTTTACTGTTAGACTATATATATTTTTTACTTTACTGCATTTTAGTGAGTTTATAGTTTTTCTCACTTCATTTGGAAAAATTTCACTAAATTAAAAGTAACCACCGTTAATAGTTGCATTCTCGTGCATAAAATTAATTGAAAAAATAGTTATTAAAAGTATCACAGTTTGATCACAGTTTTTTTTAAATTATTATTAATGAGTGACCACATGGTCTTTTGTTTATGTAAAAATTAACGTATCAATTTGTACTAATTTCACACAATTGATAGAGAAGGTAATGGTTAATATTGAAACCAAATTTCATTAATTTCCAATGCAAGGATTTGAAGATATATTTTTATTAATTAACCCATGCGTCTCAAAGTTGAAATTGGTAAGGTTATGTAAAATTGACCCTATCAGTTTACACAAATTTTACAAAATTAAAAAATATAATAATGGTTTATTTTGGTACTAAATTGGGTCTAATTTCAATGTACAGTTTAGAAGTTATAAATTTTATTGGTCAATTTTGCAAAACCTCAAAATTAGTCAACTTGCTAGATTTGTTCTTAGCGGTCAAATAATTCTAAAACCATGCATTGGACTTTGATACAATTTGTCAAAAATATAGTTCAATATCGGTACTATCAACGGAAAAAAGTATGTCAAATATCATACGATCAATTTGACATAACCTTAAAACTAGCCAACTGGTTAGATTCGTTCTTAGCGGATCTTAAGATCAAAAAAATTGAATTATTTTAAAACCATACATTAGATTTTGATACAATTTTAGAAAAATATAGTTTAATATCAGTACTAACAACTGCACCAATTATATCAAAAATCATACGATCAATTTGACATAACCTCAAAATTAGTCAACTTGAACTAGAAAAAGTTAAATAATTTTAAAACCATACATTAGATTTTAATACAATTTGGCAAAAATAGAGCTCAATATCAGTATTACCAAGTGCACAAATTATATTAATTTTCATACAATCAATTTGACATAACTTCAAATTTAGTCAACTTCAATCCTAAAAAATTTCAGAAACAATTGTTAAACTACTAAAGTGTTCTAGAATCCTTTTTTTTAACTAAAAAATTATAATAAATTTCAAAAACATTTAATTAAAGTCTAAGAACTGCTAAGGTTTTTTAGAAACCTTTGACTAGCTCAAGAAGTTTTTCACTTTACAAATTTTTAAGAAGTTTAAGAAACTTATAAAAAAATTCTGAGAGTATTCAGACTCATTTACTCAAATTCTAGAAACTTTTAAGATGCTATAGAAAGTGTTTATCAAATTTTTGAGAAGTTTTTGTATTGACAAATATCTTCTTTTCATAACATTTGGTTTGGTGTTTCGTAGGGATCATTCCAAACCCACCGATTAAACTTTGTGCTAATGTGTACAAAGAAGACGGATCTGAACCTGCCAAAATAACTGCGTAGTTTTACCCCACACAGTTAAAACGCAAAATAAAACTGCACCTAATTTTCAAGTAAAATGTCGCGCTAATTTTTAACAGAATTCATTTGATTATATAAAAAAAATCCATGTTTAGAGAAATCAAAATGGAAGAAATATACAAACAAAAAATTAAAAAATAGTGCATACATTACTTTAATTAAATACTGCAAAAAAATCTATGCAAATGCAAATAAAAAATTTACAACGACAACTTTAAATTATTTTTTGACATTTTTGGAACAACTTTAGAAAAATGTTGATAATTTTGACGTTTTAGAACACAAATATATTTGATAATTTTAAAAATTATAAAAAAACTTAAGACACATTTTTGACAATATTGAAACAATTTTAGAACATTTTTTAAGATTAAGTAATATTTTTGACAGCTTTAGATTATTTTTTGACAGTTCTGGAGAGCTATATTATTTTCAATTTTATTCTTAAAAAAAATCGTTGGGCTTGTTCATACGCGTCTTACAAAGACTTTTATTTTCTAAGTAACTTGTTTTCGTCTTTGTAAGACGCGTATGCACAAGCCCAACGAATAATTTGTTTTTCAAGATTAATATTTAATTACTTGTGTCATGTATTAATGGACATTTGTTCTAATGTTTATAGATAGTTTGCCAGACAAACTGTATATAACAACCCTTTGGGTATATGTGCGGGACATTTAGTTTATTATTGCTTGCATTGCTGTACTATGTATTCTTTTTTTTTGTTAGGCGTAGGTGGGGAATCTTCTAAAGACTTCGCTCCCAGGACGTGTCGGATTCACTTTTCTAAGAGTGCCAACCGACTAAACCCCACCCATCTGGGAATTACCTGGAAGTTCAAGACCTTTCGGCTCATATACTTTCCGTTTGGAGATGTGTACGTAGGAGGTTGTTTAGGAGTCGGCCAATAAGGGTGTTTTGCAAGGGGCCTTGTTACGTCGGTATCTACCTTGTGCCCCATTTATTCCAACAAAGTTTGTGCAAATGAGCACTTTGCTCGACCAAGCTTCATATTAAATTTATGAAGCCATTCAAATACTAAGGGGGGGGGGGGTTGAAGTGTTCCTCAGAAGATGCACTGTAGATGATGACGTCATCTAAATAGACCATCGCAAATTGATGCATAAATCCGGCCAGCACCTCCTGGCTCATTAGTCGTTGAAACGTCGCTGGAGCGGAATTGGTAATGCCCACCTTCAAGAGTGCTGAATGCCGTGTATTTCTTGGATCTGCCAGTATCCGGCTGATAAGTCCAAAGTGGTCAAGATGGTGGCAGCTCGCGGAGTGCTTCTTAAATAATTAGCATCGGCGTCGGTTTGGATAGGGTCGCTTCGTTAATTTTGCGGTAGTCCAAACAAAACCGCAAATTGCCGTTCTTTTTCCCAATCAGCACTATCGTATGGGCTTGTAGACGGTTCGATGGTGCCCTGGGCCAAGAGTTCTCAGACTTGTTTGTCTATAATCCTCTTCTTTGCCTAATTTATCCAATAGGATCGTGCCGCAATCGGGTTGTTTTGCTTTGAATAGTTTTGAAAATGTCTCATGCAGTTAGGTCATCTATGGTTGCCAGTGGAACTCTCCGTCCTCCTTGAAGTATGGTTCTGCCAAGTGTAAAATTAGGTGCTCGTATTGTACTTGCTTTTTAGCACAAAATTGTGCGTTTCTTAGCCTGATTGCTTCTCACTCCACAGCGAGCCCATCTCTGTACTGCGCAGCGCACAAGGAGCAAACGCTTGCCTTAGCGCATTTATCAACCGTTCCCATGCGATGTTACTGTTTACCGCGAGCTTAAATTTTTGCTCGGCAACTCATTTCAACCATCTTCCAACCACTCTCGTCCAGTTCTGCCGGAAGACTATGGATTCTGTCAGTGTTGTTTCTGCTTCCGTTATAAAGAATGCTACGTCTTAACTAGGGGCACTCGCAAATTTTGGCATGCATATAACCGTGTCACGCTGAATCACGCTTGCCATAACGGTTCTGCGGGATCGTCAGGTTGGTAATTGAACAAAGTATTTGTTGGTGCAACGTCATAAAAAAAAAACGTTTATTTTAGAAAATTTTGAAAAATCATTTATAACAAAATAAATGCAAATTTAAAAAACATTTTTTGGAAATTTTATAAAAGACAGATATGTTTTAAAAAATAAAAATCTCAATGAAAATTGTAAACAATTTGCTTGCTTTGCAAAAGTATGAAAAATCAATTATAACAAAATTAAAGCAAATTTGAATTCCCTATAAAATGTATTTGAAAATTTTTTTAGAAATTTTAAAAATAAAATAAAAGATTTATTTTGAAAAAACTAAAAATTAAAAAAAAAGCTAATAATATGCTTATTTTAGAAAAAAAATTATTTTTATTTTTAATTTTATAAATAAGAAATTTATTTCAAGTAAACTCAAATTAAAAAAAAAAATTTAAAATTTTTAATAACAAATTAGAAGCAAATTTAAACTAACACTTGGGCAAGTAGGCAAAAACACAGTTTATAAAAATTGGGCCAGTAGTTTGATTCAGTGTTCCCGCCCGCCCACCCAAGTGACAGATATCAAGAAATTTGCTAATTCTCACACTTGTTGCGTTTATTTATTGATAACTAACACTTATGCGGGTGGGCGGGAACACAATTTATAAATATTGGATCGGTGGTTTGATACAGTGTCCCCACCCACCCGCCCAAGTGACAGTTATTAAGAAATTTGTTTATTCTCACATTTGTTGCATTTCCGCTGTTTTTAATATGACAGATTAAATGACAGTTGTCACTAATACGTCAGATCTGGGTACTACAACAAATTTTTAATAACTAACATTTGGGCGGGTGGGCGGGAACTCAGTTTACAAAGATTGGTCCGATGATTTAATACAGTGTTCCCGCCTACCCGCCCAAGTGTTTGTTATCAATTAATTTGCTTATTCTCACACTTGTTGCGTTTCTGCTGTTTTTAAAATGACAGATTAAATGACAGTTGTCACTAATACGTCAAAGGTGGGTTCAATAACAAATTTCTTGATGAATAACACTTGGGCGGGTGGGCGGGAACACAGTTTCTAAATATTGGACCGGTGATTTGATACAGTGTTCCCGCCCAATTGTTTGTTATCAAGAAATTTGATTATTCTCTCACTTGTTGCGTTTCTGATGTTTTTAATATGACAGATTGAATGACAGTTGTCACTAACACGTCAGAGGTAGGTTCAATAACAAATTTCTTAATAACTAACACTTGGGCGGGTAGGCGGGAACACAGTTAATAAATATTGGGCTAGTGGTTTGATAAGTCTAAATCATCATTAATCTGTTAGTCCCATAAAACCTCTTTCAACAAGTCGTAGACTTACTGTAGCAATGTAAAATAGCCGTAAAAAGCACAATACTTAAAAATTGAATGAAATTAATGATGCTCAACATAGTTATCAAAAAGGAAGATTTACAGAGACAATATTTCAATAAAGTTAAAGCTGTGGATTCTCAAACCTTAATAGCAAGTTTATATTTTGACATTTCTTTGCAAAAAATCCACCAATACCAAAGTTAACACATACAAAAACTATCAATTCAACATCCGTCCGCATCAATTAGGAAGTAATTATATATTTTTATAATAATTTTGATTAAATTGGGAAAATCTTTCAAGATATGCAACTATCATCAGTGTGCCTTGCATCACAATTAACTTTATGTTATGTTATAAGTTCTTTAATCAAATTGAGGTTATGTAAAATTGACCTTATTGATTAACACAAATTTTACAGATGGTATTAGTTTATATTGCCAAATTGCGTCTATTTTCAATGCACAGATTTAAAGTTATAATATTTTAATGATACCACAAGCTTCAAAGTTATTATTGGCGAAATAAAATAAATTAAAGTTTTGTAAAATTGACCGTGTAAATTTTCTGAAATTTTACAGAATTAATAGAGATGGTAATGGTCTATATTGGTACCAAATTGAATCAATTTCCAATGCAAGGTTTAGAAGTTATGTTTCTATTAATTAACCTATTTGCCTAAAAGTTCAACTCGGTGAGATGAATTAAATTGAAGTTAAATCGATTTAACAAATTTTACATAATTAATATAGTTAATTACGGTTAATATTAGTACCAAATTGCATCAAGTTTCAATGTAGAAGTTATAATATTTTAATGGTACCACAAATTTTAAAGTTATTATTGGCAAATTAATATAAATCAAAGTGATGTAAATTGGACCATGTCAATTTACACAAATTTTATACAATTGTTAGAGATGATAATAGGTAACACTGATACCTAATTAAATTAATTTCCAATGCAGGGTTTAAAAGTTATGCTTCTATTAATTAACCCATACGCGTCAAAGTTGAGATCGGTGAAATAGATTAAATTGAGGTTATGTAAAATTGAACGCATCGATTTGTACAAATTTCAGGTAATGGTTAATATTAAAACCAAATTGCATTAATTTCCAATGCAAGGTTTTAAAGATAGGTTTTTATTAATTAATCCATGCGTCTCAAAGTTGAAATTGGTGAGTTTATGTAAAATTGACCCTATCAATTTAGACAAATTTTACAAAATTGAAAAATATAATAATGGTTTATTTTGGTATTAAATTGCGTCTAATTTCAATGCACAATTTAAAAGTTATAAATTTTATTGGTCAATTTTGCAAAATCTCAAAATTAGTCAACTTGCTAGACTTGTTCTTAGCGGTCAAATAATTCTAAAACCATACATTGGACTTTGATACAATTTGTCAAAAATATAGTTTAATATCAGTACTACCAACGGAACCAATTATGTCAAATATCATACGATCAATTTGACATAACCTCAAAATTAGTCAACTTGCCGGATTTGTTCTTAGCGGATCTTAAAATAGAAAAAGTTGAATAATTTTAAAACCATACATTAGATTTTAATACATTTTGGCAAAAATAGAGCTCAATATCAGTATTACCAAGTGCACAAATTATATTAAATTTCATACAATCAATTTGACTTAACTTGAAATTAAGTCAACTTGCTAGATTCAATCCTTAAAATTTTTAGAAACAATTGAAAAACTTTTTAACAAATTCTAAAAACTTTTTTTTTTTAAACTAAAAAATTATGATAAATTTCAGAATCACTTAATTAAAGTCTAGAAACTGCTAAGGTTTTTTAGAAAACTTTGACTAGCTCAAGAAGTTTTTCACTTTACAAATTAGATGGAAATTAAGGAGTTTAAGAAACTTATAAAAAATTTCTGAGAGTATTCAGAATCATTTACTCAAATTCTAGAAACTTTTAAGATGCTCTAGAAAGTGTTCATCAAATTTTTGTATATTTTTTTGGTGTGTATGTATAGTTTAAATCTCACAATTGAAAATCACATTTCAAACGTTATATGCTCACCCACTCCTTAACCCGTCTTGTCAGCATGTGATTTTATAACTATAATATCTTTTTCTAGTCAAGAGTAGATAAATAATTTTGTCAGTGGTTCGGAACTAACTCAAAACTGTAGGTCCACGAGTAATGTAAATAGCCAGCAGTAGCGTGTATACGGCTAAAGAAGATGCTAAACATTTCATATAACAAGATGCGAGACAGTCAACAAACATTAAATTGACATGTGACAAGTTCATATGACAGACTTGTTGTTCATGTTAAATAATTCTAAACTTTTAAAATGTACAGAGGTATTAGCGCGGCATACACAAAGATTTATCAAATTTTTAACAGAATATTTGATTATATAAAAAAAATCCATGTTTATGGAAAACAAAATTAAAAAAATATACAAACAAAAATTTAAAAAATAGTGCATACATTACTTTAATTAAATACTGCAAAAAAATCTACACAAATACAAAAAAAAAAATTATAATTAAAAAAATTCAAACTTTTCAAAAAATAATTTAAACTTGTCAAAAGTTTAAATTATTTTTTGACATATTTGGAACAATTTTAGAAAAATTTTAACAATTTTTAAAATATTTCTGATAATTTTGAAAATTAAAAAAAAAATTAAAAAACATTTTTGAGAAATATTAAAACATTTAAAAAAAAATTGACAAACAAACGTTTTCAACATATTTAGAACAATTTTTGACAATTTTGAAATGTTTTTAAGAAATTTTGAAAAAAACTTAAGAAACATATTTAACAGTTTTGGAACATTTTTAATATTTTTGAAACATTTTTAAAGATTAGGTATTATTTTTGACAATTTTAGATTATTTTTTGACGTTTCTGGAAGGGTATATTATTTTTATTTTTTTAATTTTTAAATTTTTTTGACAGATTTATAATATCAACAAATTTGAGAAACATTTTTGAAAA
The DNA here is from genome assembly GCA_963932245.1 of Tachinus rufipes. NCBI lineage: Eukaryota > Metazoa > Arthropoda > Insecta > Coleoptera > Staphylinidae > Tachinus > Tachinus rufipes. Next base: position 3,015,833 of record OZ010745.1, read on the forward strand.
TTTTGAAACATTTATGACAATTTTGTAATAAATATTTAATAATTATTAAATAATTTAATAACGTTTTTAACAATTTTAAAATATATTAACAAATTTGAAGAACATTTTTAACAATTTTGGAATTTTTTTACACTTTTGAAGCTTTTTTGACAATTTTCTAGCATTTTTTAGTTTTTAGAAATTATGAAAAAAACTTAAAAAAATTTGTGACAATAATAAAATATTTTAGACAATTTTAGAACATTTTTTGAGATGTTTAAAAATTATCAAAAAACTTGATAAATATTTCTGACAATAATAAAATATTTTAAACAATTTTGACAATTTTGAAACATTTTTGACAACATTTTCCAAAATGCTTTAATTTTTTAAATTTTTTGTTGACAATTTAACAACGTTAGTAACAATTTTAGAACATTTTTGACAATTTTAAAATGTTTTTTAAACTTTTAAAACATTTGTTTTTTTAATTTTGAAATATTTTCAAAAAACTTGAGAATTATTTTTGATAATTTTGGAACATTTTTCAGACTTTTAAAACATTTTTAAAAATTTAGTAACATTTTTTACAATTTTAGATTTAAAAAAGCTTACTATCACAAAAATATTTATTCAAATTTGTTTTTTGCTATCATACGATGCCGTGGTCATACAAAGCATACTGGCAAGGTTTGTAAAACCAAAACAATAGTCTGTACTTGGCTCTAATTGTAAGATTGAATTGAATAAATTCAGTTTATATCAACAGATTTGAGAAAGATTTATTCACATATTTGACAATTTTTTTTACATTTATTAACATTTTTAACAATTTTAGAATTTTTTTGACAATTTTAAAATATTTGAGAAACATTTTTGACAAGTTTGGAACATTTTCTACACTTTTGAAACATTTTTAAAAAATTTATATGATTTTTGACGGTTTTTAGAAATTATCAAAAAACTTTAGATACATTTTTGACAATTTTGAACATTTTCTACTGGTACCTCAAAAGCCAGCCAACTGCGATTAATATTATCTAAGGATCCGGCAGTCCAAAGCTTCATACAAAAGCAAGATGGAAACTGGACAACCTCATGTACAGAAACGCTGGAGCTACTCATGGATATACACTTTCCAGGCAATGGAATAAGTGTAGTGGACTCCACCATAACTGCTCCACCTCGGTATCTGGCTGACAGAATTGTAGGTAGAGACAAGTTAATCTAATGCATCAAAAGCTTGAAACCTGACGGGATCAGTCCAGTTGAGCTGCAAGAAGCCATTGATATAGTTATACCTTGGTTGGAGACTATGTTTAAGGCATGTATAAACCTCTCATACATCCCAAAAATTTGGTGAGAGGTCGAAGCGGTCTTCATCCCAAAAGGAGGAAAAGCCTCACACACCTCCCTCAAAGACCTGAGACCAATCAGCTTATCATCGTTCCTGCTAAAGACGCTTGAAAGACTGATCGACTAGCACATGAAGGAAGCACTACACCCTGAAATGCTGTCAAAGTCTCAGCACGCATATACAAAAAGGAAATCCGTGGAAATAGCACTCCACGCCTTGGTAAATCAGATTGAGAACTCGATGAGGCATAAGGAGTTCACGATGGTTGTCTTCCTCAATATAGAAGGGGCATTTAACAAGGTAAAGCCTGAAGCCATATAATCAGCCTTAACTGGACTAGCAATAGACAAGGCTCTATGTCACTTGAACGGAAAAATGCTCCGTGAAAGGAACATCAGAGCCACAATGGGAGAATTCCACATAAAAAAAGGAAAGTGAGTAGGGAAACCCCACAAGGAGGCGTCCTCTCGCCATTGCTTTGGAACATTACTTTAAATGAACTGCTCACACCTCAATATAATGTTAATCTTGAAAAACGAATTAATCGTTGGGCTTGTGCATACGCGTCTTTCAAAGACGAAAACAAGTTACTTAGAAAATAAAAGTAACTTGCACATTACAGTTAGTACTACTAATACTGCAACATTGAAATAAATAAAATTGAAATTTGTGGTTAAAATTAAAAAAAATTAAATAAAAAAAAATTAAATTAAACAAAAAAGAAGTATTTTGAAAATAAATTATAGATAAAGAGAAAAATAAATTGGAAATTAATTAATATCTAGACTATGCAACACTAGAACAAGTAAAACATGTTCGTATAAATGTACACACAGTGTCTCAAGTTTACTAAATGTAACCTGCAACAATGTCGAACAGTCTAGAAATTACAATATGTAAATATTAAAATGATCTAAAATCATCCATATACGCGTTTCGAAATTTATTTCTCATCAGTATGGCTTTACTTTAGACTTAAACATAATTCTAAATTAGATAAATTAACTTACTTAGTCAACTCGGTCTCGTAGCAACGTTTAAACTAACTTTATAAAAAAGGGGGTAAACTATTTATACTATCTGAAGAATTAATGACTTCTGAGAATGAAAAAGAAGTCTCACATTTTTTGGACTAATTACTTAGCTATAATTACATGTAAACATTAGAACAAATGTCCATTAATACATGACACAAGTGATTAAATATTAATTTTGAAAAACAAATTAATCGTTGGGCTTGTGCATACGCGTCTTACAAAGACTTTTATTTTCTAAGTAACTTGTTTTCGTCTTTGTAAGACGCGTATGCACAAGCCCAACGATTAATTCGTTTTTCAAGATTAATATTTAATTACTTGTGTCATGTATTAATGGACATTTGTTCTAATGTTTATAGATAGTTTGCCAGACAAACTGTATATAACAACCCTTTGGGTATGTGTGCGGGACATTTAGTTTATTATTGTTTGCATTGCTTCACCACGTTTTCTTTTTTTTTTGTTAGGCGTAGGTGGGGAATCTTCTAAAGACTTCGCTCCCAAGACGTGTCGGATTCACTTTTCTAAGAGTGCCAACCGACTAAAACCCACCCATCTGGGAATTACCTGGAAGTTCAAGACCTTTCGGCTCATATACTTTCCGTTTAGAGATGTGTACGTAGGAGGTTGTTTAGGAGTCGGCCAATAAGGGTGTTTTGCAAGGGGCCTTGTTACGTCGGTATCTACCTTGTGCCCCATTTATTCCAACAAAGTTTGTGCAAATGAGCACTTTGCTCGACCAAACTTTATATTAAATTCATGAAGCTATTCAAATACTAACGGGAGGTGGTAGAAGTGTTCCTCAGAAGATGCACTGTAGATGATGATGTCATCTAAATAGACCATCGCAAACTGATGCATAAATCCGGCCAGCACCTCTTGGTTCATTAGTCGTTGAAACGTCGCTGGAGCGTTTTTGAATCCGGAATTGGTAATGCCCACCGTCAAGAGTGCTGAATGCCGTGTATTTCTTGGATGCCAATGCCATTAGGATCTGCCAGTATCCGGCTGATAAGTCCAAAGTGGTGAAGATGGTGGCAGCGGAGTGCTTCTTGAATAATTGGCATCGGCGTCGGTTTGGATGGGGTCGCTTCGTTAATTTCGCGGTAGTCCAAACAAAACCGCAAATCGCCGTTCTTTTTCCCAATCAGCACTATCGTATGGGCTTGTGGACGGTTCGATGGTGCCCTGGGCCAAGTGTTCTTAGACTTGTTCGTCTATAATCCTCTTCTTTGCCAGATTTATCCAATAGGATCGTGTCGCAATCGGGTTGTTGTGGGAGGGTTGGATCGTGTGTTCGATGTTGTGAGGCACATCAGCAAACTGATCTTTTGCTTTAAATAGTTCTGAAAATTTCTTATGCAGTTTGCGGAACTCAACGTGTAGTTTAGTTGAATATCCATTTTCCAATTCTTCCGGTTCTGCTTTCTTCCAGGTTGTTGTTCGGGTAGTGTTTCAGAACACGGTGTCGCGGAGTTGCCTTCCCAAATTTACACAACCGCGGGAAAAAAACCAAAATAACCGGCGTGCGTGCTTAAAAACGGTGTTCCTAGTATCATTTGCATCCGTAGTTTTTTTGATACTAAAAACTCGTCGGTGTAAAGAAATTGTGGTCATCCCAATAGCCTCCAGTTTGCCATCTATGGTTGCCGGTGGAACTCTTACGGCCTCTTTAAAGTATGGTTTCGCCAAGTGTTCGCTTCCGCTCGGCAGCTCCTTTCAACCATCTTCCGGCCACTCTCGTCCAGTTCTGCCGGAGGACTCTGGACTCTGTCAGTGTTGTTTCTGCTTCCGTTATGAAGAATTCTACGTCTTGACTAGGAACACCCGCAAATTCTGGCATGCATATAACCGTATCACGCTGAATCACAATATTGTATGGCGTTTCGCCGTAACGGTTCTGCGGGATTTCCGGCTCCAGATGACTCGTACCGTACGTGTTTGTTGTGTAGGCCGTCAAGAGTATGAATTCTCTGTGATCATTCTAGTTGCATAGTCGTCAGGTTAGTTATTGAACAAAGTATTTGTTGGAGCAACATCATAAAATAATAAATTCGTTTATTTTGAAAAATTTTGAAAAATTATTTATAACAAAATAAATGCAAATTTAAAAAACATTTTTTGAAAATTTTATAAAAGTCAGATTTATTTAAAAAAAATGAAATTCTAAATGAAAATTGTAAACAATTCACTTACTTTGCAAAAGTATGAAAAATCAATTAAAACAAATTAAAGCAAATTTGAATTTCCTATAAAATGTATTTGAAACATTTTTTTGGAAATTTTAAAAATGTAAGATTTATTTTGAAAAAACTAAAAATTAACAAAAATGCTAATAATATGCTTATTTTAGAAAAAAAAAAAAAGTTAAATTTTATAAATAAGAAATTTATTTCAAAAAAACTCAAATTAAAAAAAAAAATCCTAAATTAAAAAATTTAAAAAATCTTTAATAACAAAATAGAAGCAAATTTAAACTAACACTTGGGCAAGTAGGCAAAAACACAGTTTATAAAAATTGGGCCAGTAGTTTGATTCAGTGTTCCCGCCCGCCCACCCAAGTGACAGATATCAAGAAATTTGCTAATTCTCACACTTGTTGCGTTTATTTATTGATAACTAACACTTATGCGAGTGGGCGGGAACACAATTTATAAATATTGGGATAGTAGTTTGATACAGTGTTCCCGCCCACCCGCCCAAGTGCTTGTAATTAAGAAATTTGCTTATTCTCACACTTGTTGCTTTTCTGCAGTTTTTAATATGACAGAGTAAATGACAGTTGTCACTAATACGTCAGAGGTGAGTGCAATAACAAATTTCATGATAACTAACACTTGGGCGGGTGGACGGGAACACAGTTTATAAATATTGAGCCGGTAGTTTAATACAGTGTCCCCGCCCACCCACCCAACTGTTTGTTATCAAGAAATTTGCTTGATTTCACGCTTCTTGCGTTTCTGCTGTTTTTAATAAGACAGATTGAATGACAGTTGTCACTAACACGTCAGAGGTGGGTTCATTAACAAATTTCTTGATAACTAACACTTGGGCGGGTGGGCGGGAACAAAGTATATAAATATTGAGCCGGTAGTTTAATACAGTGTCCCCGCCCACCCACCCAACTGTTTGTTATCAAGAAATTTGCATATTCTCACACTTGTTGCGTATCTGCTATTTTTAATATGACAAATTAAATGACAGTTGTCACTAATATGTCAGAGGTAGATTCAATAACAAATTTCTTGATAACTAACACTTAGGCAGGTAGGCGGGTGCACAGTTTATATTTATTGGGCCAGTAGTTTAATACATTGTCCTTGCCTACCCACCCAAGTGACAGTTATCAAGAAATTTGCTTATTTTCACACTTGTTGCGTTTCTGTTGTTTTTAATATGACAAAATAAATGACAATTGTCATTAATACGTCAAAGGTAGATTCAATAAAAAATCTCTTAATAACTAACACTTGGGCGGGTGGGCGGGAACACAGTTTTTAGTTATTGAACCGGTAGTTTATTACAGTGTTCCCGCCCACCCACCCAAGTGTTTGTTATCAAGAATTTTGCATATTCTCACACTTGTTGCGTTTCTGTTGTTCTTAATAACTAACACTTGGGCGGGTGGGCAAAAACACAGTTTCTAAATATTGGGCCGGTGGTTTGATACAGTATTCCCGCCCACCCGTCCAAGTGTTTTTTATCAAGAAATTTGCTTATTCTCACACTTGTTGCGTCTCTGCTGTTTTTATTATCAGATTAAATGACATTTGTCACAAATACGTCAGAGGTGGGTTTAATAAAAGTTTCTAAATATCTAACAATTGGGCGAGTGGCTTGAAACACAGTTTATAAATACAGTGTCCCCGCCTACCCACCCAAGTAACAGTTATCAAGAAATTTGCTTATTCTCATACTTGTTGCGTTTCTACTGTTTTTAATGTGACAGATTAAATGACAGTTGTCACTAATACGTACAATAACAAATTTCTTGATAACTAACACTTAGGCGAGTGAGTGAGAACACAGTTTATAAATTTTGAGCCGTGGTATAAACAGTGTTTCCGCTCTCCCACCCAAGTGACAGTTATAAGAGATTCATTGTTAAAAAATTTCTGATTAATAAGTGAGAACTAATATTCCTTCTCTTGTAATAATAACTATAAGAACACAAAAGGTGGGAATAAAAATATATCCTTTGGTAATTAACGCTTGGGCGAGTTGGTGGGTTACAGTAGAAAAAGTTTTCCGTTTATAATTTAAAATTGGTTCCTGCCAACCCACTTAAGCGTCAGTTATCAAGAAATTTATTGATAAACAATTAATAAGTGAGAATTAACATTTATTGTCACCGGCTGCATTCCTCCATGATGATAAGAGGTGGAGTCGACGGTGTTAAAAAATGATAAAGCGTACCCTTTCAGTGTTTTCGCGTCAACGAACGGTGAATAACCGTAGTTATCTCAAGAGCATCTTGGTAAAGGCGTCCCCTAGCAGTCGAGAACACCTAGCACGTGTATGGAGTAGACCCATAACGTGCAGGAGTTAGTACAACTAAGTTAGGGACAAACCCGCTGTCCAGAGAATGCACGCCCCAGTGGTTGCCGGAATGGTGCTCGTTGGGTCGCCGTGGAAGCGACGTATGGCTCAGAGTTCGGGACGTAATCTACGGCAAAATGTTCAATGCCGTGAATCCGCTGTGGACTTGGGGCAACAGTGCAAGACCCCAAATCCGTCAATGGTACCAAGTGTATTTGTGGGTGGTGGTCCAAGTGAGTAGCAAAGGTCTGCGTAAGGATTTTCCAGTTAGGGGTCCCGGTTATCGGGTTCAGATTTCCGGCGGTGTGTGCAGGCAAATAGATCTGCTGCAGCCCAGGAGTTATAAAAAGAACTCCTGGGGCAAACGTCAGTGTATAGTTGGCGGTAGTCATGGATCCGTTAACAAGGTTCGTGGGAATTGCGGTGGTTGTGTATGGAGCAGTATGGCTGCAGTTCTGGAGTCGCATGGTGGATTCGGTGTGAAGAAGTCGTTCCTGAAGCTTACGATGCTTGATGAACACTGAAGTTGCGGCGTGAAATTTTTACCTTTTTACCCCCTGCCTCTGCTTACATTAATCGTTGCCCATAAAGCGGCAACCTCTTTCTCTCGTATACAAAAAATTGGAAGACCAATACATGTATGCGTACACCTCAGTTCGATAGTTTAACAAAGAAATTGCCTGATAAATAGTGTAAAAACAATGAAAACTTTACTTAAGTGACTAGTGATAGTTAGTTAACACCCCTCCAATATGCGGGCGGCACCACGCACCCGCAGAAATGACAAAGACTTATGACCCAGTTCTCGGTCACTCACCTCTCTTTGTTTGAAGCCACATCTCACAAACAAAAGAACCAAGACTTAAAGTGCTAAATGCTAATAAACATTTATGTGATTAGTGATCTTACATTTACCCCTCCAACTGTGCAGCTCAGCAGACCTGGAGACCATCGCCATGGCGGAAAATTCCCAATTTATTCTAACCCAAGACAATGATGCAGACCAAAATTGATAAAAATTCAATTAAATTTTTCACTAAAATTTCTGAAAACAAAGCCAACTTGGAAATTTTAAACGCTAACCTTAACATTACCAATAGTAACACGGAATCTACCAGGAATGAAGTAACTGCACTAAAATCCACTGTCAATCAAATGCAAATTGACTATAAAAACATCCAAACAGACATGAACATTGGTTTCAATCAACTATCCATACAGATCTCGGCTCTAGTCGAAAAAATCAACAACGTGAATAAAGCCCAACCATCTCACCCGGACAGTTCAACCAACACGGTCACTCCAAAGAGCAGCCCTACAAAAAAGATATCAAAAAATAAAAAGTCAATTACAAAAAAATTTTCTTCAAATAACCGAAAAAGATCAAATCGGCGACTCTAACTCCTAAAATCCAAGTGGATACCTAAAGGCAAGGATATTTTCCCCATAAATGGAAACATGCCATTATCGTTGTTTTTCTTAAGCCAAATAAGCCTAAATCGTTTCCACAGAACTACCGCCCAATAAGCTTACTACCTACATTAAGCAAAATAGCTGAAAAAATTATTTTGATTCACTTAAACATCCATAGTGAAACCAATCAAATAATTCCTAAACACCAGCACGGCTTTAGAAAACAACACTCATCCGTCCACCAACTGGCACGAGTGGCAGACCACATCTCTAAAGAGTTCAATAACAGAAAGTCAACTGGAGCAATCTTTTTTGACATAGAAAAAGCATTTGATAAAGTATGGCACAATGGCCTGATAGCCAAACTTTATCGTGTTAAATTCCCCCACCATCAGGGTAGACTTATCAAAAACTTTTTAAATGACAGAAGCTTCCAAGTAAAAATTGCTAATACGCTTTCCTCTGTTAAAACCATGACAGCTGTAGTTCCCCAAGGCTCGACTCTATCTCCAGCAATTTATAACATCTATGTCGGAGACATCCCATCAATGACGAACGGAACCATTCTCGCCCAGTTTGCGGACGATACGGCCATTATTCACAGAGCCACCTAAATTTATAACCAAACACCTACAAAAAACTGCAGACACCATAACTGAATGGACCAAAGAGTGGGGGATTAAAATAAATCCTTCAAAAAGTCAAGCTATATTATTTACAAAAAGACGAATAACTCCCTATCGAAACATCATCTTCGAGGGCATTCCTATACCCGGGGCTAACCAAGCTAATTATCTTGGCGTAACTCTAAATAAATCCTTAACATGGAGAGCCCATGTTAATAAAATCAAAGATAAATCCAAAGTTTCAATGATTAGTTTAGCACCACTACTAAGACACAAGAAAATGAAATTGACACTTAATAAATCCACCTGGGTTCTAAGCCCAGCTGTTTTATGCTGCACCGGTTTGGGGAACGGTTGCCAAAACTTACTTCAAAACCCTAGAAACTTGCCAATCAAAAACCTTGAGGATGATTACCGGAGCTCCCTGGTATATTAGAAATAAAGATCTCAGAGAAGATTTAAAAATCTCCACTTTGCATGAGTTCATCATGAAGAACGCTGAAAAATTCTACTCCAAAGCGGAAACTCATGACAACACCGACATTCAATCCATAACGTACCAACTACACCACCTACTATAGACCTGTAAACCTAATCAGGCCCAGGCTGTAAACGTCATAAAACAGAAAGTGGATAACACTAAGAAAATCCACTAAGCCACAAGGCAAAGCATGATAGGTAGATAATGGGGTACTTCCCCGCAAACTACCATAAACACACAGAAGAAAACAACGGAAGATAAATAAAAAAAAAATTTTTGCCTACAATTTAAACTTGGTTCCCGCTCGCCCACCCAGGCGTTACTTAAGAAAAAATTTATTGTTAAACAATTTTCTAATTAAAAGGTGGAAATTAACATTCCTTCTCTCGTATACAATTGCCACAAGAACACAAGAGTGGAAGTAACAAAAAATCTTTTGGTAACTAACACTTGGGAGAGTGGGTGGGTTACAGTAGAAAAAGTTTTCCGCCCACAATTTATATTTGGTTACCGCCCACCCACCCAAGCGTTAGTTATCAAGGGATTCAATGTTTAACAATTTTCTAATTAAAAAGTGAGAATTAACATTCCTTCTCTCGTATACAATAGCTACAAGAACACAAGAGTGGGAGTAACAAAAAACCCTTTGGTAACTAACACTTGAGCGAGTGGGTGGGTTACAGTAGAAAAAGTTTTCCGCCCACAATTTATATTTGGTTACCGCCCACCCACCCAAGCGTTAGTTATCAAGGGATTCAATGTTTAACAATTTTCTAATTAAAAAGTGAGAATTAACATTCCTTCTCTCGTATACAATAGCTACAAAAACACAAGAGTGGGAGTAACAAAAAACCCATTGGTAACTAACACTTAGGCGGGTGGGTGGGTTACAGTAGAAAAAGTTTTCCGCTTACAATTTATATTTGGTTCCCGCCTACCCACCCAAGCGTTAGTTATCAAGGGATTCAATGTTTAACAATTTTCTAATTAAAAAGTGAGAATTAACATTCCTTCTCTCGTATACAATAGCTACAAGAACACAAAAGTAGAAGTAACAAAAAATCCTTTGGTAACTAACACTTGGGCGGGTGGGTGGGTTACAGTAGATAAAGTTATCCACCTACAATTTAAACTTAGTTCCCACCCACTCACCCAAGCGTTAGTTATCATGGGATTCAATGTTTAACAATTTTCTGATTAATAAGTGAGAATTACCATTCCTTCTCTTGTATACAATAGCTACAAAAACACAAAAGTGGGAGTAACAAAAAATCTTTTGGTAAGTAACACTTGGGCGGGTAGGTGGGTTACAGCAGATAAAGTTATCCACCTGCAATTTAAACTTAGTTCACACCCACCCATTTAAGCGTTAGTTATCAAGGAATTCAGTGATTAACAATTTTCTGATTAATAAGTGAGAATTAACATTCCATCTCTCGTATACAATAGCTACAAGAACACAAGAGTGGGAGTTTCACAGAATCCTTTGGTAACTAACACTTGGGAGGGTAGTTGGGTTACAGTAGAAAAAGTTTTCCGCCCACAATTTATACTTGGTTCCCGCCCACCCACCCAAGCGTTAGTTATCAAGGGATTCAATGTTTAACAATTTTCTGATTAATAAGTGAGAATTAACATTCTTTCTCTCGTATACAATAGCTACAAGAACACAAGAGTAGGAGTAACAAAAAATCCTTTGGTAACTAACACTTGGGCGGGTGGGTGGGTTACAGTAGAAAAAGTTTTCCGCCCACAATTTATATTTGGTTCCCGCCCACCCACCCAAGCGTTAGTTATCAAGGGATTCAATGTTTAACAATTTTCTGATTAATAAGTGAGAATTAACATTCTTTCTCTCGTATACAATAGCTACAAGAACACAAGAGTAAGAGTAACAAAAAATCCTTTGGTAACTAACACTTGGGCGGGTGGGTGGGTTACAGTAGAAAAAGTTTTCCGCCCACAATTTATATTTGGTTCCCGCCCACCCACCCAAGCGTTAGTTATCAAGGGATTCAATGTTTAACAATTTTCTGATTAATAAGTGAGAATTAACATTCTTTCTCTCGTATACAATAGCTACAAGAACACAAGAGTAAGAGTAACAAAAAATCCTTTGGTAACTAACACTTGGGCGGGTGGGTGGGTTACAGTAGAAAAAGTTTTCCGCCCACAATTTATATTTGGTTCCCGCCCACCCACCCAAGCGTTAGTTATCAAGGGATTCAATGTTTAACAATTTTCTGATTAATAAGTGAGAATTAACATTCTTTCTCTCGTATACAATAGCTACAAGAACACAAGAGTAAGAGTAACAAAAAATCCTTTGGTAACTAACACTTGGGCGGGTGGGTGGGTTACAGTAGAAAAAGTTTTCCGCCCACAATTTATATTTGGTTCCCGCCCACCCACCCAAGCGTTAGTTATCAAGGGATTCAATGTTTAACAATTTTCTGATTAATAAGTGAGAATTAACATTCTTTCTCTCGTATACAATAGCTACAAGAACACAAGAGTAAGAGTAACAAAAAATCCTTTGGTAACTAACACTTGGGCGGGTGGGTGGGTTACAGTAGAAAAAGTTTTCCGCCCACAATTTATATTTGGTTCCCGCCCACCCACCCAAGCGTTAGTTATCAAGGGATTCAATGTTTAACAATTTTCTGATTAATAAGTGAGAATTAACATTCTTTCTCTCGTATACAATAGCTACAAGAACACAAGAGTAAGAGTAACAAAAAATCCTTTGGTAACTAACACTTGGGCGGGTGGGTGGGTTACAGTAGAAAAAGTTTTCCGCCCACAATTTATATTTGGTTCCCGCCCACCCACCCAAGCGTTAGTTATCAAGGGATTCAATGTTTAACAATTTTCTGATTAATAAGTGAGAATTAACATTCTTTCTCTCGTATACAATAGCTACAAAAACACAAGAGTGGGAGTAACAAAAAACCCATTGGTAACTAACACTTAGGCGGGTGGGTGGGTTACAGTAGAAAAAGTTTTCCGCTTACAATTTATATTTGGTTCCCGCCTACCCACCCAAGCGTTAGTTATCAAGGGATTCAATGTTTAACAATTTTCTAATTAAAAAGTGAGAATTAACATTCCTTCTCTCGTATACAATAGCTACAAGAACACAAAAGTAGAAGTAACAAAAAATCCTTTGGTAACTAACACTTGGGCGGGTGGGTGGGTTACAGTAGAAAAAGTTTTCTTCCCACAATTTATACTTGGTTTTCGCCCATCCACCCAAGCGTTAGTTATCAAGGGATTCAATGTTTAACAATTTTCTGATTAATAAGTGAGAATTAACATTCCTTCTCTCGTATACAATAGCTACAAGAACACAAGTGTGGAAGTAACAAAAAATCGTTTGGTAACTAACACTTGGGCGGGTGGGTGGGTTACAGTAGAAAAAGTTTTCTTCCCACAATTTATACTTGGTTTTCGCCCATCCACCCAAGCGTTAGTTATCAAGGGATTCAATGTTTAACAATTTTCTGATTAATAAGTGAGAATTAACATTCCTTCTCTCGTATACAATAGCTACAAGAACACAAGTGTGGAAGTAACAAAAAATCGTTTGGTAACTAACACTTGGGCGGGTGGGTGGGTTACAGTAGAAAAAGTTTTCCGTCCACAATTTATATTTGGTTCCCGCCCACCCACCCAAGCGTTAGTTATCAAGGGATTCAATGTTTAACAATTTTCTGATTAATAAAAAAAAATTAACATTCCTTCTCTTGTATACAATAGCTACAAAAACACAAGAGTGGGAGTAACTAAAAATCCTTTGGTAACTAACACTTGGGCGGGTGGGTGGGTTACAGTAGAAAAAGTTTTCCGCTCACAATTTATATTTGGTTCCCGCCCACCCACCCAAGCGTTAGTTATCAAGGGATTCAATGTTTAACAATTTTCTGATTAATAAAAGAGAATTAACATTCCTTCTCTCGTATACAATAGCTACAAGAACACAAGAGTGGGAGTAACCAAAAATTCTTTGGTAACTAACACTTGGGCGGGTGGGTGGGTTACAGTAGATAAAGTTATCCGCCTACAATTTAAACTTAGTTCCCGCCCACCCACCCAAGCGTTAGTTATCAAGAGATTCAATGTTTAACAATTTTCTGACTAATAAAAGAGAATTAACATTCCTTTTCTCGTATACAATAGCTACAAGAACGCAAGAGTGGGAGTAACTAAAAATCCTTTAGTAACTAACACTTGGGCGGGTGGGTGGGTTACAGTAGAAAAAGTTTTCCGCCCACAAGTTCTATTTGGTTCCCGCCCACCCACCCAAGCGTTAGTTATCAAGGAATTCATTGTTTAACAATTTTCTGATTAATAAGTGAGAATTAACATTCCTTCTCTTGTATAGAATAGCTACAAGAACACAAGAGTGGGAGTAACAAAAAACCCATTGGTAACTAACACTTGGGCGGGTGGGTGGGTAACAGTAGAAAAAGTTTTTCGCCCACAATTTATACTTGGTTCCCGCCCACCCACCCAAGCGTTGGTTATCAAAGGATTCAATGTTTAACAATTTTCTGATTAATAAAAAAGAATTAACATTCCTTCTCATGTATACAATAGCTACAAGAACGCAAGAGCGGGAGTGACAAAAAATCCTTTGGTAACTGACACTTGGGCGGGTGGGTGGGTTACAGTAGAAAAAGTTTTCCGCCCACAATTTATATTTGGTTCCCGCCCACCCACCCAAGCGTTACTTATCAAGGAATTCAATGTTTAACAATTTTCTGATTAAATAAAGACAATTAACATTCCTTCTCTCGTATACAATAGCTACAAGAACACAAGAGTGAGAGTAACCAAAAATTCTTTGGTAACTAACACTTGGGCGGGTGGGTGGGTAACAGTAGAAAAAGTTTTTCGCCCACAATTTATATTTGGTTCCCGCCCACCCACCCAAGCGTTACTTATCAAGGAATTCAATGTTTAACAATTTTCTGATTAAAAAAAGAGAATTAACATTCCTTCTCTCGTATACAATAGCTACAAGAACACAAGAGTGAGAGTAACCAAAAATTCTTTGGTAACTAACACTTGGGCGGGTGGGTGGGTTACAGTAGAAAAAGTTTTCCGCTCACAATTTATATTTGGTTCCCGCCCACCCACCCAAGCGTTAATTATCAAGGGATTCAATGTTTAACAATTTTCTGATTAATAAGTGAGAATTAACATTCCTTCTCTCGTATACAATAGCTACAAGAACACAAGAGTGAGAGTAACAAAAATCCTTTGGTAACTAATACTTGGGCGGGTGGGTGGGTTACAGTAGAAAAAGTTCTCTACCCACAATTTATACTTGGTTCCCATCCACCTACCCAAGCGTTAGTTATCAAGAGATTCAATGTTTACCAATTTTCTGATTAATAAGTGAGAATTAACATTCCTTCTCTTGTATACAATAGCTACAAAAACACAAGAGTGGGAGTAACAAAAAACCCATTGGTAACTAACACTTGGGCGGGTGGGTGGGTTACAGTAGAAAAAGTTTTCTTCCCACAATTTATACTTGGTTTTCGCCTACCCACCCAAGCGTTATTGTTCAAGGAATTCAATGTTTAACAATTTTCTGATTAAAAAGTGAGAATTAACATTCCTTCTCTTGTATACAATAGCTACAAGAACACAAGAATGAGAGTAACAAAAAATCCTTTGGTAACTAACGCTTGGGCGGGTGGGTGGGTTACAGTAGAAAAAGTTTTCTTCCCACAATTTATATTTAGTTCCCGCCCACCCACCCAAGCGTTAGTTATCAAGAGATTTAAAGTTTAACAATTTTCTGATTAATAAGTGAGAAATAACATTCCATCTCTCGTATACAATAGCTACAAGAACACAAGAGTAGGAGTAACAAAAAATCCTTTGGTAACTAATACTTGGGCGGATGGGTGGGTTACAAAAAAAATTAGTTTTTCGTAAATTTTTCAAACATTGTTATATACATTGTTTCCTCTTTTATTAATTTATTTTTGATGATTCCCATGTATAATCCAGTGAATATATCTAAATTGTAGGCGGATAATTACATTTATATAAATGATTAGATCCGATAAGGAAAGCTTAATAAATCGTCGGATGTAAAATAGAAATTGTAACAAAACACAAACACAGAGAATATATAAGCCCCGCTGGGGGTGTCCATAATTTATGGGCAACGTTTAAAAGTAGACGAAGGGATAATATAGTTATATATCTGAAGAGATATCTAAACGGGTTATATGTATATATAATATAATTTAAGTTAGATTTGATGTTATTGAGGCAAACGCGAATTTAAACCGAATGAATGGCCCTAAAGTTTAATTTACGGCATTTGAAAAAGAGATCGCCAGGGCATTTGTTACAATGTTTCGATACAACGTTTCCAAATGCCTTTTACCAATACAATTTATGGCTACGTAAAGTCTATATCGATTGTGCTGAGATTGTTTTTATTGGGTCCGCATTAAAATTAATTTCACGGAGCTTAATATTTTGTCGAAACGGAATTGGGGGGAGAATTTATTTATTTTTTTTAAAGAAGAAAAAGTGGATAATAAATAAGTGTCAAGTGTGTACATATTTCAGATGGTGGTATAGTAATTCGTACAATTTGAGCATATTTCTGGGAAATCTGGGTTACGGATATCATTTTTCTTGCACATCTTTCTTTGTAGCAATATTTCAAACCGAAGCAAACAACACTTGCTCGGGTCGCGTTTCAGGCATGAAAAATGTTGCCCGTGTCGTTTATTGTACATGTAACATTTTCCTTGCTTCGTCTAGTAATTCTACTCTTCATCAAAAATATATATTAATTTATACACAAATTCAGTGTTAACATTTGTACAATCCTTTCAATTAGTTTTAATCCGATAAATTTTTTATATAGTTTCATTGATTTTTTCCGTTGCGCTTTCAATCGGACGACATAAAACACGAAATTAATTTATTCCCAAAGTTGTGTTTTAGAGCAGAAATTAAAAAACTTTATTCGGCAGTTGTTTGTGACAAATGGAAATTAATCGCCGCGTCTAGGAAATTTCTTAATCATTCACGATTTAATTACCCTCTGATGCTAAAGCACAATATAAAAACTATATTAGTTCAAGAAAAAAATAATTATAAGCAGCAGACCGAGATTCAATTCCATGAAAGTTTTACTAAACTTTTTTTTGTCTATGTTAAATAAAAAGTTATAAAGATTATTTTTATTGGGAGATATGCTGTATATATATTGTGTTGTTATAATGTAATGCATTTATGAATAACTTTGTTTAATATAAAAACTAATAACTCAACTATTATTATATATTTTATTATAAAAACGCTTACTACTGAACTGCGCAAAGTTTACAGCCATATAATGTGGCTTTTATATATTTTATTTTTTTATATATAACTGACACAACGCAAGCTAAACCTCTCAACCGCCACACCGTGCACGAATATACTATATTAATTATTTAACACTAATTCGTTAAACAATCAATAAACGACCATTGCCGTCTTCATTTTACTGCGCAAAAGTTACTGATCCTTCACCACTGTTTACAATTATTAAATTAAAACTATATTAAATATATAAATTATTTTAAACTAAAATAAACATTTGTTATTTTTAATATAATTAAACTGTGATGGTATTAAATATAGTTATAATGACAAGAATTTACACTTTGTAATCATACTAAAGTTAAAGCTTGTAGAGAGAGTGTTGTTTATGTATGGCAAGCGGACCGCTGGATGTTTTTCTTGAAGCTCCTTTGGGACGTTGGGACAGAATAAGCAAAACACAAAGAAAGAGAGAGGTAGCAAAATTCGCGTAGTTTCGTTAATATAACAATCAGTTTGTTGGCATTCGCTAATATGTTTACAATTACTGTTTGCTCGGATTCATACAAACTCTCGGGCGCCTTTACGTGTTTGAGCTACAACAATGATGATATGATAATATTACAACAGAAGGAAAATATCACAGTTCCCAGTGCGCTCACATTTCCATTCTAATTTTCAACAGCAGCAGAAATGCAAGGCTTTAATACATCCCATTGAAGTGTGTATTCCGCGAAGAAATGTGGTTTGCGCGCCGAAATGTATTAAATAACTTTATTATTAAAGCGCGCCAGAGATAACTTTACTTTTCATAAGCTTCCGCAAACAAAGATAACGGCTGCACGATTCCTGCAATGTTCTCCACCTCCTCGTTCACAACTAACTGACTTTAAGTACGTTTCTTATGTTAATGAAGTCGATGGAAATAAACAAATGCGAGAAATTGTGATTATAGTGAAACATAAACTTACCTTTCTCTACAAAATGCAATTTTCAATTCTTAATGTGAGTTTATTTATTATCAAATAAATAAATATAAAGTGATCTCACCGTTTGAGCACTCTTCTGATAGCTTCAAGAGTTAATTTAATGAGCTTTTTACAATTTAAGTACTCTTGTTAAATTTGCTTTAATTACAATTTAAAAAAATCTTATTTATAACTAAGTTGGATTAATAATATAAGCGCTACTAGCAGACTGGTTAGTAACAGTATTAAGACCGACAAACGCAAATCAAATAAAGTGTTATGAGGGAGCAGCCCTGTGATCTCTCACCTCGAACCAATTAATACAATAAATTCATTATCGATGCCGCTGTGAGCGAACATATATAATTATCGTTGCTCGTATGATGGCAGGAGTGGTAGTAGTAGTAGTAGAGAGAAGCACCTCTCTCCTTTGCCATCTTGGCAACATGAAAATTACTTACGTCATTGAATTACAACGCTCGCGATGATACAAAGCCTCACTATCACAAACCTTAATTGCATTACTGACTCTCTGTATGGCACTAAAAGGTTTCGTTTACCAACCATACAGCACACACATGTCCTCTATATTTTAATTACCAGCCTTTATTTCTTCCAAATAACATAAAAACAATGTTCATTTCAGCAGCAGCTAGCTAATTCCATAATGATTGAAATATATAAAACTTTTAGTAATGTACAGAGACATAAACAATTACATTATGGTTGCACATTCCGTTGAAACGTGCCACAAAACTTGCCGGGAATAAATGGGATTAAATTTTTAACTGGCTGCGATATAAAAATCTATATTGTGTGGCGCGCGTGGAAAAGGGATAATGGAAATATGAAGGTCCGTAAAAGCATATATTGAATGCCCCTTAAAAGTAAAGCCCGGAATGTAATCAACAACTTTGCGCAAACGTTGTGTGTAACGAAGGTTTATTCATTACGGGCGCCGAGTAATTTAATAAATATTTTCCTTTAGCTGGACGCAATTTATGTTTGCCGCATGTAACACGTATTATTGTTAAGAAAAAGGAGAAAGCGAACAAGTATTTTATATTAAAAAAAAGTTATTCGAATTTTTTTAATTTTTAATTAGCTTCACAGTTTATTGCAATGACTTTAAATTTTAAGGTTATGCAAAAGTTTGATTTCAATTTATATCAAATTTACACATTATGTAGTCATAACAATAAAATCCATTGTTGCCAAATTGCATCAAATTCTAATGCACGGTTTAAAAGTTATGATTTATTTCATCATCTTCATAGTTTCCAACTTAAGTCAGCTTTCCTCAATTAAATTAAAATTATGTCAAATTGATCGAATCGATTTAAATAAAATTTTCACATTATCTAGTCATAACAATGAAGTCCATTGTTGCCAAATTGTATCAAATTCTAATGCACGGTTTAAAAGTTATGATTTATTTAATTATCTTCATAGTTTCTAACTTAAGTCAACTTTGCTCAATTAAATTAAAATTATGTTAAATTGATCGAATCGATTTAAATTAAATTTTCACATTATGTAGTCATAACAATAAAGTCCATTGTTGCCAAATTTTATCAAATTCTAATGCACGGTTTAAAAGTTATGATTTATTTAATTATCTTCATAGTTTCTAACTTAAGTCAACTTTGCTCAATTGAATTAAGGTTATGTCAAATTAATCAAATCGATTTAAATTAAATTTTCACATTATGCAGTCATAACAATGAAATCCATTGTTGCCAAACTGTAACAAATTCTAATGCACAGTTTAAAAGTTATGATTTATTTCATCATCTTCATAGTTTCTAACTTAAGTCAACTTTGCTCAATTACATTAAGGTTATGCCAAATTGATCCAATTGATTTAAATTAAATTTTCACATAATGTAGTCATAACAAAGAAGTCCATTTTTGTTAAATTGTATTAAATTTTAATGCACCGTTTAAAAGTTATGATTTATTCAATTACGTTCATAGTTTCTAACTTAAGTCAACTTTGCTCAATTAAATTAAAATTATGTCAAATTGATCGAATCGATTTAAACTAAATTTTCACATTATGTAGTCATAACAATGAAATCCATTGTTGCCAAACTGTATCAAATTCTAATGCACCGTTTAAAAGTTATGATTTATTTAAATATATTCATAGTTTCTAACTTGAGTCAACTTTCCTTAATTGGTTATGTCAATCTGATCGAATCGATTTATATCAAATTTACACATTATGTAGTCATAACAATAAAATCCATTGTTGCCAAATTGTATCAAATTCTAATGCACGGTTTAAAAGTTATGATTTATTTAATTATCTTCATAGTTTCTAACTTAAGTCAACTTTGCTCAATTGAATTAAAATTATGTCAAATTGATTGAATCGATTTAAATTAAATTTTCACATTATGCAGTCATAACAATGAAATCCATTGTTGCCAAACTGTATCAAATTCTAATGCACGGTTTAAAAGTTATGATTTATTTAATTACCTTCATAGTTTCAAACTTAAGTCAACTTTGCTCAATTAAATTAAAATTATGTCAAATTGATCGAATCGATTTAAATTAAATTTTCACATTATGTAGTCATAACAATAAAATCCATTGTTGCCAAATTTTATCAAATTCTAATGCACGGTTTAAAAGTTATGATTTATTTAATTATTTTTATAGTTTCTAACTTAAGTCAACTTTACTCAATTAAATTAAAATTATGTCAAATTGATTGAATCGATTTAAATTAAATTTTCACATTATGTAGTCAAAACAATAAAATCCATTGTTGCCAAATTGTATTAAATTTTAATGCACGGTTTAAAAGTTATGATTTATTTAATTATCACCTTAGTTTCTAACTTAAGTCAACTTTTCTCAATTGGATTTAGGTTATGTCAAATTGATCAAATCGATTTAAATTAAATTTTCATATTATGTAGTCATAACAATGAAATCCATTGTTGCCAAACTGTATCAAATTCTAATGCATCGTTTAAAAGTTATGATTTATTTAATTATATTCATAGTTTCTAACTTGAGTCAACTTTCCTTAATTGGATTAAGGTTATGTCAATCTGATCGAATCGATTTATATCAAATTTACACATTATGTAGTCATAACAATAAAATTCATTGTTGCCAAATTGTATCAAAATCTAATGCACGGTTTAAAAGTTATGATTTATTTAAATATCTTCATAGTTTCTAACTTAAGTCAACTTTGCTCAATTGAATTAAGGTTATGTCAAATTGATCGAATCGATTTAAATTAAATTTTCCCATTATGTAGTCATAACAATGAAATCCATTGTTGCCAAATTGTATTAAATTCTAATGCACGGTTTAAAAGTTATGATTTATTTAATTATTTTTTAGTTTCTAACTTAAGTCAACTTTGCTCAATTAGATTAAAGTTATAAAAAATTGATCTAGTCGATATAATATAAATTTTCACATTATGTAGTCATAACAATGAAGTCCATTGTTGCCAAATTGTATCAAATTCTAATGCACGGTTTAAAAGTTATGATTTATTTAATTATCTTCATAGTTTCTAACTTAAGTCAACTTTGCTCAATTGAATTAAGGTTATGTCAAATTGATCGAATCGATTTAAATTAAAATTTTACATTATGTAGTCATAACAATGAAATCCATTGTTGCCAAACTGTATCAAATTCTAATGCACCGTATAAAAGTTATGATTTATTTAATTATCTTCATAGTTTCTAACTTAAGTCAACTTTGCTCAATTGAATTAAGGTTATGTCAAATTGATCAAATTGATTTAAATTAAATTTTTACATTATGTAGTCATAACAATGAAGTCCATTGTTGCCAAATTGTATTAAATTCTAATGCACGGTTTAAAAGTTATGATTTATTTAATTATTTTTTAGTTTCTAACTTAAGTCAACTTTGCTCAATTGGATTAAAGTTATAAAAAATTGATCTAGTCGATATAAAATAAATTTTCACATTATGTAGTCATAACAATGAAGTCCATTGTTGCCAAATTGTTATGATTTATTTAATTATCTTTATAGTTTCTAACTTAAATCAACTTTGCTCAATTAAATTAAAATGATGTCAAATTGATCTAATCGAATTAAATCAAATTTTCTTATTATGTAGTCATAACAATAAAGTCCTTTGTTGCCAAATTTTATCAAATTCTAATGCACGGTTTAAAAGTTATGATTTATTTATTTATCTTCATAGTTTCTAACTTAAGTCAGCTTTGCTTAATTAGATTAAGGTTATGTCAAATTGATCAAATTGATTTAAATTAAATTTTAACATTATGTAGTCATAACAATTCAATCCATTGTTGCCAAATTTTATCAAATTTGAATGCATGGTTTAAAAGTTATGATTTATTTATTTATCTTCATAGTTTCTAACTTAAGTCAACTTTGCTCAAAAAAATTAAAATTATGTCAAATTGATCGAATCGATTTAAATTAAATTTTTACATTATGTAGTCATAACAATAAAGTCCATTGTTGCCAAATTGTATCAAATTTGAATGCACGGTTTAAAAGTTATGATTTATTTAATTATCTTCATAGTTTCTAACTTAAGTCAACTTTGCTCAAAAAAATTAAAATTATGTCAAATTGATCGAATCGATTTAAATTAAATTTTTACATTATGTAGTCATAACAATAAAGTCCATTGTTGCCAAATTGTATCAAATTTGAATGCACGGTTTAAAAGTTATGATTTATTTAATTATCTTCATGGTTTCTAACTTAAATTAACTTTGCTGAATTGGATTAAGGTTATGCCAAATTGATCCAATCGATTTAAATAAAATTTTCACATTATGTAGTCATAACCATAAAACCCATTGTTGCCAAATTGTATCAAATTCCAATAAACGGTTATAAAAGTTATAATTTATTTAATTATTTCCTTAGTTTCTAATTTAAGTCAACTTTGCTCGATTGCATTAAGATTATGTCAAATTGGTCAAATTAATTTAAATCAAATTTGCAAATTATGTAGTCATAATTGTGTCCTGGTTCTCCGGTGAATCGTCTTACCATATCGACAAATATAGCATTTTATTATAAAATTCATCAACAATCGCACAGAAAACGAGATTTATGGATTAAATTTTGGTCATAGCAAAATATTATTGCTTGAAATCAAAACTCTCTAAAAATCAATCAAAATTAATATTATTTATTTTTCTTGACAAAAGTCAAACACAACTTACGTAATAATTTTTTGTTAAAAAACACCATTTTTTCATCAAATTTATCAGAAGCACATGTATACAATTAATCAAAAACGCATGTAATATTTGTTTTCTGCAATAAATTTGCACATAAAGTGTTATTTTGTTAAATTAATGACACCATTATTGCAGTAATAATGTGGTTTTTAATATAATAATAATAAAATTTAAAATTGATATCAGATTTTGTATTTTTAACAGCTTATGCTGTTTTCTATAAATTTTGCACCAAATTACTGCTGAATTTTTAATATTTCATGGCCAAGTTTTGTTACTTTTGGAATGTTACAAACTTTTTTTTGCATCTTTAACAGTTTATGGTCCAATTTTTTTGTTCTTGACTTTATTTGATAATTTAAGACCGCATTTTGTTAAACAGATACTGCTATTTTTGAACTTTTTTTACTGTTTTCAACAGTTTATGACCAAAATTTGCTATTTCTAACAATATTTTAATATTGTATGTCAGATTTTGATATTTTTGACATTTTATAAGTAAAGCCTTTATAGCCTAGTTTTGGTGTTTCTGATAATAAGATATTTTTATTAATAGAATTTTGTACGTTTTACGATTTTAGTCCAAATTTTGCTAATTTTTATAGTTTATGTGTAGAATTTTACATTTTTTAATAGTTTTAGGATCCAATTTAAATAAAAATTATAATATTTTGATATTTCTTAACCATTTTTTTTTTAACATTTTATATATTGCACTTTTCAACAGTTTTTTTGGTGCTTTCTGAAAATATTTGAATTTTATGACTAGATTTTACTATTCTTGACGTTTTGCAAATAGATTTTCAAACTTCTTAACAGCATAACCGGATTATGCTGTTTTTGACAATTTTTTAGTAGAATTTTACATTTACACAGTTTTATTGCCGGATTTGGGTGCTGCTTCCTAACAATATTTTCATATTTTATAACCAGATTTTGTTATTTTTAAAATTTCATAAATTTTTGACAATATTTTAACGTTTCGTTTCGCAATATTTTTTAGTAAAACCACCCAAAAAGTTTAGCTACGCCACGATTACAAATTTTGATCAAAACTATCTAGAAATATTTGTGTGAAACAGAATTGTACTGTTTTGCTGTCATGATAAATAAGTACAGAAATAAACTGGCATAAAATTAGTTAAAAAACTCATTTATTTATACAATTTACAAACGAATAAAAAAAAACAAAAATGTTGAATTAAATTTGCAAATAAACTGCAGTTTTTAAATTAAATTTAATCAAAACGGAGCATTATTTCATTAAATTATTTCCAAAAATCACATTTTATAAATCTTCTTCATGAAATTCATCAAAAAATTACTAAAACCGTGATTTCGGCATTAAATTTTGATCAGAAAATGCAATTTTTGTATTAAATTTAAAACAAATTTGCATATATTTCATCAAAATATATTTTTTTTATTAAATTCAAATAAAAAAAATTATTGTTTCATAAATTTTATCACAAATTAGCAGGAAAAAAGTCAATCACAAATCAGACCAAAAACGTTTCCCAAAAAACACATTTTATTATAATCTCTGTTGTTCATAATACATAATAGTTTTATAACATTTAATATAAATCACTCAAAAATACCAATTATTAGATCAAATATCTTCGAAAATATTATTTTTTTTATTAAATTTAAGTAAGAAACACAATTTCTTTATCAAAAATTACACAAAAAATATGGTTTATAGATTCAAATTGCGTATAAAATACAATTTTTAAATAAAATTCTAGCAAAATAAAGCATTATTGCATAAAATCTATCAAATTATTTCTAGAAATCATATTTTATTAACATATTTTATAAAATTTATCAAAAAATTTACAAAAACCGTAATTTCTGCATTAAATTTTAATCATAAAATGCAATTTTATTAATAACCTTAAAAATTATCCAACTCCATTGTTTGAGTTTAAGAAAAACGTATTACATACACCATTTTCAATTAGTCTGTTCGATGTATTTAAAGGGATTGAGAACCTTAAATGTAACTTTAGCACTGGACCGGACGGCATTCCATCTATGCTGTTAAAATAATGTATTTATTCTATTTCTACGCCATTGAATTTACTGTTTGTGGCTTCTCTTAATAAAGCTAAATTTTCTCAAGTTTGAAAACAGAGCTACATTATGCCTTTGCATAAATCTGGAGCTAAGGAGGATACTATTAATTACAGAAGTATATGCATCCAGTCTGCCATTCCTAAGTTGTTTGATTAAATTGTTACTGGCCAAATACAATGGATGTGCAAAAGCATTATAGTGAAACAGCAACATGGATTTTGTTAAGGTCGATCTACTCTTACAAACCTTCTAAGTTACAAAAATGATCTTTTGAATGCCTTTCAATCAAGAGTTCAAGTAGATTCTTTTTACACAAATTTTTCAAAGGCTTTTGATCGCGTTAATCATAATATTTTGATTGCTAAGCTTCGGACTTTGGGTTTTCATGAATCTGTTGTTGCGTGGTTGTCGAGCTTTTTGGAAAATCGTACACAGTGTGTGAAAATTAATAACTTTTTATCACAACCAATTGTTGTTACTTCTGGGGTTCCTCAAGGATCTCATTGTGGACCAATTCTGTTTTTACTCTTTATTATTGATCTTGTTTATTCTATTAATTCTTCGTCTTATCTTTTATTTGCTGACGATCTTAAAATTTATAAAAGAATATCATCTATCGATGACTGCATTAGTTTGCAAAATGATTTAGACTCTGTTCATTCATGGTGTCTTATTAATAACTTGTTGTTTAACGCAAATAAATGTTTTTCGATAAGCTTCAACAGAACATTAAGTAAAGTATCGTTTGACTATACTATCGATAATAATGTTTTGGAACATGTTACACAAATAAAAGATTTGGGCGTAATTTTTGATTCAAAACTAACTTTAGTTGAGCATATAAACTATATGTGCAACCGTGCTATAAAAATGTTAGGATTTGTTTACAGAATGTCTACTGACCTATCTCCTAGCACACTCAACTTACTTTATTGCGCTTTAGTACCTTCTCATTTAGAGTACGCTCCGTCAGTTTGGTGTCCATTCTACAGTGTTCATATATGCAATATAGAACGTATTCAAAACAAATTTTTTCGTTTATTATCGTACAAATTAGGCATTTTATCCGAAAATTACGATTTTAACCTCATTGCATTGCAATATAATCTTCCGCCGCTGAAAATTCGGCGCAAAAGAGCCGATTTATCATTTTTACGTGGACTAATGATGTCTGAGATTGATTGCCAAGAGCTACTAGTAACTCTTCCATTTCAAGTCCCCAACAATAATCGCCAAACCAGACAGTCTCCATTATTTAGAGAATCTATACATTCTACCAAATATGGATTTAATAATCCAATTGGTAGAATAAGTAGAATTGCAAATAGTTTCTCTAATAATAATGATTTATTTTGTGTTTCAAAATGTAGTTTTAAGTGTCAATTAAAATGTGTTGATGAATAATTTTATATTTTGTTTTTATTTATGTATACTTTTTTCCATGCTTTTATTTTTCAATATTCTTTTATATATTTTTGTGTAATTGTAATATTGTCTGTAGGTTTTGTATATATCGTGAATAAAGTATTATTATTCTACATGACTTGTGTATAAACTTTATGTTTAAGGAACACCAAATAAATTATTATTATTATTATTATTATTAACTATTATAAATAATGCTAACAAAAACCACTGTTAACATAAGTTACCATAAACTGATCCCAAATGTCATAAATTATTTCTAAATTTTATAAAATGTTTCAAAATGTTATACAATGTTCCCAAACTACTATAAAATGTTTCTAAATGTCATAAAATGTTCGTAAATTTTTATAAAAGGTTTCCAAATGTCATAAAATGTTTTTAACCCTTAACTGCACCACCTCTATTTAGTAACGTTGATCTGTGGGATCGTTAACGACCCCATATCAAAAAAATGCTTATAAATTACGAATATAAAGATTTTTATTATTATAACGGTACAATGGTATTTAATAAAGTTTATCTCTTTCAACACTTGATACGACTATTCAATTTAATATTCAGAATATAAATTTAATATTATGCTATAAAGTCACAAAAACGCAGAATTAAGCTCATTTTAGTAAAAAAATCATATTTTATTTAAATTTTCAATATTAAGACTTCAAAATGCAGAATTTATTCAATTATATACGGGCAACTCTATTTCAAACGGACCAAAGCTGGGGGAGGGGGTGCATTGAGAAACTTGCTCATGTATTTTTTTTTTAGTTTCTGTAACTTATTGGTAGTTTGACCGGTATATAAATGTATAAAACTCTTAAAAAAAAATTCTACAATTTTTTTAGTTTTTTTGACGTTTTTTAACTTAATCGCATTTTACAATACACCAAATATTATTAAAAAAAAAAAAAACTGGGGACAATCATCGTCTATAGAAAAGTCCATCTAGAAAGAAATGTTTACAAAATTTTCAAGCAAAAAATGCGTTAATAATTATATTCACAAAAAATATTATGAACACACTAGGGTGTGGTTTGAAACTTTTTTTTGACAAATTTTGATAAGCTCCAGGTAGATTTAAGTTTGAATGCCATAAATAATAATATTTTCAAATTTTGGCGCTGATAGATCGAGTCTAAATTTGTGCTACAAGCGCAAAAACTATTAAACAAAGAGTAAAATTAGTTCAAGCAATAAAAGATGTCTTTGTTAAACTTCTGAAATAAAATTAAAAAAATATAAGCCAAATAATTAAAAAAAAATCACACATGTTTTTTTTCTAGATAGGCATTTCTACGCCAGATAAGCACCACACTGACTATTTTTCATGTAGAATTATTTGCAAAACTCAA
This sequence comes from Tachinus rufipes, assembly GCA_963932245.1. NCBI lineage: Eukaryota > Metazoa > Arthropoda > Insecta > Coleoptera > Staphylinidae > Tachinus > Tachinus rufipes. Next base: position 3,043,675 of record OZ010745.1, read on the forward strand.
TTTTTTAATAATATTTTGTGTATAATTCCTCTGAAAACTGATAAAAGTGTATTTGTAAGAGTTTATGTTGAAAAATAAGCCAATTTTTGCAGTTTTGTTCGATTTTAAAGCTCCAAAAACCCAAATACACAAAACAAATTTATTATTTCCAATTAATTTAAATAAAAAAACGTCAACTTTTACGGTTAAACAAAATTTTAAAAATGCTCTTTTATGCCCAGCCCATTGACAACAAAAACATGGTTTTATGGCTTTTGCGGCTTATAGACTTAAAAAGGCGCCAGATTTGGATTCTAAAAAAAAATTCTGATTGATTACACTAGTAATTTTTTTTTTTTTAGTAAAATTTTCGATTTTTATACAAAAAATGCGATTAAGTTAAAAAACTAAAAAAAAAACTTTTTTTTAAGGTTTTATACCCTCATAAACATCAAAAGACTACTAATAAAATATTGAAACTATAAAAAAATACTAAATCAAGTTTCTCAATGCACTCTCCCCCCCCCCCCCCTGCTTTGGTCCATTTGAAGAATTGCCCATAAATTATTAATAAGAAAAATAACATTCAATCCAGATAAATTTGCTTATTATTTTCCAAACAATTTGTGTAAGCCTCTGAAATTTGGTACCAATTGCCAATTGCCTGAGCCGTGAAGATTTGTATACATTTTCTGCAATTAGAAAAAAGGTTAATGAAGCCAATATTATCATAATAACAACAAATTATTTGATTAGTAAAATTTTCATTAAATTGTTGTATTTTGATCTTTAATAGTCAAATTTGTACAAACAAACAAAATGTTTACTAAAATGAACACCAAATTGGTACTACAAACCAGAAATCTTACTAAAATAAATACGTATTTAGTTATTTTTATAACAAAACCAAATTTTAATAACCAAGTCAAGTAAAAAAATGCAAGATCTGCATAACAAAGCCAGATTTTATGTTCAATAAAAATTAAATCAATTTTTTACTTTTTATTTAAAAGCTAAATATGTAATAAGGATTTTTGCTCCATTTATGGTACATTTTTAGAGATAAGTTATTTTATGTGTACATTTTATCTAAGAAAATAATTTTTTGTTTGATTTACAATGAATTTTATGAGATAAAACAGTTTTTTGTTCAAATTTAATGCAAAAAATAGTTTTTTTGCGCAATTTATAATAAAATGTTTTGCAATCATTAAGTTTTTTGCGCAATTTATGATAAATTAGTTTTTTGTTTTATGTTATGCAAAAAAAAGTTATTGTATAAAAATATTGTAGTTTTGGACAAATTATTATCATTTTTGTTGAGTTTTTGAAGTTTATGGTTGTGGATTTGTTTTATAACGCACGGATTTTTGTAGTATACGGCTGGATTTGTATAGATTTTATATGGTTTTGACTGAATAAATATAGTTTTAGCTAAAATTCAATTTTTTTTTTATTCTGGACGGATTTTGGTATAAAAAGTTAATTGTGGCAAGATTATTATTATTTGTGACAATTTTTTAAGTTTATGGCCGGATTTTTGTTGTTAACAACCGGATTTTTGTAGTATTTTAATAATTTTTATAAATTTTATAAAGCTAAAGCCAAATTAACATAGTTTTAGCAAAAATTGAATTATTTTTTGTTAATTTTGGCCAAATTTTTGAAATTTTTTCATAATTTTTGGCCGAATTTTGAAATGAAAGAAAGGTAAAATAATTATAGTTTTTGCCAAAAGTTTATAGTCGGATTTATCTTATTTTTGTCAGATTTTTGTAATTTACGGTCAAACTTTTGTAGTTAATAAACAAATTTTTGTAGTTAATAACCGGATTTTACTAGATTTTATAAATTTTAAAAGACTAAAGCCAAACTAATATAAAAATAGCAAAAAATCAATTAATTTTTGTTGATTTTGACCGGATTTTTGAATTTTTTTTATAGTTTTTAGCCGGATTTTGATATAAAAGATTGTTTGCGGTAAGATTATTGTAGTTTGTACCAAATTTTCAAAGTTTATGGTCAGATTTAAATTATTTTTGTCAAATTTTTGTAATTTACTGGAAAATGTTTGTAGCTAATGGCCGGAATTTTGAATTTATTGACCGGATTTTAATAGTTTTTATAAATTTTATAAGGCTAATGCCAAATTATTATAGTTTTAGCAAAAAGTCAACTATTTTTTGTTGATTTTGGCCGGATTTTAATAAGTAAATTTAGTAAGATTATTACAGTTTTTGACAATATTTTAAAGTTTATGACTGGATTTATGTTATGTTTGTCAAATTTTTGTAATTTACTGCCAAATTTTTGTAGTAAATGGCCGGATTTTTGTAGTTAATGACTAAATTTTAATAGTTTTTATAAATTTTACAAAACTATTGCCAAATTAATGTAGTTTTAGCGGGAATTCAATTATTTTATTAATTTTGGCCGGATTTTTAAAGTTTTTTTATAGTTTTGTCCAAAATTTTATATATAAAAAATTGTTTGCAGTAAGATTAATGTAGAATTGCCAATTTTTTTAATAATTTACGGCCAAATTATTGTAGTTAAGGACCGGATTTTTATAGTTATAGACCAGATTTTAATAATATTTGTAAATTTTATAAGACTGAAGCCAAATTAATAAAGGTTTAACAATAATTCAATTATTTTTTGTTAATTTTTGCCAGATTTTTGAAACTTTTTATAGTTTTTGGCCGGATTTTAATATGAAAGATTGTTTGCAATAAGATTATTCAAGTTTTTGCCAAATTTTTATAGTTTATGGTTGAATTATATTATTTTGTCAAATTTTTGTAATTTACAGCCAAATTTTTGTAATTAATGGCCGGGTTTTTGTAGTTATTGACCGGATTTTAATAGTTTGTATAAGCTTTATAAGGCTAAAGCCATATTACTATAGTTTTAGCAGAAATTCAACTATTTTTTGTTAATTTTGGCCGGATTTTTAAAGTTTTTTATATAGTTTTTAGCCGGATTTTGATATAAAAGATTGTTTGCGGAAAAATTATTATAGTTTTTGCCAAACTTATAAGTTTATGGCCGGATTTGTATTATTTATATACAATCAAATTTTTGTAGATTATATCCGGATTTTTGTAGTTAATAACCGGATTTTTGTAGTTAATGACCGGATTTTAATAGGTTTTATGAATTTTATAAGACTAAAGCCAATTTAATATAGTTTTAGCAAAAATTTAACTATTTTTTGTTGATTTTTCATAGTTTTTGGCCAAATTTTGATATGATAAAAAATTAGTTGCGGTAAGATTATTATAGTTTTTGCCAAAGATTTAAAGTTTATGTCCAAATTTATATTATTTTTGTCGAAATTTTGTAAATTACGTCCGAATATTTGTAGTTAATGGCCGGTTTTTGTAGTTAATGACCGGATTTTAATAGGTTTTATAAATTTTATAAAGTCAAAGCCAAATTAATATAGTTTTAGCAAAAATTTATTAAATTTTTGTTAATTTTTGCCGGATTTTTAAAGTTTTTTTATAGTTTTTGGCCGGATTTTGATATGAAAAATTGTTTGCCGTAAGATTATTGTAGATTTAGCCAAAGTTGTAAAGTTTATAGCCAGATTTATATTATTTTCACATTTTTGTAATTTACGGCCAAATTTTTGTAGTTAATGGCCGGATTTTTTAGTTAATGACCGAATTTTACTAGTATTTTATAAATTTTATTAGGATTAAGTCAAATTAATATAGTTTTAGCAAGAATTAAATTATTTTTTAATGACTTTGGCCGGATTTTTAAAGTTTCTCCATAGTTTTTAGCCGTATTATGATATAAAAGCTTGTTTGCGGTAAGATTATTATAGTTTTTGCCAAATTTTTGTAGTTAATGGCCGGATTTTTTTAGTTTATAACCGGATTTTAATAGTTTTTATAAATTTTATAAGACTAAAGCCAAATTAATGTAGTTTTAGCAAAAATTCAATTATTTTTTATTGATTTTGGCCGGATTTTTAAAGTTTTTTCATAGTTTTTGGCCGGATTTTAATATAAAAGATTGTTTGCGGTAAGATTATTATATTTTTGCAAAAATTTTAAAGTTTATTGCCGGATTTATATTATTTTTGTCAAATTTTTGTAAATTACGTGGAAATTTTTGTAGTTAGTGGCCGGATTTTTGTAGTTAATGACAGGATTTTAAAAGGTTTTTATGTTTTATAAAATTAAAGCCAAATTAATATAATTTTAGCAAAAATTCATTAATATTTTGTTAATTTTGGACGAATTTTTGATTTTTTTTTATAGTTTTTGACTAGATTTTAATTAAAAAAATTGTTTGTAGTAAGATTATTACAGTTTTTGACAAATTTTTTAAGTTTATAGCCGGATTTATATTATGTTTGTCGTTGTTAATGACCGGATTTTTGTAGTTAAATACCGGATTTTTGTAGTGAATAACTAGATTTTAATAGTTTTTTCAAGTCTTATAAGACTAAAGCCATATTACTATAGTTTTAGTAAAAATTCAACTATTTTTTGTTGATTTTAGCCTGATTTTTAAAGTTTTTTAAATAGTAAATAGATTTTATAAATTTTTGGCTAAATTTTTAAAGTTTTTTATAGTTTTTGGCCGGATTTTGATATAAAAGATTTTTTACGGTAAGATTATTATAGTTTTTGCCAAATTTTAAAAGTTTATGGCCGGATTTATATTATTTTTGTCAGATTTTTGTAAATTATGGCCAAATTTTTGTAGTTAATGGCCGGGTTTTTGTAGTTAATAACCAGATATTAATAGTTTTTATAAGCTTTATAAGGCTAAAGCCATATAACTATAGTTTTAGTGGAAATTCAACTATTTTTTGTTAATTTTGGCCGGATTTTTAAAGTTTTTTTATAGTTGTTAGCCGGATTTTAATATAAAAGATTGTTTGCGGTAAGATTATTATAGATTTTGCCAAATTTTTAAAGTTTATGGATAGATTTATATTATTTTTGTCAAATTTTTGTAATTTACAGCCAATATTTTGTAGTTAATAGCCGGATTCTTGTAGTTAATAACCGGACTTTTGTAGTTAATAACCGGATTTTAATAAGTTTTATAAATTTTGTAAGACTAATTGATTATGGCAGGATTTTTAAAGTTTTTTCATAGTTTTTGGCCGGATATTATATGAAAAACTGGTTGCGGTAAGAATTTTATAGTTTTTGCTAAATATTTAAAGTTTATAGCAAAATTTATATCATTTTTGTAAAATTTTTGTAAATTACGGCCAAATTTTTCTAGTTAATGGCCGGATTTTTGTAGTTGATAACCAAATTTTAAAAGTTTTTAAAAAATTTATAAAACTAAAATCAAATTAAAATAGTTTTAGCAAAAATTCAATTATTTTTTGTTAATTTTGGCCGGATTTTTTAAATTATTTCATAGTTTTGGGCCGGATTTTAAGATGAAAGATTGTTTGCGGTGAGATTATTATAGTTTTTGCCAAATTTTTAAAGTTTATAGCCAGATTTATATTATTTTTGTCAAACTTTGGTAATTTACTGCTAAATTTTTGTAGTTAATAGCCAAATTTTTGTAGTTAATGACAGAATTTTATTAATTTTTATAAAATTTATAAAGCTAAAGCCAAATTAATAGAGTTTTAAGAAAAATTCAATTAATTTTTGTTAATTTTAACCGGATTTTTGAATTTTTTATATAGTTTTTGGCCGGATTTTGTATGAAATATTGTTTGCAGTAAAATTATTATAGTTTTAAAGTTTATGGTCGGATTTATAATATTTTTGTCAGATTTTTGTAATTTACAGCCGAATTTTTGTAGTTAATAGCCGGATTTTTGTAGTTAATAACTGGACTTTTTTGTTAAGGACCAGATTTTAATTGTTTTTATAAATTTTAAAAAGCTAAAGCCAAATTAATATAATTTTAGCAAAAATTCAATTATTTTTTGTTATTTTTGGCCATATTTTTTAAATTATTTTATAGTTTTGGCCCGGATTTTAAGATGAAAGATTGTTTGCGGTGAAATTATTATAGTTTTTGCCAAACTTACAAAGTTTACGGCCAGATTTATAATATTTTTGTAAAATTTTTGTAATTTACAACCAAATTTATGTAGTTAATAACCGGATTTTAATAATTCTTAGAAAATATTAAGGCTAAAGTCAAATTTTTAGCCGGATTTTAATATAAGAAATTGTTTAAGGATAAATTTTCAAAGTTTATAGCCGGATTTATAATATATTTGACGAATTTTTGTAATTTACGGCAAATATTTGTAGTTAATGGCCGGATTTTAAAAGTTTAATTTTGTTAACGCCAAATTCTTTAAGGGTAGAATAAATACCGTTAGAGCTGTTAAAATATAAAAACAGAAAGTGACCAAACAATTTCATAAATACAGTAAATGATACTAAACTGCAAACTAAAGTTTCTTACTAAAATAAACAAAATTCTCCTTAAAAAAAAAACAATATTCCTATAACAAAACCGATTTTTGTAACCATAAAACTAATTGTTTTTTTTAAATGGCCGGATTTTGATCTTTAAAAGCCGGATTAGTACTGTTCTTATTAAAAAAAGTTTTTTTTTACTTAAATTTGTTTATATCTAAGTAAAGTTTTAACTAAAAAGTACGAATTTTAATCATTAATCGCTGAATTTGTACTTAACATCAAAATTCTTACTAAAATAAACGTTTCTACTTTAAAAAACTAATATTTCTATAACAAAAACAAGATTTGTATAACATTTTTTGACAAATCTTTGTTAAAAATAACCTGATTTTCATCTTTAAAAGCAAGATTTGTACTGAAAACTACAATTCTTAATGGAATAAAGCATATTTTAATTTAAAAAGATCCGCAATTTGATGTTTAGAAACCAAATTATTGATAACCAATTTTTGTCTAAAATAAACTCGTTTTGGCTTATAAAACTCATTTTTTTTTTTTAAATTCAAATTTTGTAAAAACTTAGTCGCATTTTTACTAAAATAAGCAAATTTTGACAAATTTTACACTGAAATAGACGTAATTTTACAAAAAAATGAAAATGTCTTCTCTCTGCAAGTGATAAAAGTTTCTTTATCTAATAAGAAAAACGTAATATCTAATCCAAATCATAATTACTAACAAATAGTTTGAACTGGAGTGCTCACCCACCCGCCCGACTCTTTGTTATCAAAGAATTGAAAATGTCTCTTCTTTGCAAGTAATAAAAATTTCTTAATCAAAAGAAAACAAAGTAATATCTAATCTTTTAATGACCAACACTTGAGTGGGTGGGTTACTCCAAATTATAATAACCAAGGAGTAGTTTAAACTAGAACGCAAGATCATGATTACCAACCAAATAATTTGAACTGTAGTGCCCACCCACTCGCCCGAGTGTACAAAAATTAAAAATGCATCGTTTCTGCAAGTATTAGAAGTTTTTTAGTCAAAAGAAGAAAAGGTAATATCTAACACTTTGAACTAAGGCGCCCGACTGTTTGTTATCAAAAATTGAAAATGTCTCTTATCTGCAAGTAATAGAAGTTTCTTAATTGTAAACGCAAAATAGAAAAAATAATTTATTGCTTTTTGTTAAAAATTTAATATTATCGCATAAAATATTACACAGGAAATAATAAAAAACAGTCTAGTAACAAAAAAACTAATAAATGATTGTATATTCAAGTGGAAAATTACTTTATATTATTTCATTCTCCCTGCATGATTTACATTTAGCAAGTGTTAGCTTTTCGTACATTAATTGCAGGTGAAAAAATAACTTTCACATTGTTTCAGTGTAATATATAATTAAAGAACAGTTATATTAAAAACTTTGCAGACAAAATACGTTTTTGTCTCAACATTATTTTTTCTTTAAATTTTTTGTTTACGATTTTAATTAAAATAAGCGTAAATAAGTAGGTGCTGGTTAATGTGGGAAGATTTTAAATTAAGGGTAGCTCTTATTCACTTTAATTAATATTTATCGTGTTTATATTTGCTCTAATTGCGGTCGGGTATTTTAAGCTGCTCATTTGGCGAAAACGTAATTCGCCTTGGAAGTAGCGGAGAAATATTTCCACACATATACCCTTAAGGGGGGCTGCAACAATTATTACATAATAACTTAATTTTATCGGAATTGCGAATGGGCTAGCAGCAGCGCGCGGTGGTTATGTAATGCCAGCAGTTTCAATTCAGCGCCCGCAACAGTTTTATCTGTGCTAGATTACACGAGAAAAAAAATTGTTTATAATTATTATTATTATCATTTTAATGGTGGAATTACTTGATTTTGCATCGGAATGGAATACGAAGCTCTTCATATAAATTGAGTGGAATGTTACGGGAAATCCAATTTAATTGAAATTGTATCCATTATTTATTTTTCTCGTTGCTTTGTAGCCTGCCACATGCACCAAACAGTGTTTCAATGAAACGGGCATCAAATTACAGATTTGATTGCAATGTTAGTACTGATTAATAATAATAATCAAATACAGTTCAATAATATTATAATATTTTCAAATTAATGGAAATATTAAGCATCTCAAAATGTTAGAAATTCAAACAAAAATTCAAAAAAAATCTAAAATTCTTGCAGAAGTTATCCTGTAGCATTTATTTGCATTAAAAATACCATAAAAGCTGTAAGCAATTATGTTTATTAGATAAACAAAGTCTGCACAATTTGTGAAATCATTTCGTTACAAATGCGATAATAATAATTTTTTTTTTTTTGTTATAAAATTATTTTTATTTTTGTAATTCAACTTAGGCTGAAAGACTAAGGTCGATGGCCATTTCAAAACAGAATGATTATTTATGTAGACTACATGTATATTTTATTTCATTTTCTGTACTGTTCTCTTTTGAATAAAGATATTATATATATAATAAAATTCCTGAAACATATAAAATTGATTTCAATAAATTAGCATAGAATATTCGGTAAAATAACGAATAATTTAAATTAAATTTTCTCATCCCTTAATCCCATCTGATATAAACTTTCACTGACCTAAATCAGGTCATACAAAACTACATAATCCTTTGGTTAGTCCTGGATTAAATGAAGATCACTGTCTACACTTAAGCTGAGGGATATAATTGCAAAACAAAAATTTCGGCCGTAACTTCCTAATAATTTATACAAAATTAGTTACTATTAATGTTTTACCAATATTTAATTAATTTTCCTGTAATTACTCTTCACACCCCATTAAAACTTAATTCCCCTTTTGAAACTAAAGTAAAACTTTCGACGAATAGTCATCAGTAATTAAAATATAGCTAAAATATTAATTAGTTTTCGCAAACACACGCGTGAGAACTGTGCAATGTGTATAAACGTCATCCCCCCTGTAGTAATAATAATAATAATAGTGATGAGGTTAAGGGTTCGGATTGTCATATTGCTCATACGTGACGCCTTTTGCTGGCGTTCATTCGGGCACGGAAAGTCGTTTTATGAGTGGGTGGGCGACATTTTTAAGAGGCGCTAAGGGCACATGTAAACGGTGTAAAAATGAAATGGGGGCGGATTTAAATTCAAATTGCGTTTCGCGCATACCCAAAGCGGATTATAATTATACCGTGTGCACAATTTTTATAATAGTGTTAATGCCGCACTTTTATAATAGTATTTGAATTTATTAAAGTTCAAATCATACAGTTTTTATTTTTTGTACATGTCGGAAAGGGGTTGATTTTGATCTTTTATTTGTTAAATAATACATAATTCAAATTTAATACTAATCTGCTGATATTTTATTAATTTATTAATAATCGGGTTGTGCAGGATCATATTTGAAAAGAAATTTTTTCAATAAATAAATTGTAAATTGTGTAAATATGCTTGATTTTTTTACTTTTCACTCTCAAAGATTTTTGCGTTTGTATTTTAGATGCTTTGTAGATTTAGGGAAAGAGAATACCTTTGCAATTAATTTTTTTCCAATTAATAAAAACCATTTTTCAAAATTAAAAAAAAATTTAGCTTTGAAAAAAATATTTCCAAATCTAAAAAAGGATAATCCTAAACTGTCATACAATGTTTCAAAATGTTATAAAATTCTTCCCAAACTGTCATAAAATACTTTAGAGCTGTTTAACAAACATTAGGAAACATTTTTATTATGTATTCAAATGTCATAAAATGTTTCCAAATCTCATAAAACCATTTTAAATGTCAAAGAAAAATCTCAAACATAAAAGAATTTCTAAACTGACATAAAATGTTCTCTAACTATTCTAAAACGTTCTCGAATGTCAGAAAATATTATCCAACTGTTTAACAAAATGAAACATTTTATTACGGTTCCAAATGTCAGTTTTATTTGCAATTTAGTAGATGAAGAATAATATTTTACAAAAAATGCTATAAAAGCTACAATTTTTAGAAATTAAGTCTAAAATTTTGTTTGTAATTTTTTATTAAGTTGCTAAATAAAATTCCAAAACATAATAACTTTCAAAAAATTCCTAAAGCGTTTAAATATTTTTTCAAAAATTGCATAATTTTTATTTTACAAAAATTGCTATAAGTGCTACAACTTTTGTAAATTGAATTCAAAATTTTTTTTATAATTTTTTATTAGGATTCTAAATTGATTTTCAAAATATAATAATTTTCAAAAAAATCCTAATGCGTTTAAATATTTTTTTCAAAAATTGCTTAGATTTCATTTTACAAAAACTGCTATAAAAGCTACAAATTTTGGAAATTGAATTCAAATTTTTTTTCTAATTTTTTATTAAGCTGTTTAATTGATTTCCATAATATAATAATTTTCAAACAATCCTAATGCGTTTAAATATTTTTTCAAAAATTGCTTAATTTTTATTTTTCAAAAACTGCTATAAAAACTACAATTTTTGGAAATTAGCCCTAAATTTTTTTTTTATTTTTTATTAAGTTGCTAAATTAATTTCCAAAATATAACAATTTTCAAAAAATTCCTAATGCGTTTAAATGATTTTTCAAAAATTGCTTAATTTTTATTTTACAAAAATTGCAAAAAGAGCTACAATTTTTGAAAAATAAGTTTAAATTTTTTTTTTGTAGTTTTTCATTAAACTGTTAAATTAATTTCCAAAATATAATAATTTTCAAAAAATCCCTAATGCGTTTAAATAATATTTCAAAAATTGCTTAATTTTTATTTTACAAAAATTGCTATAAAACCTACAATTTTTAGAAATTGGGTTCAAATTTTTATTTGGTATTTTTTTATTAAGTTACTAAATTGATTTCCAAAATATTTTAATTTTCAAAAAATTCCTAAAGCGTGTAAATATTTTTCAAAAACTGCATAATTTTCATTTTACAAAAATTGTTATAAAAGCTACAAATTTTAGAAATTGGGCCTAAATTTTTTTAATTAATTATTAAGTTACTATCTAATTTCCAAAACAAACTAATTTTCAAAAAATTCCTAATGCGTTTAAATGATTTTTTAAAAATTGCTTAACTTTTATTTTACAAAAATTGCTATAAAAGCAACAATTTTTGGAAAATAAATTCAAAATTATTTGCGCAAATTTTTAATAAGTTTTTCAATTGATTTCTAAAATTTAATGATTTTCAAAAAATTTCTAAAGAGTTTAAACAATTTTTCAAAAATTGCATAATTTTTATTTTACAAAAGTTACTATAAAAGCTACAATTTTTGGAAATTGGGCCTAAATTTTTTTTATTATTCTTATTAAGTTGCTAAATTAATTTCCAAAATATAAAAATTTTCAAAAAATCCTTAAAGCGTATAAATATTTTTTCAAAAATTGCATAAATTTTATTTTACAAAATTTGCTATGAGAGTTACAATTTTTGGAAATTGGGTTTAAAATTTTTTTTGTAGTTTTCTATTAAACTGTTAAATTGATTTTCAAAAAATAATAATTTTCAAAAAATTCCTAAAGCGTTTAAATATTTTTTTCAAAAATTGCTTAATTTCTATTTTTCAAAAATTGCTATAAAAGCTACAATTATTGTAAATTGGGCCCAAATTTTTTTTTGTATTTTTTTATTAAGTTGCTTAATTGATTTTCAAAATATAATAATCTTCAAAAAAATCCTAAAGTGTTTAAATATTTTTTTCAAAAATTGCTTAATTTTTAATTTTCAAAAATTGCTATAAGAGCTACAAGTTTAGGAAATTAGGCCTAAATTTTTTTTTTTTTTTATTAAGTTGCTATATTGATTTCCAAAATTAAATAAATTTAAAAAAATTCCTAATGCGTATAAATATTTTTTCAAAAATTGCTTAAAGTTTATTTTACAAAAATTGCTATAAAAGCTACAATTTTTAGAATATGGGTTCAAAATTTTTTTTGTATTTTATTATTAAGTGGCTTAATTGACTTTTAAAATATAATATTCTTCAAAAAATTCGTAATGCGTTTAAATGATTTTTCAAAATGTGCTTTATTTTTATTTTACAAAAATTGCTATAAAAGCTACAATTTTTGGAAATTAGGCTAAATTTTTTTTTTCTTGTTTTTTATTAAGTTGTTAATTTGATTTCCAAAATATAATAAATTTCAAAAAATTTATAATGCGTTCAAATATTTTTTCAAAATTTGCTATATTTTTATTTTACAAAAATTGTTATAAAAGCAACAATTTTTGAAAACTATATTCAAAATTATTTGCGCAAATTTTTAATAAGTTTTTCAATTGATTTCTAAAATAATATGATTGTCAAAAAATTTCTAAAGCGTTTAAACTATTTTTCAAAAATTGCATAATTTTCATTTTACAAAAATTGCTATAAGTGCTACAATTTTTTAAAATTGGGTTCAAATTTTTTTTTGTAGTTTTCTTTTAAGCTAATAAATTGATTTCCAAAATATAATAATTTTCAAAAAATTCCTATTGCGTTTAAATGATTTTTCAAAAATTGCTTAATTTTTATTTTACAAAAATTGCTATAAAAGTTACAATTTTTTGAAATTGGGTCCAACATTTTTTTCGTATTTTTTTATTAAGTTGCTTAATTGATTTTCAAAATTAAATAAATTTCAAAAAATTCCTAAAGCGTTTAAATATTTTTTCAAAAATTACTTAATTTTTAATTTACAAAAAATGCTATAAAAAGAACAATTTTTGGAAATTAGGTTCAAATTTTTTTCGTATTTTTTTATTAAAATGTTAATTTGATTTCAAATATAAAATAATTTTCAAAAAATTCCTAATGCGTTTAAATAATTTTTCAAAAATTGCTAAATTTTTATTTTACAAAAACTGCTATAAAAGCTACAATTTTTAGAAATTGAGTTCAAAATTTTTTTTGTAGTTTTTCATTAAACTGTTAAATTGATTTCCAAAATATAATACTTTTCAAAAAATTCCTAATCATTTTTATTTTACAAAAACTGCTATAAGAGCTAGAATTTTTAGAAAATAGATTTAATTTTTTTTTTGTATTTTTAATTAAGTTACTACTGATCTCTAAAATATAATAATTTTCAACAAATTGCTAATGCGTTTAAATGATTTTTCAAAAATTGCTTAATTTTTATTTTACAAAAATTGCTATAAAAGCTACAATTTTTGGAAATTAAGCCTAAATTTTTTTTTTTTTTTATGAAGTTGCTAAATTGACTTCCAAAATATAAAAAATTTCAAAAAACTCATAATGCGTTTAAATATTTTTTTTCAAAAATTGCATAAATTGAAAAATCCGACCAAAAAGTTTGAAAATATTGTCAAAAAACACCAAAATTTAACCATTAACCTTTAAAAAGTGCAAAACAAATTATTAAAAGTTAAAAATAGCTAACTAACCTAACCTAACCTAACCTAACCTAACCTAACCTAACCTAACCTTTAAAAAGTGCAAAACAAATTATTAAAAGTTAAAAATAGCTAACTCTAGCCATAAAACATTAAAAAAATTAAGAAAGAATCAAAATCCAGCCAAAAACAATTGAAAAATCTAAATTTTTATTCATAAAATATCAAAAATAACAAATTCTGGCCAGAAAACATCAAAATTTGGCTAAGAAACATCAAAATATTGTCAGAAAGATTCAAAATTCGATCATAAACTGTTGAAAGATATAAAAATATTGTCAGAAAATACCAAAATTTACCATAAACGGTTAAAAACTGCAATAGTCTATCTACAAAAAGTCAAAAATAGCAAAAACCTGTCATAAAATTAGTATATAAAAGTGCAAAACTATACTCCTAAAAAAATAGCAAAATCCAATTATTTAAGATCAAAATATGTTCAAAAAGTTCAAAAAATCATCATAAAATGTTAAAAAATGAAACATTCTATTTATAAAAAGTCAAAAATGGAAAAATTTGGTAAAAAAGTACGTAACTTGTCAAAAATAGCTAAATCCGGCCTAGAAACTGTTAGAAGTCATTAAAATCCAGGCATAAACTGTTAAAAAGTTTACAAATGCTCATAAAATTCTAAAAATAGCAAAATCCAGCTATAAAATATCAAAAATAATGTTAGAAAAACATTAAAATATTGTTTAAAGCATCAAATCTTGGTTATAAACTGTTAATTTTTTTTTAAATACCAAAATCTAGCTATGAAATAGAAATATATTGTCAGAAAGATTCAAAATTTGGTTATAATCGGTTGAAAGTATTAAAATATTGTCAAAAAATACCAAAATTTGCTATAAACTGTTAAAAATTGTAACATAAAAGATAAAAATGGCAAAAACATAAAATATTAAAATATTTTCAAAAAAATACAAAATTAGGCCAAAAATGGAATTGCTTATAAAATGGCAAAAAGAATTAAATCTGACCTAAAATTTCTAAACAATTGTTAGAAATCACCGGTCCGGCCATAAAATGTTAAAAAAGTGTAAACAATTCCATAAAAATTTCAAAATTAGCAAAATCCAGTTGTAAAATATAAAAATAATGCCAGAAAAATTTAAAGACGGCTCTTAAATTGTTGAAAATGCAAAATTCTATTCATAGAATGTCAAAATTAAACCTTTAAAGATAAAAATATTGTCAAAAAGTACCAAAATTCACCATAAACTGTTAAAAAATTAAAATATTCTATTTATAAAAAGTCAAAAATGGCAAAATTCTGTTATAAAATATAAAAAGATTAACAAAATTTGGTCAATAAGTGCAGAAAATATCAAAAATTACTAATTCCAGCATAGAAATAATAATATCAAAGATATTGTTAGAATAAACCAAATTCCAGTGTTAACTGATAAAAAGTGCAAAATTCTTTTTATAGAATGTCAAAAATTGAAAAATCCGACCAAAAAGTTTAAAAATATTGTCAAAAAGTAGAAAAATTAAGTCATAAACTGTTGAAAAACGCAAAATTATTTTCATGAAATGTCAAAAATCCGACCAAAAAGTTTTGAAAACCATTATGAAAAAACAGAAAAATCTAACCATTAACTGTAAAAAAATGCAAAATTCTATCATTAAAAGTCTAAAATAACCAAATCTGATCATAAAACATTGAAAAAATTCAAATAGAATCAAAATTTTTAGTAAAAACAATTGAAAAATCTAAATTTTTATTCATAAAATGTCAAAAATAACAAATTCCGGCCAGAAAACATCAAAATATTTTTGGAAAGCATCAAAATTTTGCTATAAACTGTTAAATATTGTTCAGAAAACACCAAACATAGCAAAATCTCGCTAAGAAATATCAAAATATTGTCAGAAAAATTCAAAATCTGTTGAAAAGTGCAAAATTCTATTCATAGAATGTCAAAAATTGCATAATCCAGCCATAATGTATAAAAATATTGTCAGAAAATACAAAAACTGTTAAAAAGTGCAAAATTCTTGTTATATAAAGTAAAAATTGGCTAAATTCTGTCATAAAATATCAAAATACTTTCAAAAAGAACCAAAATGATTGAAAAGTGCAAAATTTTTACAGATAACATTTTAGATTAAACATGTTTGACAGCTACAGCAGGGTAAGATTTGGTAATTTTTGAAATTTTAAATAATTTTATAAAAATTTATCATGTCAGATCAAGATCTGGCATTTTTTAGTTTAAACATTAAAATTTAACAATTTTTCAAATAATGATAGTAAAGATGCGAGTGCAAGACCAAAAAGTACAACTTTTTCAACCCTACACGTCAATATAGTTAACCATTTGTTGAAGTGCAGTTTTTCTGAAACTGTTTTATAATAGTTAAGCGTCAAAAGAGATTAAAAATGTATCGAACAATCAAATTAATTTTAATTAGAATTCACACAAATTATAAAAACTAATTCTTTATATCAATTCAGACTAATACTACTATATTTCTTACCACTTCGGAAACACAGGTGATTAATTTATCGGAAAACTTGATTTGATCACTATCGGCAGTACTAGTTGAAGTCAAGGAACACTCAATCCGAAGACATGCTCTACAACAATCAGCAACATGGAACATATTATCCATTGTAAGTGCATTAGGACTAGTTCTTTCATTATAAATGATTTGACTTGACATAAATAACCTTATTTTATAACAACACTGATAAAACACAACAAACACAGCATTTATGTTAATATTACAACAACAAACTTAAAAAAAAATAAAAAAATGTTTATAAATATCATAAAATTTACATTAGTTATCATAAAATGTAAAAAATGTTCTGCAGCTATTATAAATATTTCCAAAGTTTATATTTTTGTCGAAGAATGTTCCTTAGCTGTTTAACATTAAAGAACGTTTTATAATGTTCCAAATGTGACAATTTACAAAAAAGACTCAACTATCATAAAGTGTTCTTCATTTGTTTAACATTGAGATATCATTTATTTTGTTCTCAAATATGATTAAATGTTCATCTACTGTCATAACTGTCTTAAAATATTTCTATGTTCACAAAATGTAACCAAATATGTCTTAGAAGTAATAGAAAGTCCTCAAATGAGACAAAATGTTTTTCATCTGGCACCAAATATCACAATATGTTCCTCAACCTTTAAAAAAATTATTATAATTTCAAATGTCATGCAATGTTCTTGAACATGTTTCTAAATCTCATAAAATGTATCCAAAATATGATAAGATGTTTCTTATTGTCATAAAAGCTTCACAAATTTTATAAAATGATTCCAAAACTTATAAAATATTCACAAATGTCATGATCATAAATATTTGTCATATAATACTGTCAAAATTATAGTAATTATTTGTACAAATGTTATAAAATATCACATATTTTGAGTAAAAGTTGATATTAAACCGGTCGGATTTTTTTAAACAATTTGCTTCATTAAGTATGAACTACTCGAAAAACTAATTTTTTTTTTTCACTTTCAATTCCATTTCTGAACAGAAATATATCAATTGTGTGACAGATGAATTTGTGTGGAATTACGTGAGGGCATTTAAGTCACGTCCGTCTCTTCCATCCCCCTATTAATAAAATATGTAAAACAAACATTGCAGGAATAACCAAACGGCCTTCGGGGTTAGAGAACGGCCGCAAAGAAAGAAGAAACGTCGAAAGAAAAAACTGCTCCAATAAAAATATCTTCCACAAACTAACAACGATACCGGGGCACGTATCCGTTCCTACGATTCCCCCAGGTCACTTTTTTTAAATGCGGTTATTGTTTCACCGCAAACATTTATTGATATTTATAGGGAGAAGTTTACCCAACAAAAGGCACCTTCATTTAACATTTGTTATTGTTTTCTCTTGATTAATTAATTTAAATTTTTGCTTACCTTTTGTAAAATGAAGTTCAGATTTATTCCCAATTCTGCAACAACAAGAAAAAGTTAATTAGATTTTTTCAGCTAGTTCTGGTCGTGTTATCAGATGCATTTCAATTTAAAACTGGAGGGGTAGTTTTTCATGGCCGTCCCGAAATCGCGATAGGGGAAACTTGGGGCATTAAAGAAGATTAGGGTCAAACGTTAAATGGTTTGTTTTGTTAGTTGTAAATCCGCTCCAGCGAGTGCTGAAAACAGGATAAGACAACAGGATACATCTAATGTACTGGATTTACTTCTTAACTTACATCCCTTAATCTTAACTAAATTAATCATCCGGATGATATTATTAAATATTTACAATTGATTAACTGTATTGATTAGTATCTAATTTTTTTCCCCCATCTTTATTTTTTGATTGATCGTTAAGGGTGGTTTTATGTTAAACATAAAAACTTTGATTTATGTTTTTTGATTTAGTGGTCGGCCTCTTGTCATATGCAGTAGGAGGAGAAGATGTGCAGGCTGTTTATTTATGAACGTCAGTTTATCCTGAAAAGTGAGGGTCGTAGATTTGGTTTAAGGGTATCAGTCTCGACCCCAATCCGCGCGCCGCCAGTCTTTTTCCATGCCCCCGCCGATAATCTGCCACGAGAAAATTTAAGACGGCAGAGAAACTCATACATAAATAAGATAAATATAGAAAATGTATGAAAAGCATATCTGTCTGGATTGGTAATGTGGTGGGGAGCTAGCTGAGGGTGGATGGAATATGTCTCGACTGTTTTGGGGAGAAAATATGTCGTCTGCATTATGAAACAAAGTTAGACTTAAATAATACATTAATTAAAACTGTTTTATAATAATAATAATATAATAATATATTTATTCATGTCAAATATACAATAAGTATTTACAATCGTCATTATACAAAACGTTAAGTCAATTACATACAATATTAAAACAAATAAGTACAAAATTCTGTAATTTTTTCAACAAATACTGTCTTGGTACTCATAAACTATTTTTTTTATTTTATATTTATCTTTAAAATGTCAATAACAACAAGCTTGTGCTACTTAAGAAGATCAGTTTAAACACTTTGATGCTCCTTCCTTAGTACAAATTAATAGTGAAACAAGATGATGTCTACCAATTCCCGCTTAGTCAGAATCAATGCTATAGAACACACTAAATTTAAAGCATTCTCCACTTGCGACTAGGTTTAAGAAAACATTATAATACAGAAGTTTAGTTAGAAATAACTGCAAAGTTACACAATCAATCTGCACAGAATAAAAGCAAAAATATGTTAGGCCAAAAACATGCTCCAAAAACGCTTTTGTTCAAAAACTCACAAAAACGTTTGTTTCTAAAATAATATCTATCACACATTTTGTTGCACAAAATTAATCAAAAATCGTTTAGAAAATGCCTTTTTTAGATAAAATTTTCTAAAAATTGCACAAAAATTATGTTTCTAGCCTAAAATTTGTAAAAAAACTGCATAAAATTGATCAAAAACACTTTCATTGCATAATATTCATCAAAAAATGCTCAAAAAGTGTAATTTTCTGGCATAAAAATTGTGAAAAGTTGCATTTGTTGCACAAAGTTAATCAAAGACTGCTTTTGTATCATGACATTGATCAAAATTTGCTCAAAAAATGCATTTGTTACACAAAATTTGTTAAAAACTCTTAAAAAGTTGTATACAACACCTAATACTTCACAAAATTAATTGTAAATTGCTCAAGAAACGTGTTTGTTAAACAAAATTTTTTAAATTTTTTTTTTTGCATAAAATTCTTCAAAAATAACACCTTAACCGCTTAAATATGCATTTGTTTAAAAAAATTGATAAAAAATTATGTTTAAAGCATTAAAAGTAGCACATAACACTCATAATTGCACAAAAATTACTAAAACTTGCTCCAATAACGCTTTTATTACATGATATTTATTAAAAATTGCTTAAAAAATACAATTATTGTTTGGTAAATTAGTTATAAGCTACGCAAACATTATACTTTTAGCATAAAATCCATAAAATATTGCATAAAATACTCATTTTAACACAAAGTTAATCAAAAATCGTTCAGAAAACGCGGTTGTTAGAATTATTGTCAAAAAAATTTGCAAAAAATTCATTCTATAAAAAGTCATTCATGTGATTATTGATTTTTTTATCAAAAAGATCATTCGAATAACAATGCAAATTATTTAGACCCATTCAAAAGCTAATGAATTGGGCTATCTTTACAATTTTTTTTTTCAGATTTTTTGGGGAACCGTTTAGTCGCGGCATCCCCCTAAAGTTGACCCAAAAAAGCTCCCTTCGAGCAAAAAATCTCGGATCAATAGTTTTTTTTTTGCCAAATTTGTTGCTCTGGGCTTTCTTAAAAAAACCAGACAACTCTGGTTTACACCATTCAAAGTCTAATGAATTGGGCTATCTACAGTTTTTCAGATTTTTTGAAAAGCCGGTTTGGTCCCGGCATCTCCCCAAAATTGACCCAAAACAAGCTCTACATAAATACACAAATAATCATTACAGCTTTTCCTTTCTAAATTTTTATCAGTTTCTTTCCTTAAATACTGTCAAATACTTTTATTAAGTCTGTAAAACATAACGGGAGGGTAGGTGAGTTACTTCAGAACATGAGTTTAAACTAGGGTTCCCGCCCACCCGTATATATAATTTTCTAGACTTTTTGTTCAGTAGAATTCTGACAATTTAAGTTCCAACTCTCATAAATGTTTCTTTTATTTTCATTTATTCTTATTTCTTATAATTTCCCTAATCCTTTTTTTTTCCTGTAACGTGCGAATAGCTTTTTGCATGATTGAATCATGTTTTAAACTTAAATTTATTTTTATTCTTGAGATTAATTTCAATTTTGTTTGCAATGTAGATGTAAACTCAAAACAATGATTGTCAGATCTTGTTTTTATTTGTGGCTTCCTTCACTTTAAGTCAAAATATAAGAAAATAAATATTTTAATGGCAATTGTTGGTGCCGCTAACAAATTCTTTGTTATCACAGTTGGCAACAAAAGAAAAATATTTAGATGAAAAAGTCAGTAGAATTGCAGATTTTATGAAAACTGCAGCAACAGGTTTGAATAAAACGTCTCTCCCAGGAAGAAGATTATGTGTGCCACATGCTTTTGTAGCGGAAGATGCTTTTTCTTGCAACTTCGTAATTATAAAATAGTTTTAATTTGCTACAAGCTCTCTAGAGCAAAAAAAAATGGTCATGTCTAAAGTAATAATGAAACTGTTTCTTCTTGCTGCAGAACGTGTAAAATTTGTAATTTTAGCTGTTTGGGGTTCAGATATGTTATGCCCAATTATACATTTTTTTTGTACATAGCTGACACAACGCATGCGTGCTTTAACTTAAGGTATACTTATACCAATATGTTTATAATTGCTCCTTACTACAGTAATGTGCCCTGCATACAAACTCAACATCCAACAAGTTTGACAATTTTTTGGTGTTAATGTTAAACCCCACTTTTGGCTATTACCTATAAGGCCTTATACTTATCTTTTTCAGCCCTCCAAGCATGCTACAGCTATCAATACCTCAATCAGCTTACTGCAAATGTACTTCTTATTACACAACTCTAAAACTGATCTATGTGGGAATTGCCTCTAATAATTGAATTACACTTTTCTAAAAGCTTCCTTTGCCATTTTGTAATTAAATCATTTTTTTCTTAGAACTTGTATGGTAAAGATTCACCAATACTTGTTATCGATATACAAGGGGGGACCCAAAAAAAGCGTGAATTTTGTCATAACTTCTTTGCTTCTTAATATTTTTACACCAAATTTTGATCACCTTCAAAGTATTGTCCCTTGACCACAACGCATCTCTGCAAACAATTTTTTCATTGTTCAAAACATTTTTTAAATTTACTGGGGATGTTCTATAGGCCTTCAGGCAATTTTTGTTTTATTACCTCCTCCACAGTAGCAAAACGCTTTCCTCTCATGTCCCTTTTAAGTCTGGATAAGAACTAGATCCGTTGACTAAGAGGAGGAGAGAGACAATTAGTGTCACGCAGTTTTTGATCAAAAACAACTCTCCTGAGAAAGTGGTGTGGGCCAGCGCGTTGTCATGATGGAAGAACCAGTCGCTTGTGTGCCAAAGATCTGCACTTTTCTTCTAGATACCTCCTTCAAGTTGATCAATAGTCTCATTTGTGAAGACCGTCGACAAGTCTTCACAAACAAGAGCATTGATTTTGTCGAAGTTTTCATCATTTCTTGACGGAGTTGATCTTCAATTGATATTTCTTCATTAAAACATGAAAACCACTCGTATACTTTGGTTTTATTTAGGGCAGCATCCCCATAAGCAGTCTTAAGCATTATAATAGTTTCCGCGGCCAATTTCCACAACAGGAATCAATATTTCACAACCGCGCGTTGCTCTCGGCAATCGGCCATCACGTTTTCGGCAAAATGGAAAAAAATGTTTTACTAAAAAAACTTCCACAGACAAACTGATACACTCACAGCAACATAACTTTGCACACTAACTCAAGAAACGTGTCACTAACGGACACCAAACCAAACAATGGGTTTCTCCACTCTCCCTCCTCGCCTCAGCTCAATTCCCGTTACTTTTGGGTCAACCCTCGTAATAATCTTTAACTAGTCTATTATTTACCCTTAACGCTATCCCCTATCTGTACGCAAATAACAATGTTTATGGAACCATTAACAATTACAAATAATGCAAACAAAACCACTAATAACAATTGTGATATATAAAATGAAACTGGAATACTCTATAGACTTCACCAACCTGGTTCTAGCAGGCCGAAGGTCCTTCTGAGTATGAGTGATCAAATTAAATAAGATGATTAATGTTTGTAAATTTGTTTGTCGCTCAAACGATGAATGCTGAAGCGGTTAAAGCACTTGATGAAAGTAATTTTTAATAGTAAAGAATCATCTAAGGCTATAATTAAACATTGTAGCGGAATAGATTTTAAAGATGTTCGTGTGGGTGTAGATAGCACTTCCAAATAACAGACAAAAATTAAGAAAGTTTGCAGTGAATTAAATCATCGCAAATTAAAAAGTGAACAGAACATCAGCTTACGGTTTATTTAAAGAGTTCCAAGCTATTTATTAACAAAATGTCAATGGGTTAAAAACCAAGCTAGAAAATTTGTCAAATAATTTAAGACTTTGATATTTTAATTTTTAGTAAAACTTATCTTTATCTTCTAAACTTTCAATAACATCATTTTGTATTTATAAAAAAGATAGCAGTACAAACAGTAGTGTTAAAAAGAATGGAGGTTGTGTTTAAATTGCTGTTCGTTCAGATTTAATTTCAGGTAAAATAACTACTTCTTTCAACACTGTTGAACATGTTAGAATTAAACATCAAACAAACTCCTACGTTTTTTTGGCGCAGTTTATATACCACCATCAAATAATATTTTTAAGTATATGAAAATATTGTGGACAATCAAGTAGACGCCGATATTCGATGATGATTATAAAATTCCAGGGTTTAAATTGACAAATAGTGTAATAAAATCAGAAAGCAATACTTTAAACTTGTCAAAACCTCAATAAAACTTTTTTGTATCTAAATTAATCCAATTAGATGTTTTCTACTAACAAAGGCATGCTTATTAGTACTGCTGACAATTACTTTCTTGCAATAAATATCATCCGGCTTTACATACAACTATTAAATCTAATATAGATTTCAAAACATTAAATCATTCTAGAGCACATACATAGCGCGAGCTTTTCAAGATACTGTCAACTAAAACATTTTTTTTATACATTATTAGTTAAGGTAACATTGTGAAAAATAGTTAACAGTTACCAATAACAGTTTAGGTGACAGCTATTAATAATAGTTTACGTAACAGTTACCAATAATAGTTTAGGCAAGATTTACCAAAACGTTTTCAGCAGGAATTTATTAGAAAAAGTCTTAATGAATCTTCAAAACGGCATAAAAATATTACATGTGAAATTAAAATCTTTAAAAGCGACTAGAAACCTTTAAGAATCTAAAATCTAAAAGAAATGGAAAACAGTCTTAAAGTTCATTTACCTATAATAGTTTACGTAACACTCACCAATACTAGTTTAGGTAACATTTACCATACGTAATTTAACAGTTTAAGCAGCAATTATACTTTTACTAAAAGAAATTTAACAAAATTTAAGAAAGTTTAATAAATGTGACATACACGATATTGAGAGGAACACATAAAACTTTGAGAGCGACTAGAAATCCTTAAAAACTCTCTGATAACTCTTTAGATACTTTTAACAATTCTTCAAAAAAAAACAAAATAGTACTGAGTAATCTTAAGGTCATTAAAAAATTAAAAAATGCTTTTTATCTATGAACAAAATAATAGCTACATTGTAAATAATAGTTTAAATAACAGTTACCAATAATACTTTACGTAACGGTTCCCAGTAATAGTTTAGGTAATAGTTACTAATAATAGTTAACGTAACAGATACCGATAACGGCGGCAATTACTTTTATTAACTGTTACTTAAACAATATTGAAAAAAAGACGGTAGATTTTGAAAGCGACTAGAAACTCCAAACAACTTTTAGAGAAGACTTTGAAAGCTTCACATTGGTGATTATGAAAGCTTACGATACCCTAACAAATCTTCGGCAAGAACTAAAAGATAAAAGAAAAGATTCTGTCTAAAAACATTTTTTTTTATATTTGTACAAAATAATAGTTACATTGTAAGTAACAGTTGCTAATAATGCCGTAAGTACAGTTACTAATAATAGTTTAGGTAACAGTTATCAATACCAATTTGAGCAGCAATTTCCTTTTTTATAAGAGAATATTAACGGAGTTTTTAGAAGCTTTAATAGACGTACGAATCGGCTTAAACAATATTGTGATAGAAGAAAAACTTTGAGAGCTACTAGAAACCTTTAACCACTCTTAGGTAACTTATGAGGAATCTGAAAGTACAAGACGAAGTTCATAGAAGACTTTGAGAGCTTACCTTTGACAATTATGAAAGCTTCAGATATTTTTAACAATTTTTTCAACAAAATTAAAGTATAATTAATCTTAAGACCTTTAAAAGGATTACGATTCTGTCGAATAAAACATTTATTTAAAGTATTTGTTCACAATAATAGCTAAGGTAACATTTTAAATAATAGTTTAGGTAACAGTTACCGTTAATAATTTAAGTCACAGTTACTAATAATAGTTTAGCTAACTGTTACTAATAATAGTTTAGGTAACTGTTACTAATAATAGTTTAGGTAATTGTTACCAATGATAGTTTAGGTTAATATATTAAGTATCAAGGGCGCTAATGTTTGGCTGTACGTGCAAAGCAAGGGTGATGCTTGCCTGTAGTGTTTACAACTATGTTTGAGATAAGTTGTGTTTACAAATGCCCAAATTTTGAGTTATAATGTTCACATAATACTGACATTGATCATGCAAATCTTAATTATTTCAATAATTTTGATATTGAAATTAAAAACTTGAGTAAATCAAATTATAATAAGTTCATATTTCAATATCGACTTATTTGGGTTTAGTAGAATGATTAAAATTAATCAAACGTTCTTTAACCATTTAATATACAGTCAAATCTCAATTTTATTTTTATTTTTGTCAGGTAACAATTTAAATAACCGTTACTGATGGTACTAATTACTGATGATAACAGTTTGGATAGCAGTTACTGGTAGTAGCAGTTTAGATAACAGTTAATGATAGCAACAGTTTAAATAACAGTTATTGGTAGTAAAACTTAAAAGAAGCCAATTTAGTGGGCATTCAGAATTACATTTTGTAGATTGAAAATTTTTAAGCGGTTAATTCTTGAAAACTAGTATTTTATGATAACACTTTAATCGAGTTATTTGTTCCTAAATTTGCCACAAATTTAATAACATTAAAAAAAATTGCGCATAAAATCTATTAAGATTTTGAACGGTTTGAGAACTATTTACATTTTACAGACATCTAAAATAAATACAAGTTAGAAAATAATTTATGTTATAAAGAGTACATTACTAACTCAAAAAGTATTTAAGAGATATGTCAAATCTAAAAGTTCTGATCATAGCATTCATAACATTAGGCATAATAGTAATGTGACAGCATCTGCAAGAAAAGAAATTTTTAATTTATGTTCTTAGTTTTTCTTTTTTTTCGGTATATTCCTCTAAATTACTGGAGCCGGAGCTACTTACAGTTAACTCTACTATCAACATTAACTCTTGTAACATCACTTTAAAAAAAAGTTAAAAGCTAAATTTTTAAACTTAAAACAAACGTTAGACCTGGTGTTGATGGTATACCATCATCTTTACTTAAGCAATGTAAAAATAAAATCGCCACTCCTTTAAATTACATCTTCAATCTTAGCCCAAATACAGGTTATTTTCTATCTATTTGAAAGTTTAGTTATGTTGTACCAATATATAAATTGGAAGATAAAAATATACAAAATTGTAGATTTTTATAATACGTGCTATATCAAAACATTTTAAACATATTGTCTATGATAAAATAAACGTTGTACTTATTGTACTTACTTGTACTATTTGAACAACATTTTCTTCAATATGTCACTGTTAATGGTTTTATTTCTGATAAAATAACAACAAGGTAGTCTCCTGGAGCTGCTTTTATTTCTACTTTTTATTTTTACTTTCTCATTCAAGAAAATCGTATAAATTTTTTCTCTTTGCCAATGAATTAAAACTTTTTAAAATAGTATCAACAGCTAAAGATGCATCTCTAATTGATAATAATATCAAAATATAAGATAATGACATTTAATAGATCAAAATCTAATTTTGCATACAACTATAGTATATTTGGTGTATTTATAGATACCAAATTGACGTTTGTTAAACATTTTAAGCATGTAACTAACAAAACCTTGAAAATATCAGGATTTATCAAACGCAATACAAATCATTTCACGTTGCTTAAAGCTAATCTGTGGCCTAGTTTGTCCTATCAGTGGTATGGTCTCCATCCATCCACTATGGAATTCACATTAATCAAATTGAAAAAGTCCAAAACAAATTTCTTAAATATTTGTCATTTAAAAGAGGAGATATTTCATTTAACTTTTCTTATACTGAAATAAGAGAACTAATCCAACTTGAAACAATTGTGTCAAAAAAATTTGATGTTGAATGTATTGTAAAAATAGCAA
Source organism: Tachinus rufipes (assembly GCA_963932245.1). Classification (NCBI taxonomy): domain Eukaryota; kingdom Metazoa; phylum Arthropoda; class Insecta; order Coleoptera; family Staphylinidae; genus Tachinus; species Tachinus rufipes. The sequence continues at coordinate 3,070,538 of OZ010745.1, forward strand.
ATGGTTTTACCCTTTTGAAAAAGTCGGCCTCTTTGATTTTGCTCAAACTTTCAGGGATCAAAATATGGATGAAAAAAATGAGATTTCCAAAATTTTGGACCTTAGAATATCGCCTGTTCAAAATGACACACATTTGAAGGTCAGAAATTTTATAATAAAACATCTTTTTTAGCTTATTTTGTATTTCAATTTTTGGGCTTTTGAAAAAAGATAAAAATGTTTGCGATGGCTCAAATTATTCCTTATTACATGTACTTTAAAACCCATATTTTTATGTTTAATATTGTGGCAGTCATTTTGATATATTAAGCTTCAAATATTATTCGAAAAAAAACCGTAAATTTAACAAAATCGCAAAATTTTGCTTTTTTAGACCGTTCTAACTTTATCAAATCTTAACAAAATTTGATTCGCAAGGTCTAAATTTTTGTCAAAATCGGCAAACGGCACATTTTTGTATCTCAATTTTTGGGCTTCTGGAAAAAAGATAAGAAGGTCTACGGTGGCTCAAAATATTCCTTATTGCATATACTTTAAAACCCATTTTTGAATATTTAATGTTGAGGCAGTAGTTGTGTTCTTATTTAATATCAGACAATTTTTCATAAACCATACCGTGCATTTATTCACAATTTCTTTAGCTTTTTGTAGCAGCAAAATGTAAATATATAGTTAAACATTTGTTTGCGTTTTCCGTATCGCATACTAGAGATGCGACGATTACTCCTTGACCACTCATATTTTCCAGAACGTGCAATTTAAAAGACTTTAACGTTCATATTTCCAATTTGTAAACATTTTAATTTTTTTGTAAATTAAGAAGTTAAAACTGTTTCTTCAAGAAAGCCATTTAATAGATTTAGCATCACAAATCAGTCCGTACAAACATTTACTTAATAAGAAAATGCTAACATTATCAAAGTTGCTTTTTTCCTGGTAATGAACCAAAGAACAGGTCTCGTTTTCTCATCGCTGGTACCAATATTTGAAATTTTTTTATAAAATTTTTGATTTGTTGTTTTTTTTTGCAAATTTTGCAAAACTCACGCAATTTCTTTACTAATCACGCCAACGCAAGACAAAAACATGTTAGTCGGCAACCTCTGGCTAATAGACCACTACGCTACCATTTCTATTTCCGCTAGAATATACACTACGGCAAGGCCTAACACTTGGATACTACTTAAGACAATAATATCCGCTTTACACAACCCAATTATGCATTATTTGTAGGTAGAAAAAGCTACCCGCCCACAATTTAAACTTACTTTAGCAAAACCAATCAAAAAACTAACTAGTAGTTAGCAGATTTCAATAAACAACTAAACTTTGGGCTAAAAACGCAATGGCAGCAGTGTTGTCTGTTGAGCAACATCGTGCTGGTATATTTAGATGACATCTTAGTCTATTTCAAAAACCATAAAGAATAATAAAATTAAACAGAAACTAAGTTTTTTACCACAAATATCTGTGGTAAAAAACTTTGTGTTTTATTTTATTATTATTATGAACTACCACATAGTAAAGATCTCAACCATTCTTTATATTAGACCATGAAGAATACATAGTGCACATCCGTCTTGTATTAAGCCACCATATTAAAAAAATTAATTTTGGAAAATAATCGCTCAAATACTTAAAGCACCAAATCAATGCGGAAAGAAATCAGTCATTATCACAACACCTAACACTGATAATAAAGTAAACGCCGCCCAAACAAAAAAAAAACAACTGCAAACTCAAAATTGGCTCTTATGAAACTAAGAAATCTTTTGTATAGAACAAAATATAGCCAAAGGCATTCAAAAACATTAAGACCGTTTTACACCATTTCTTACTGTTAATTCGACCTAAACCAGGTTTACCGTTTGTGCTACAAATAGATGCCTGCAACAATAACAAAGGAGAAGTTTCATATCAGAAAAAAAAAGTTTTAATACATCTCTAACGTCAATGCCACTCACCCCCTGCCAAAATAGAAACTACTCTAACAAATCAGACTTGACTACCTCCAAACCTGTAAACAAACATTTGGGTGGGTAAGTATCCCAATTCAATCTTAATTTGTTATTACGCTATAAAATGACCCAAAACCTAGCAAAACTAAAAAATAAAGATGTTTCCCAAAAAAAACTCAAAGACAAAGATTACTGCCTGCAATAAAGCAGACAGAGACAAGATGCGTACCCACATGACTGTCATAAAAAAATGTATGTTTGACTTCTCTGCAAGTATCAGAAGCCACTTTATCACAAGAATAAATTGTTATCTAACTTTTTGATAACTAACACTTGGGTGGGTGGTTGGGAAACTCTAATCTAAACTATTAACTCGTTATCATGTTATGGAGTGTATCACCCACCTACCCAAGTGTTTGTCATTGAGAGATTAATAATTTGATTTCTCTGCGAGCGCCAAAAGCCACAAAAAAAAGTTGTGATCCAATCTTTTAATAACCAACTCTTGGGTGGGTGGGTGGGTGGGCCACTCCAGTCCAAACTACTGGTTTGTTATTTTGTAATGGAATCGCTCACCCACCCACCCAAATGTTTGTTTTTAAAGAATTGGTAGTTTAACTTCTCTGCGGACGTCAGAAGTCATTATATCACAATAAAAGATCGTGATGCAATCTTTTAATAACAAATAGTTAGGTGGGTGGGTGGGCCACTTCAGTCTAAACTACTGACTCGTTATTTTGTTATGGAGTATCCCACCCACCCACCCAAGTGTTCGTTATCAAAAATTTAGTAGTTCGACTTTTCTGCGGTCGTCAAAAGTCTTTTTATCACAAAAGAAAGTCGTGATGCAATCTTTTAATAACAAATAACTTGGGTGGGTGAGGCCACTCCAGCCCAAACTGCTAACTCGATATTTTGTTATAGAGTAAACAATAAAAACAAATGTGCCTTCTGTTGCAATTTATACAAATAACAAAAACTAATCAATTAATACTTAAACTAAACGCCAAAAACAGAAATATAGCTAAATTAACGCTACAACTATTTTAAAATTAATTTTGAAAATAATTTCTGGTCAGTAATCAACTAATAATACTAAAGTAACTTCAAACAAACTGATGAAACAAAAAAACCGCTCTTGAGATATGGGAAAAGGAGTCGTTTTGAAAAAGTGGCGAAGCACGGGTGTGCGGCCACGAGTGTGCAACAGTATCGCAAAAGCGGATATATTCTTGTTAGTGTTTAAGAAATGTATAAAGTAATAGTGATGGTTAGTTAATCGTTAATAATAAAACATAAAATATAAAGTGTGGAGTTTCTCTTATCTCCCTTAAAAAATAAGAATGGCGCCCTAAAAAGAGCATCAGGAGTCCGGTCAACCAACCCTGAAGTTTGAGCTAGCCGGCCCGGCAGCTGTAGAAGCCGACGTAAGTACCACAAGTCGAGCTCAGACTAGTTGAGTTATAAATTTCCCAAATTTGTGAGCAATTCATGGTAGTGTACCCAAAATAAAAGGGTTCTATAGAGCACAAATCCTAAAAAACATACAATTTCAAAACACGTGATTCTGGATCAAGACTAACGCAAGGTCCCGGTGAGAGATCTTCTTAAGCGGCAAAAATGCACACACAAAGTTGGTTGTAGAAAAGCAAAAACCTCACGCCTCTGCCTTTCTGTATACTTTGTCTATGGTGATCTGGAGTAGTCGTATTATGGCAGTTATGGTTTAGATGTAACCATTAAAACAGTAATATCGCTTAATGCAAGTGCAAAAAAAGTGACGCTAATCGTTGGGGAACACCGTTTTCAAGTTAGCAGATCCCACTTTTACTTTAAACTTGTAATCGCCCATAAAATATTTAAGAAAAGGGGACATACATTAGCATGCTTTCTGTTTCTGCAAAATTCCATAACGTCAAGTCATTTTATATGCCTTATGAAGCCAGAACAAAAAGCACCGTTACAAGATGTTTTCTTTAAAAGAGCATGTGTCTTACCAAAATTATATTTAACTCACAATAAAAATGTAAATAAAATAAATTAAAAAGTATAGAACAGGTAATAAAAAGACAGCAATAAAAATAAATTAGCACGTAACAATTAAAGCAATAAAACAGAGACTTTGGTGTTAAGTCGTAGACACAATAAACAGTAGATTCCTTAAATAAATATCACAGATGACATCGGAGTTGTAAAGTGCTCCAATATCAGGACCATTAAATAAATAAAACTTAAAACTATTGACACACGAGTTGTAAAAGGCTTCAGTACTAAAGCCATAAAATAAATTAACCAAATAAAACCAGAATGCCAGAACCTTAAAATGGAATAAGCAATACAAGTACACAACTGCAGTGCCGACATAAAACAACAATCTAACTTAAGTATGTGTAAGAGGGAGATTGTTGGAGCTTCAACCTCCAAAAAAAATTTCAAGGGCATATAAGGTTTAATTACTAGTTTTTTAGTTGCAGCGGTTTGACCGAGTCCTCTTAGTGCAACAACAAAAGGCAATAAAAACTTGTTTTTTATCTCAGTTAAGTCCACTGAGCTTTTTGATGCAATCGTAGCCTATGCTATAAGTTAAATATGTTAATTTATTTTTGGTCATAATTTCATTAATAGCGCATTTCTTTATATTTCAAACAATTACGTTAACTTGCAAAAGTGTTTTCCTCCGCAATTGATGCACGTAATTGGCTGTTGGCATTTGCTATCTTCATGCAGAAATTTACCACATGCTAAAATCTGTTGGGGATGCTGTTATGAATGATTAAATGCCAGTATATAATTTTTCTTTGCGTTTTCCGTCTCGCATACTAGAGATGCCACGCACTTCGATTAACCTTTAATCACTCATACTTTCCACAATATCCTTAAAAGTTTTTGCAGTAAACAATGTCTTTATCTGTGTTTTGTGGACTAAGACTTTAACGTTTATACCTCCAATCTTTAAACATTTTAAAAAAATTGTAAACTGAGCCGATGAATCTATTTCTACAAGAAGACCATCTCTGACATTTTAATAGATTTATTATCACCAATCAGTCCACACAAACATTTACTTATTAGGAAAGTGCTAACTTTATCAAAGGTACCTTCTTTCCTGGTAATAAACCGAGGAACAGGTTCCTCTTCTCATCACTGACACCAGTATTTAGGAAACTTGTTCCCTTTTGCCGAGAAGGAAACTAAAATTTTCGATTTGTTGTTGGATGGCAACCGAGTAGAAATTACTACCCCTATAGTTGCATTAACTTTCAAACAATTAATTCCACCGTTACCAAAACATTGTTCTACAACTCCGATAGTTGACTGATCAGTGCTGATTTTAAAGTCTTTGTCAGATTCAATTGACCGCATGAATTGTAATTATCCATCGACAACAGATTTTCTGATTTATGTTAGTCACAATTAAAATTCTACTTTAGGAAAACAAGAAAAAAAATTTGCGGTAGCTCTAAATATTTACAAAACTTGATAGAGTATGGCATCCTAATCTTGTCAACAAGCTCCATTGTATAGATCTTGATAAAAAAATTGCAATTGTAGCAACAATTTTGAAAATTTTGTTTCAAATTTTTTTACACATACTGTCGGTAAGTTCTTTTAGCTATTTCCAAAAATCCAAAATAAGTTTTTTGAATTTTCTAAATTGTTCTATTTTTGTTTTTGCAAAAATTGCAATTAAAGCAACAATTTTCTCAAAATGTTGATTGAAATGTTTTCACACATGTTGAAAATAAACTTCTTAAGCTATTTGCAAAATTTGGTAATTTTCCAAAAATTCCAAAGTTGTTTTTTTAAATTTTTTAAATTGTTTAAATTTTTGCATTTACAAAAAACGTAATTGTAGCAAAAAATTTCAAAAATTTAACTCAATTTTTGTTAAGCAATACTGTCAATAAGCTATTTCCAAAATTTGACCATTTTTCAAAAATTTCAAACACTTTTTTGAATTTCCAAAATTGCCGAATTATTTCATTTTACAAAAATTGCAATTGTAGCAACAATTTTCAAAATGTTGGTTTAAATTTTTTCACAAATACTGTCGATAAGTTCTTTAAGCAAATTCAAAAATTCAGTAATTTTTCAAAAATCCTGAACAAGCTTTTTGATTTTTCAAAATTATTTATTTTTTGATTTTTACAAAAATTTCAATTATAACAACAATTTTTCAAAATTTTGATTTAAATGTTTTCACTCATATTAAAAATAAGTTTCTTAAGCTATTTCCAAAATTTGATAATTTTCTAAAAATTTCAAACACGTTTTTTGAATTTCCAAAATTGTCAAATTGTTTCTTTTTACAAAAATTGCAATTGTAACAACAATTTTTAAAAAATTTGTTTAAATTTTGTCACACATACTGTCAATAAGTTTTTTAAGCTAATTCCAAAATTTAGTAGTTTTCCAAATATTCCAAAAAAGTTTTTTAATTGTCAAAATTGTTCTATTTTTGTTTTTTCAAAAATTGCAATTAAAGCAACAATTTCTTCAAAATTTTGATTTAAATATTTTTACACATATTGAAAATAAGTTTTTTGAACTATTTCCAAAAGTTAATAATTTTCCAAAAATTCCAAACTTGTTTTTTAAGTTCCCAAAATTGCACAATTATTTCTTTTAGCAACAATTTTCAAAATTTTGGTTCAAATATTGTTACACATACTGTCAATAAGTTTTTTAAGCTAATTCCAAAATTTAGTAGTTTTCCAAAAATCCCGAGCAAGTTTTTTGAATTTTTAAAATTATTAATTTTTTGATTTTTACAACAAATTTAATTATAGCAACATTTTTTTCAAAATATTGATATAAATGATTTCACACATGTAGAAAATAAGTTTTTTAACCTATTTCCAAAATTTGATCATTTTCTAAAAATATCAAACACGTTTTTTGAAATTCCAAAATTGTCCAATTGTTTCTTTTTACAAAAATAGCATTGTAGCAACAATTTTTAAAAATTTGTTCCAAATTTTGTCGCACATACTGTCGATGAGTTTCTTAAGCTAATTCCAATACTTTGAAGTTTTCCAAAAATTTCAAACACGTTTTTTGATTTTTCAAAATTGCCCAATTATTTCTTTTTACAAAAACGGCAATTGTAGCAATAATTTTTAAAATTTTAATTCAAATTTTGTTTCATATACTGTCAATAAGTTCTACAAGCTAATTACAATATTTGGTAATATTTCAAAAACTCCAAACAAGTTTTTTGAATTTTCAAAATTGCCCAATTTTTTTTTTACAAAAATGACAATTGTAGCAACAATTTTCAAAATGTTGATTCAAATTTTTTCACACATATTAAAAATGAGTTTCTTGAGTTATTTCCAAAATTTGATAATTTTCCAAAAATTCCAAACTTGTTATTTTGATTTATCAAAATTGTTAAAATTTTTGCATTTACAAAAAACGTAATTGTAGCAAAAATTTTCAAAATTATAATTAAATTTTTGTCACAAATAATGTCAATAAGTTTTATAAGCTATTTCTAAAATTTGATAATTTTCCAAAAACTCCAAACTTGTTTTGTTTAAATTTCCAAAATTGCCCAATTATTTCTTTTTACAAAAATTGCAATTTTCAAAATTTTTGTTCAAATTTTATCACACATACTATCGATAAGTTCATTAAGCTAATTCCAATATTTGGTAATTTTCCAAAAATTCCAAACACGTTTTTTGAATTACCAAAATGTTGATTCAAATTCTTTCTCACATGTTGTCTATAAGTTCCCTATTTAATTTCCAAAATTTAATAATTTTAAACAAAAACTTGATATCAAAAACCAAAACTTTACCTTAATTTAATCAACAAATTTTTATTGCGTTTTTGATAAATTATGTTTTACATTAATTTTAATCTTATTTGAATAATTTAAAGCATCAAAATGCATTTAAAAAATAATTAAGAAATAATTAAATTAATTGAAAAATCTCATCAATAGTTTTCTTGACAATAGAAAAATTATAATTGATGGTTTTAAACTCAAAATCATAAATGCTCGTGTTCCTCAAGGTTCTGCTCTTTTGCCAACTTTATTTTTGATTTACATTAATGAACTTCTTCAAATAACTAAAAGGCCTATTCATAGTTTTGCAGATAAAACAAAAAAAAAAGAATTAATTCAAAGACTGATAGTCTAAGGTTGTTTGAAGACAAAAATCTCATCAAATATTGAGCGAAATTGATAAGAATTATATTTTAGATTTATTTTGTTATAATTTAGTTCTTGGGACATTAAATTATTTATATGCTTATTTTTATAATACAAAGTATTCTGAAACAAAAAAATTAACAAAACTTGAATAGAATAAGATTGAGGTCTTAAGTATTTTTTAAATTAATTTAAAAATTTTAATAGTCTAACATCGTTTGAAGCAAAAGAACATCATTAAACCTTGATTAGAATAAGAAAAAATTTACTTAGACACATTTTGTATATATCTACATAAAAAAAGAAGAAATTGTCAATTAATTTGAAGACAAAAACATCATAAAACTTTGCGCAAAATAAGAAACAATTTATTTTCAAAGCTTATGTTGTATGAATTAGTTCTTACAACCTCAAATACTTAAAAAAAATAAGATTTTGATAGTTTATAATATTTTAAAGCCAAAAACATAACAAATCCTGCACAATCACTTTTTTTTAAGACATAGTTTGTATGGCATTGTTTTCTCACATAATATTTTTTTTTAATTAATTTTATTTATTTTTGGGACTTTAAATACTTAAAAAAAAACTCAAATAATTTAAAGATTTTCAGTCTAAAGTTGTTTGAAAATCAACATTTTTTAGCTTAAAAATATTTTCGATTATCGAAAAAAAGATGAAAACATTTTGATAATTTAATATCCAAAAAACTTCCTAATTTTGCTCAAGACTTAATTAGATTTTTGGCTTAAGACAACCTTAGATTATCAAAATCTTTGAATTAATTAAAGAGATTTTTTTATATTATTAGAGATTCCAAGAATAAATTAATGCAAAACTCGTTTAGAAAATGAATTCTTCCTTATTTTAATCAAAGTTTAATAACGATATTGGCTTCAAACAATCTTAGACTATTAAGACCTATAATTAATTTACAAGTTTTTTTATTATTGGAAGTCTCAAGAATGAATCGATGCAACATTTTGATTCTTTGAAGCTTATCATTATTAAACTTTAATTAAAACAAAGAATTCATTTTCTAAACTAATTTTGAATGGATTTATCTTTGGGATCTCAAATAATAGAAAAATCATTAATTAATTTAAAGATTTAGATGGTCTAAAGTTGTTTTAAACCAAAAACATAATCAAATCTTGTACAAAATTGAAAAAAAATCACTTTTTTGGTTTATTTTGAATGAATGAGTTTTTGAGGTATTCTATTATAAAATGTCGTATCTTTTTTTTGATAATCTTCTTTTACTTTTTTAATTATGATGTTGTAATTGAGTGAGTCACGGCAAGTTTCTCTTCTATTTTGCATTAGTTTTGTTATTCATCAAAAATTCTTTTTTACAAATGTTAATTGTCACTAAATGGAGAAAAGGATAGCAATTTGAATTGCCACCCACCTAAACGTTAGCAATCCAGTAATTATATGTTTCTCTTGTTAGTGATCCATAAATTGAATGTGTTTCTTCTCAATAAATGTTAATTGTTAATAAATTAGAAGAAAATGGTGACAAAACAAATCTTTAAACCACAAAGAATAAAGTGAGTATCCTTGATTTCAGAAAAGTAGTTGCAATTGGATCAAAGTCTTAAATATTTAAAAATTGAATAATTTTTTTTTTTTGCAAATATCTGTAAGAATTTAACAAACCCAATCTCTGGTTGCTCGGGTGGGAGGACATTCAGATTAGAGATTGACCCACCCAAGATTAGATGTTTCCACAAATGTTAGTTGTCACTAAATTGAAGGAGTAAGGTGATTTTTTTGCTTTATTCTTCATACATCAATAACTACAAACTTATGAAAAAAATCGTTTGATCACAAACTCGTGATGTACAAATTGTCAAAAACAGTAAAAAGTTATTTTTTTTTTAATCTTAAAAAATGTTGTAAAAAATTAGAAATTTTATTGAAAAAATGTGTGTCCTCAGTTGCAATTTATATAAATATCCATATTTAATCAATTTTCAAAAAATGTTAAAAAATAGCAAAAATTAATATTTTCCAAAAAAAAAATTTCTAGCATAACTTAAAAAAGGTTGATACACATAACGTAAAACTGAAAAACCTTTTTGATAAAAATTGTGTCCTCAGTTGCAATTTATATAAATATTCAAAAACTGTTAAAAAATAGTAAAAAGCTGAAACAAAAATATATTTTAAAATTAAACTGAAAATAATTGTTACTCAGTAATCAATTTATACTTTAAACTCAAACAAATTGATAAAACAGTTTTTGACTTTTCTCATAAAAAAAATCCTTGTTCCAACATAAATCGTCTTGTAATTTCAGTACAATATTAACGATGACAACTTTTAATCTAAATATTTGAAATTCGAAAATGATTTATTTATTTAAAATTTATTTGAAAAGTTTTATTAAATAACAGTACTTTAGGGCCTAGCTCTAGAATCTCCCCCTTCGATGGAATTATTTCAATATGACTCCGTGTTAATTTCCAAGAGATATATTGTTAATTGTAACTTCATCCCCTTTTATATGATAATGATCCCGCCATAGATTTTATTCCGGCCGCCTTTGAAATTAGGTCGCCTATCGATCAACCCACCCCCTTCTCCATGGAACGAAAGTTATTTATTAGGATTCATAGGAAACAATGCGATTTACAGCATCCAGCAATTTACATTAATACCCTTTAAAATACGTCGCTCGTTATCAATTAATTTTTTGTTTGTTTTGTTTTTTATTATTATTTACCTTCCAGCAGCGGTGGTTCGTCCTCGAAGTCGCCGCCCTCCTCTTGGAACTTGGCCGCCGATCCAGGGTCGTACATGTCCCCCACGGAAGTTGGACTCAAGTATGGATTTGCACCGTACACATTCTGTTCCTCGTAGTTTGCACTGGGATCGAAGGATTGGAAACTTCTACAAGAACAGAATTATTATGTAGAATAAATTTGTAAATAATTTTTTTTCCTGAAATGCACTTAAAACTTTTATAATCTCATGCACTTTATCCTATATTATTTTATACACCCTCCGGTCTTAAGTAACCTACTTATTATTAATATTGGAAGCTAGTATATGATATTTTTCAGTGCATATTAGCTTGGATTATGGTCATACATTGGCATAAAGCCTTTGTGAAACTTGTTAAAGTAAATTCTAGAGTGGTTAATTAATGGATCGTTGCGAAAGGCTCTTGCGTTTTAACTCGGCGAATTCAACATATTGTCTTGCGGCCTAGAAAGGGGTTTAGGGCAACTGGAGATGGTGTGGGATGGTTTCGATGCGAATGGAGCATTCGATAACAGGGAAATATATTACTAATTAATTGGTTTGGATAGGCTGAAATTACACACTGAAGGATGATAATTGGGTGGAATTGGAAATTCTACTGGATCTCCCACGGGAGAATATCGTGTGTGCATTTTTTGCTTATAGTTTCACCATTAGTTAATTACTACTCTAGTTCAGTTTAAAATTTAACAAAGCAATTTAATTATAATTCAATAATTGGTTAAGCAAATTGAATTGTTCGATAGGTCTGTTCCAACTTATGATTTGAACAGTTTGCAAACCGTCCAAACTGTGCACTCAAATAAATATTTGTCATCATTAGGCAATCATTTATGCACAGTCATTTGTTTGTGTGCATAGTTTAAACGGTTTGCAAACTTATATGTTGAAACAGACCTAATATCAATAAATAAATCAAAGCAAACACAAAAATATCAGCGATATAGACCTTTGACTTGTCACCTGTCCTAAAACTAGGTTGATTATGTTAAATAATATAAGTAATATATCAAGTATCAACTGTAAATAATCAAAGTATCAATTGTCAAAATATCAAATGTCTATTAATCATAGTATAAACATCAACTGTTAAACTAGTTTGTCAAAGTAACAACTGCCAAAAAAAATTAACTCTTTGTGTCAAATATCTGTTAAAGTATCAAGAGTCAACTTCTTTTCCAAATATTAAACTCAAAAGCTGTCAAAATATTGTTAGTAAACTTTTGTTAATCTTTAATTAAACTTTTAATTATTAACTGCTAAAGCATCAATGTTAAAGTATTAAAAGAAATGTCAAATATTGTCTGTCAAAGTAACAATTCTTAAAATGTCAAAAGAAAATTTGTCCAGTTCAAAATTTTATCATTTGAGTTGTCAAAATAGGTAAAAACCGGTCAATAAGATTAGGAAGTTATTGGAAAACTAGGTTTTTTTCCATAAATATCATTATTTTTTTGTTACAATTGTATGAATTGAGGTTTGGTTAGGTTAGGTTAGGTTAGGTTAGGTTAGGTTAGGTTAGGTTAGGTTAGGTTAGGTTAGATTAGGTTAGGTTAGGTTAAGTTAGGTTAAGTTAGGTTAAGTTAGGTTAAGTTAGGTTAAGTTAGGTTAAGTTAGGTTAAGTTAGGTTAAGTTAGGTTAAGTTAGGTTAAGTTAGGTTAAGTTAGGTTAAGTTAGGTTAAGTTAGGTTAAGTTAGGTTAAGTTAGGTTAAGTTAGGTTAAGTTAGGTTAAGTTAGGTTAAGTTAGGTTAAGTTAGGTTAAGTTAGGTTAAGTTTATGCAAAAATAATTCATAAATTTTAGATCGGTGATTTAAAAATGTGTTTTCGCACACCCATCCAAGTGTTGGTATTCCATAAACTAAATGTTTCTCCTCTCTACAAGTGTCAACAGTCAGTAAGTTGCAAGAGGAGGATAACAAATCCAATTTTCAGGTAATAGCAAATATGGTGTAGGCGGAGTACTTAGTTTATTGTTTGCTATTGAGTAGTTTTAATTGGAATTCTTGCTCACCCATTTAAGTGATAGTTGTTTAAAAATAAAATGATTCTCTTTTTTTTAAATTACATTTGTTAATAAACTGCAGAAAAGAAATGTTAAACTCAATCTCTACTGCAGTTTACTAACAGTTGACATTAGCAAAAAAAACATTAATTTCTGAATAACTGAGAGGCATTCAATTCATTGACTGCAAACAAATAGTTTCGTTTGTAGTTCTAAATCACTCTTCTAAGTGTTTGTGATCCAGAAACTAATTTTGCTTCCTTCTTCTAATGTAACCAGTAAGTAAACTGCAGTAGGAGAATGGCAGTTGAAAAAAATTTTTGACAGTTTTAAACACATTTAGAATTTCTTGTCAATTTACAAATTAATTTGACAACTTTGAGAACGTTTAGAATTATTTTGACAGTTTATAAATTATTCTGACAGTTTTGAGAATATTTAGAAATTTTTTGGCAGTTGTTTTGTTTTTAAACACATTTTGACAGTTCAAAAATTATTTTGATAGTTTTGAGTACAGTTAGAAATTTTTCAGCAATTTACAAAGTATCTTAGTTTTGAAAACATTTAGAATATTTTTAACAATTTACAAATTCTTTTGACAGTTTTGAAAACATTTAGAAACTTTTTTGACTGTTTAAAAGAACAAACCTAAACAATTTTAAACATTTAGGTCATCAAAATTGACTAATTTTTACAATTTTATCTAGGTTTTTGATAGTTTTATAAATATATGATAGTTTAGATAAATATTTACAATTTATTTATAATAGTATTTTAACAAGTCACCATTTTTTAACAAACCAATAAACATTTTTAAATTGACAATGTTTTCAAAATTGTAAATACATTTAAAACTTTTTTGTTTAGTTTAAAAATGACAGATTTTAAAATATTTGAAAATACTTTTGACATAAATCATAAAATAACTAAAAAATCTTTTGATAATTTTGACAACATTTGTAATTTTTTTGACAGTTTTGAAAATATTTGAACAGTTTAGAAAAGGTTTTGACAGCTAAAAATGTTTTTGGACAATTTTAAGAACATTTAAAACACTTTTTAACAATTTTGACAGTTCCAGATACTGTTTTGGCAGTTTTCAAAACATGTAGAAATATTTTTGACAGTTTTGACGTTCCGAAAAATTTTTGACAGTTCAAAAACTTTTAACAGTTTCCACAATATTTTAATTCCAATATTGAATATCAATTTGCAATATTGAATATTGAATAATACATTTTTTGACAGTTTTGACAACATTTAAAATTTGTTGACAGTTTATAAAAGATTTTTACAGTTAAGAAGTTTTTTAGACAGTTTTGACTTTTTTATGAATAAAAAATTTTATTAAAAAATTGTAAACATAAAAATTTTGAAAACATATTGGAAGGTTAACAAATTTTTAAATCAATAAAAACTTTTATTAAAAAAAATGTTGCAAAAATTCATTTTAAATTGTCTAAAATCCTTGCAACATATTTTTAAATAAAACTTTCTTTTCTAAAGCTTTTTCAACTTCTCAAAGCTTTCTCAAAGCATTAAAATTAAATTAAATCTTTGCAAAATTTTTTAAATAAAATTTCTCACTGTTTTAAAACTGTCAACTACTTAAAGTCGTATTTTTTATAAAATGTCTCACTTTTCTTAAATTGTGTCAATCTCTTAAAGCGTTTTCCAAAACTTTTAAATTGTCTAAAACCTTTGCAACATTTTTTTACGTAAAACGCCTCTCCACTATTTTAATATAAAACTGCAAAAAAAATTAAATGATCTCAAAGTTGTCAAAAAAAAAAAAATCAGAATGTTCTCAAAACTGTCCAAAAAACTTCTTAACATATAAAAATTCTCTTAAACCCTTAAAATATTTTCAAAATTGTTAAAAAATTGGGTAAATATTCTGATAAAATTGTTTTTAAACTGTCAAAAAAAATTCTAAACGTACTCAAAACTGTCAAAATGTTTTTTTTTAAGATTTTCAAAAATTATAAAAAATCTTAGTATTTCAATTCCAAAATTGTCCAAAAACTAAAAAAAATCTTAAATTGTCAAAATAATTTCTATATATCCTCCAAAATGACAAACTTTTCAGCATTGTTAAAAAAAGTTCTAATGTTTTCAAAACTGTCCAAAAAACTTTTAAACTGTTAAAACCTTTCCTAAACTGTTAACATCATTTCTACACTATCAAAACAATTTCAAATAGTGTCAAAACTGTCAAAATATTATTTAAATTTTCTGAAAACTGTTTAAATAATTTTTAACCTCTCAAAAGATTTTTTAAACATTCTAAAAACTATCAAATTTTTTTTTTTTATAAACTCAAAACTTTTAAAATGTTTTCTCAGTAATCTCAAAATTGTCCAAAAATTTAAACAAAAATAACTCCTAAACTAGTTTCTAAATGTTCTCAAAATTGCCAACAAAAATTTTATCGTTTTCAACATTGTCCAAAAAAGTTTTTCAAAAATCTAAAAAGTCTAATATATTCTGAAAACTGTTAAAATAGTTTCTAAACTGTCAAAAGCTTTTTTAAAATTTCTCAAAACTGTCAACATAATTTCTTAAGGATTCAATTATTTAAAAGCTTTTAAACAAAAATAATATTTAAAATGTAAAATTAATTTCTAATTATTTTTAAATGTCAAAAGATTGTCTAAATATTCTGAAAACTGTAAAAATAGTTTCTAAACTGTCAAAAAAATTTCAAAACGTTCTCAATACTGTTAAAATATTTTTTAAAGTTTCAGTTTTTCAGCATTTTGAAAATTGTCCAAAAACTAAAATAGCTCCTAAACTGTCAAATTAATTTCTAAATGTTTTCAACATTGTCAAAATAAATTTAAATGTTCTCAAAACTGTCCAAAAAAATCTTAACATGTAAAAATTGTCTAAATATTCTGAAAACTGTAAAAATAAAAAAACTTCTAAACGTTTTCAAAACTGTCAAAATATTTTCTTGACGTTTTTAAAACTTTTTAAATTTTTTCAAAAACTGTCCAAAAACTTCTAAACTGTCAAAATAATTCCTAAATATTCTATAAACTATCATAAAATGTCTAAATGTTCTCAAAACTGACCATAAACTTGTAAACTGTAAAAATATTTTAAATTGTTCTCAAAACTGCTAAAACAATTTTTGATCCGTACAAAAAAATTTTAAAAGATTTTAAAACTCTATTTTTTAAATGTTCTCAAAATTGCTAAACTAAATTCTAAATTGTAAAACATAAAATATTTTCAAAATTGCCAAAAAAAAATTAATATTTTCAACATTGTCAAAAAAAGCTTCAAATGTTCTCAAAATTGTCCAAAACATTTTTGAACTGTCAAAATTTTTCCAAAACTGTAACGTGTTATTCACGGTGTTTCTTTTATTCTACGGGCGGGGCGGAAAAGGTATTTAGATGCTTTTGCGCCTCTTGCATGGGTAATACACCTTGGTAAACATCTTTGTTGACAATCAATCAAAAATTCCCAAACATCACGTCTTTGCCCAAGTTGGCAATTAAGAATTCTATTTCCTGTCAATAATCACCGATTGGATCTTGGCAGGTGGATCTGATGTTTACAAAACTGTCAAAAACTAAATTGTCCAAATATGTAAACTTTTTTTTAATGTTTTAAAACTGTGCAAAAATTATTTAAATGTTTTTAAAATTGTAGAGATTTATTCTAAATGTTTTTTAAATTGTCAAAATAATTTATTAATTGCCAAAATGTGTTTTAAATTTTTGCAAAACTGTCAAAATAATTTATAAGCCACCAAACAATTTCGTTATCAAAACTCGAAAAAAAAATGTATTTCATTAAAACTGTTAAAACAATTTTTTAACTGTCAAAATGTGTTTTTAAACAATCCTTATAATTTATACTGCTAAAAAATTCTAAACGTACTCAAAAATAACAAAATAAATTCAAAATATGGTCCAAATAATGTAAAAACTGTTAAAATAGTTTCAAAACCATCAAATGTTCTCAAAATTTTCAAAAAATTTCTAAATATTCTTGAAACTGAATTTTTTAAATTTTTTAAAATTTTGATAATTTAAAAAATTAAATTAGAACTGTGGAACAAAATTCTAAACGTTCTTAAAACTGCCCAAACAACTTTTTAACTGTCAAAACCTTTAGTTTACAAAGTTTATGAGACTGTCAAAATGTTTTTAAAACAAATCATAATGTTATCAAAACTGTCAAATATTCTAAAAACTGTTTAATTAGTTTATAAACTGTTAAAAAAAAATTCAAACGTTCTCAAAAAATATTTTTTTAATGTTCTCAAAACTTGAAAGTTTTTTTTTTTTTTCAAAATTGTCCAAAAGTTTCTAAAATAATTACTAAAGGCTGTTAAAACTGTCAAAAAAATTTCTGAACTATCATAAAAAAACTAAAATGTTTTTAAAACAACCAAAAAAAGTTTAAATGTTCTCAAAACTGTCCAAAAAATTTCTTGGTTGACAGCCAAGTCTTCTTCTTAACTGTCAAAACATTTTTAAAAATGTCAAAAAATTCCAAATGTTGTCAAAACTGTCTGAAAATTGTCAAAATATTTTAAAAACTGTTACATTTGTTTCTGAACTGTCAACGTTATTCTCAAAACTGTCAAAATATTTTGTGTTCTAAAAATTTTTAAAAAAATTTCTCAATATTTTCAAAATTGTCCAAAAGCTTATAAATTAAAATAATTCCTAAATATTTTTTAATTTGTTAAAAAAAATCTAAATGATTTCAAAACTGCCAAAACAAAATTTAAATATTTAAAAAAAAAGTTCTAAATGTCCTCAAAACTGTCCAAAAACTTTTTAACTGTCAAAACCTTTCCTAAACTGTCGAAAATTTGTTTAAACATTGTGAAAACAGTTAAAACAGTTTCTAAACTGTCAAAAAAATTCTAAACATTAAAATAAATGTTTCAAAACTGTCAGAAGTATTTCTTAATGTTTTCAAAATTGTCAAAACAATTTTTAAACTGTCAAAACAATTTGTTAAATGCCAAAACAATTTGTTAAATGCCAAAAAAATCTAAAAATTGTTAAGATAATTTCTGAACTGTCAAAAATTGTTTTAGATTGTTTCAAAATTGTCAAAAAATAATTAAAATTTTCAAAACTTCAAAAAAAAATGTTTTAATCTGTCAATAAAAATCTAGTTTTTTTTTTTAATTGTTCAAAAAACTGTCAAAATCTATCATAGACTAAAAATAACTAAAAAAAAATTTGAATGTTGTCAAAACTGCCAAAAGATTGTCTAAATGTTCTGAAAACTGTTAAAATGGTTTCTGAACTTTCAAGTTTTTTTCGGTAATCTCAAAATTGTCCCAAAAACTTTGTAAACTGTCAAAACAGTTTTTAAATGTTCACAAAACTGCTAAACAAATTTCTAAATGTTCTCAAAACTGTCAAAATAACTTCTAAACTACCAAAAAATGTATGAATGTGCTTAATACTATCAAAATAATTTAAATTTTAAATTTTCTCAAAATTGTCAAAATATTTAAAAAATAAACTGCCAAAAAAAATTTACTCAAAACTTTTAAAATAATTTCCAAACTGTTTCAAATTTACTGCCAATATAATTTTTAAATTGCCAAAAAAATCTAAATGTACTAAAAACTTTCAAAATGATTTTTGAACTGTCAAAATGTGTTTAAATGTTCTAAAAACGTTAAAAATAATTTCTAAACTATCAAAATGTATTTTAATTTTTTTCAAAACTGTCAATTTAAATTGAAAACTGCCAAATAAATTAAAAATGTACTCAAAACTTTCAAAATAATTTCTAAATTGTAAAATCGTGTTTTAAATTTTCTTAAAACTGTCTAAATAAGTTATAAATTGCCAAAAATAATTTAAAGAAATTGCTATTGGTGTCTATTAGTACTTATTTAATTTGTTAATAATTTATTAAAAACTTCAAACCAAATTTTATAAAATTGGTCGTGCCAATATAAATTAAATTTTGGAAAAATTTGGTACCATACTAGTACCTACTATAGTCAAATTTTTATTAAATTTCAATGTTTAGTTCAGGAGAAGTAGCTATTGGTGTTTCTTGGTACTTATTTAATTTAATAATAATTTATAAAAAACTCCTAACCAAATTTTGCAAAATTGGTCGTGCCAAAATAAATTAAATTTTCACTAAATTTGGTACAATATTAGTACTTACTTTTAACTAAATTTCTTTCAATTCCAATGTTTAGTTCAAGAGAAATTGCTATTTGTGTCTCTTAGTACTTATTTAATGTTATTAATTTATTAAAAACTCCAAACAAAATTTTATAAAATTGACCGTTCCAATATAAATAAAATTTTGACAAATTTAAGTACCATATTAGTACTTACTTTAATCTAATTTTTATTAAATTCCAATGTTTAGTTCAGGAAAAGTAGCTACTGGTGTTTATTGGCACTTATTTGATTTATAAATAATTTATTAATTACTCCTAACCAAATTTTGCAAAATTGGTCGGTCCAAAATAAATTAAATTTTGATTAATTTTGGTACAATATTAGTACTTACTTTTAACCAAATTTCATTCAATTCCAATGTTTAGTTTAGGAGAAATTGCTATTGGCGTATCTTAGTATTTGTTAAATTTGTTATTAATGTATTAAAAACTACAAACTAAATTTTATAAAAATGGTCGTACCAATATAAATTAAACATTGATAAAGTTTGATACCATATTAGTACTTACTGTAAACCAAATTTGATCAAATTCCAATGTTTAGTTCGGATAAAATTGCTTTTACTGTACTGTAATGCTAAACCCCACACACACAGACAATAATAAATTAAGGCATCGACACATTAACTAAAAAATATGTTTTAATTAAACCCCAATTAATTAAGCAGCATCGATTTATTTACAACATAAAAGTGTCTCGTTTGCACATTCATCATTCACCACAGTGAAACCACCACCGGCAACGGCAACCCCCCTGCGAAAAGTTATAATCCAATAAGTCTATATAGAGCGCGGGGTTGTAATTTACTAAGCACTTTTTCGCACTCCATACAAAGGCCATTGTTAAAGAATATTGATAGTGAACCATAAAACCAAACTTTATATGTGCGGCAGGGGCTAAAAGTTTCCGTTATTAATCGTTTTAGTTTTCTGTGTATTACAAACTAGCGATGGTTTTCACTTAAATTTAAGTGCTGTTTAGCTTCCACTATCGCATATTTATCATGTTACTTAGAACAAAAAAAAAAATCATTTATCAAAGTGGTAATTGCAGACCCCTTTAAAACCTGCGGAATCCAAAAATTTGTTTTTTAGCACACAATATTATTAATGCAATTAATTCAAAATTTATGTGCATTTCATTATCGCAAGTTTAAGTTCAAGACAAGCAATTAGGGTAAGTGGGCACTTACAGTTCCTGGCCGAAGTCGTCTTGCTGAACGGGCATTTCAAAGTTGTAACTACTATCAGGTTGTCCCTGTTGAAATCCCTGATGTTGGTTCCAATAATCCTGTTGGTGCTCGCTACCGGCGTATCCAGACATCTTCCCTATAATTGCATATCGAAATAGAATCCCAAACACACACACACACAAATATATAAATCCCGTGGATTAATTTTAAACCTACATGTTTCGCAAAATAGATTGGAAAAAATTCAATTTCAATTTTAAACCTTAACAAATTGTAATGCAGTCAAGTCATTATTTAAAAAAAAACAGTTTACAATCATACATTTAATATAATTCAAAATTATTCAATTAAAAAGTTCCTCAAACTAAATCAGAAACAAAATTATTACATTCAACTATTTTTCAACTAATCCCAAACTATCAATTTCCTAATTGATAAACTTTTAGTAATTACCTGCAAGATAATGAGAGCGTACGTTAAATCAGGTTAGTTCAAATTAGTTATTCATTAAGTTTTTATGTATGGGGGAGTTTTGAAACAATGAATTAAAATGTAATTACCATTGAATTTAATGAATGAATTGTAGTAATTACTATGAGCATTGTAATTCAAACCTTACAATAATAAGATACAATGGATTGAATAATACAACGTGTGGGCTTGTTTGCAAATATGTTATTTAATGGAAAATAAATTCATAACAATTTTAAACAATAAAGTGAGATTTTTTTCATCATATTGAGGTTATGTCAAATTGAGCGTTTTAATTTTGATCAAATTTATACAGTTGGTACTTACTGTATTGAGCTCTATTGGTACCAAATTGCAGTAATTTTTAAAGTGCCGTTTCGGAGTTATACATTTTTTTAATGTTTCTTAAGAGCTTTGAAAAAAATAGGTCAGATTAATAAATTTGAGGTTATGTCAAACTGAGCGTATTAGTTTTGATTAAATTTGTACAGCTAGTACTTACTGTATTGAGCTATAAAGGTACTAATTTGCATACATTTTTAATGTGCCGTTTCGGAGTTATACATTTTTTAATGTTTCTTAAGATCTATGAATGAAATAGGTTAAATTAACAAATTTGAGGTTATGTTAAGTTAAGCGTATTAATTTTAATTAAATTTATACAGCTCGTACTTACTGTATTGAACTCTATTGGTACAAATTTGCATAAATTTTTAAAGTGCCGTTTCCGAGTTATAAATGTATTTAATGTTTCTTAAGAGCTTTGAAAGAAATAGGTCAGATTAATAAATTTAAGGTTATGTCAAATTGGGCGTATTAATTTTTATTAAATATAAACAGCTGGTACTTACTATATTAAACTCTATTAGTACTAATTTGCAATAGTTTTTATTGTGCCGTTTCAAAGTTATACATTTTCTTAATTTTTCTTAAGAGCTATGAATGAGATAGCTTAGATCAATTAAATTAAGGTTATGAAATTGAACGTATTAATTTTAATTAAATTTATACAACTGATACTTACTGTATTGAGCTCTATTAGTAGTAATTTACATAAAATTTTAATAAGCCGTTTCAAAGTAATACTATTTTTAAATATCTCTTAAGATCTATGAATGAAATAGGTCAGATTAACAAATTTGAGGTTATGTCAAATTAAGCGTATTAATTTTAATTAAATTTATACAGCTAGTACTTACTGTATTAAACTCTATTAGTATTAATTTGCATGAATTTTTAATGTGCCGTTTCAAAGTTATACTTTTTTTTAATGTTTCCTAAGAGCTATGAATGATTTCAGTAAGATCAATAAAATTATTTAAACGCTTAATTTTTCTTTAAACTATAATATTTTAGAAATAGATTAAACAGATCAATAAAAATGTACAAAAAAAAATTTAGACCCAATTTCCAAAAATTGTAGCTCTTAAAGCATTTTTGTAAAATAAAAATTATGCAATTTTTGAAAAATTATTTAAACGCATTAGAAATTTTTTGAAAATTATTATATTTTGGAAATCGATTTAACAGCTTATTAAAAAAATACAAAAAAAATTTTAAACCTAATTTCCATAAATTGTAGCTTTTATAGCAATTTTTGTAAAATAAAAATTATGCTTATTTTGAAAAATTATTTAAACAAATTAAAATTTGTTTGAAAAATATTATATTTTGAAAATCAATTTAGCAACTTATTAAAAAAACACAAAAAAAATTTAGAACCCAATTTCTATAAATTGTAAATTTATAGCAAATTTTGTAAAAAAAAAATTAAACAATTTTTGAAAAATAATTCAAACGCATTAGGAATCTTTTCAAAACTATTATATTTTGGAAATCAACTTATCAGCTTAATAAAAAATTACAAAAAAAAAATTGAACTCAATTTCCAAAAATTGTAGTTCTTATAGCGGTTTTTGTAAAATAAAAATTATGCAATTTTTGAAAAAAAATTTAAACGCATTAGAGATTTTTTGAAAATTATTATATTTTGGAAATCAATTAAGCAGCTTAATAAAAATACACAAAAAAAATTTTGAAACTAAATTCCAAAAATTGTAGCTTTTATAGCAATTTTTGTAAAAAAAAGTTAAGCAATTTTTGAAAAATTATTTAACGTTTTAGGAATTTTTTGAAAATTTCTATATTTTGGAAATCAAATTAGCAGCTTAATAAAAAATTACAAACAACAATTTTAAACCAAATTTCCAAAAATTGTAGCTCTTATAGCAATTTTTGTAAAATAAAATAGTTTAGAAAATTGGAATTAAATAGTTTTGCTCTCATCCACTAAATTGCAATTAAAACAAAAACTAATCACTCAATTTTGTTGAAATTTGTTATAAATAATCTTCACTAAGCTCTCTAAAAATTGGCATTATTGAAAACAAAAATATTGTTTCAGTTTTTTTTCTATAATTTTTGAAAAATGTAGAAAATTATTTTGCTTTCATCTACTAAAATGCAAATAAAACAAAAACAAATCGCTCAATTTTGTTGAAATTTGTCATAAACAATCTTCACTTAGTCCTTTAAAGTATAGCATTATTGAAAACAAAAATATTGTTTTAAAAATATATTTTTTTTTAGTTTTTAAAAAATTGTAAAAAAAATTTTGCTCTCATCTACTAAATTGTAAATAAAACAAAAACTAATCGCTCAATTTTGTTGAAAATTGTTATGAAAAATCTTCACTTAGTCTTTTAAAGGTTGGCTTTATTGAAAACAAAAATATTGTTTTAAAAGTTTTTTTTTTTTAATTTTTAAAAATTGTAAAAAATAATTTTTCTTATCTACTAAATTGAAAATAAAACAAAAACTATTCGCTCAATTTTGTTGAAATTTGTTACAAACAATCTTCACTCAGTCCTTTCAAGGTTGACATTATTGAAAATAAAAATATTGTTTTAAATTTTTTTTTTTTTTTATTTTTAAAAAAATGTAAAAAATTATTTTGCTCTCATCTACTAAACTGCAAATAAAACAAAAACTGATCGCTTAATTTTGTTGAAATTTGTTATGAACAATCTTCACTAAAACCTTTAAAGGTTGGCTATACTTAAAATAAAAATTATGATTAATTTTTTTATTTTTTTTTATTTTTTAAAATTGTAAATATTATTTTGCTTGCATCTACTAAATTGCAAATAAAACAAAAACTAATCGCTGAATTTTATGTAAATTTGTTATAAACAATCTTCACTAAGTTCTTTAAAAGTTGGCATTATTGAAAATAAAACTATTGTTTTAATTTTATTTTTTTTTAATTTTTGAAAATTGTTGAAAATAATGTTGCTCTCATTTACTAAATTGCAAATAAAACAAAAACTAATCATTCAATTTTGTTGTAATTTGTTATAAACAATCTTGACTAAACCATTTAAAGGTTGTCGTGATTGAAAATAAAGATATTCTATTAATTCGTTTTTTTTTATTTATTTTTGAAAATTGTAAAAAATAATTTTGCTTTCATCTACTAAATTGCAAATAAAACAAAAACTAATCGCTCAATTTTGTTAAAATTTGCTATGAACATTCTTTACTAAACCCATTAAAAGTTGGCATTATTGAAAATTTAGCTTTTGTTTAAATTTTTTTTTTTTTTTAAATTTTCAAAAATTTTAAAAAATTATTCTGCTCTTATTTACTAAATTGCAAACAAAACAAAAACTAATCGCTCAATTTTGTTGAAATTTGTTATAAACAATCTTCACTAAGCACTTTAAAGGATGGCATTATTGTAAATAAAAATATTGTTTTAAAAACATACTTTTTTTAATTTTTTAAAAATATAAAAAAAAATTTTGCTCCTATCTACTAAATTAAAAATAAAACAAAAACTAATCGTTCAATTTTGTTGAAATTTGCTATAAACAAACTTCACTAAACCCTTTAAAGGTTGGCATTATAAAAAATAAAAATATTGTTCTAAAACTATTTTTTTTTTTTTTATTTTTGAAAATTGTAAAAAAATATTTTGCTCTCATCTACTAAATTGCAAATGAAACAAAAACTAATCGCTCAATTTTGTTAAAACTTTTTATGAACAATCTTCACTAAACCCTTTAAATGTTGGCATTATTGAAAATAAAAATATTGTTTTGAAAAAACCTTTTTTCTTTATTTTTGAAAATTGTAAAAAATTATTTTGTTTTCATCTACTAAAATGCAAATAAAACAAAAACTAATTGTTCAATTTTGTTAAAACTTGCTATGAACAATCTTTACTAAATCCTTTAAAGGTTGGCATTATTAAAAATAAAAATATTGTTTTAAAAATATTTCTTTTTAATTTTTGAAAACTGTAAATAATAATTTTGCTCTTATCTTATAAATTGCAAATAAAACAAAAACTAATTGCTCAATTTTGTTAAAATTTGTTATGAACAATGTTCACTAAGCCCTTTAAAGGTAAGCATTATTGAAAATATAAATATTGTTTTTAAAAACATTTTTTTTTTTTTATTTTTGAAAATTGTACTAAATAATTTTGCTTTCATCTACTAAATGGTAAATAAAACAAAAACTAATCGCTTAATTTTGTTAAAATTTGTTATGAACAATCTTCACTAAGCCCTTTAAATGTTGGCATTATTGAAAATAAAAACATTGTTAAAAAATTACTTTTTTTTTATTTTTGAAAATTGTTAAAAATAAATTGCAAATAAAACAAAAACTAATCGATCAAATTTATTAAAATTTGCTATAAACAATCTTCACTAAGCCTTTTAAAGGTTGGCATTAATGAAAATGAAATTAATGTTTTAAAAATGTTTTTTTTTAATTTTTAAAAATTGTAAAAAATAATTTCACTTTTATCTACTAAATTGAAAATAAAACAAAAACTAATCGCTCAATTTTGTTAAAATTTTCTATGAACAATCTTCACTAAACCCTTTAAAGATTAGCATTAATGAAAAAAAAAATTATGTTTCTAAACCGTTTTTTTTTTTTAAGTTTTAAAAATTGTAAAAAATAGTTTTACTTTTATCTACTAAATTGCAAATAAAACAAAAACTAATCGCTCAATTTTGTTGAAAATTGTTATAAACAATCTTCACTAAACCCTTTAAAAGTTGGCGTTATTGAAAATAAAAATATAAAAAAAAAAAATTTATAAAAAAAAAATTTCCTCTCATCTACTAAGTTGCAAATAAAACAAAAAACTAATCGCTTAATTTTGTTAAAACTTGCTATAAATAATCTTCACTAAGTCCTTTAAAGGTTGGCATTATTGAAAATAAAAATTTAATAAAAAAAAAATTATTAAAAAAATATTTTTTCACTCATCTACTAAATTGCGAATAAAACAAAAACTAATCGCTCAATTTTGTTAAAATTTTCTATGAACAATCTTCATCAAGCCCTTTAAATATTGGCATTAATGAAAAAAAAACCTTGTTTGACAAATTTTTTTTTTTTTTTGAAAATTGTAAAAAATAATTTTGCTCTCATCTACTAAATTCCTAATAAAACAAAAACTAATTGCTCAATATTGTTAAAATTTGTTATGAACAATTTTCATTAAGCCCTTTAAAGGTACGCATAACTGAAAATACAAATTTTGTTTAGAGTTTTTTTTAATTATTTTTGAAAATTGTAAAAAATTTTTTTGCTCTCATCTACTAAATTGCAAATAAAACAAAAACTAATAGCTCAATTTTGTTGAAATTTGTTATGAACAATGTTCACTAAGCCCTTTAAAGGTTAGCATTTTTGAAAATATAAATATTGTTTTTAAAAACATTTTTTTTTTTCATTTTTGAAAATTGTACTAAATAATTTTGCTCTCATCTACTAAATTGCAAATAAAACAAAAACTAATCGCTCAATTTTGTTGAAATTTGTTATGTACAATCTTTACTAAGCCTTTTAAAAGATGGCATTATTGAAAACAAAAATATTCCTTTAAAAATAATTCTATTTAATTTTTGAAAATTGTAAATAAAAATTTTGCTTTTATCTACTAAATTGCAAATAAAACAAAAACTAATCGCTCAATTTTGTTGAAATTTGTTAAGAACAATTTTCACTAAGCCCTTTAAAGGTTGGCATTATTGAAAACAAAAATATTGTTTAAAAATTATATTTTTTAAATGTTTGAAAATTGTAAAAAAATATTTTGAATTCATCTACTAAATTGTGAATAAAACAAAAACTAATCGCTCAATTTTGTTGAAATTTGTTATAAAGAATCTTCACTAAGCTCTTTAAAGGTTGGCATTATTGAAAATTTAACTATTGTTTTACAAACTATTATTTTTTTAATTTTAAATTTTTTTAAAAATTCATTTTGCTCTGAGATACTAAATTGCAAATAAAACAAAAACTAATTGCTCAATTTTGTTAAAATTTGCCATGAACAATCTTCACTTAGCCCTTTAAAAGTTGGCATTATTAAAAATAGAAATATTGTTTTGAAAAGCATTTTTTTTTTTTTATTTTTGAAAATTGTAAAAAATAATTTTGTTCTCATTTACTAAATTGTAAATAAAACAAAAACTAATCGCTGAATTTTGTTGAAATTTGTTATGAACAATCTTCACTAAGCCCTTTAAAGGCTGGCTTTAACGAAAATAAAAAAATTGTTTTAAAATTATTTTTTTTTTTTTTATTTTTGAAAATTGTAAAAAATTTTTTTGTTTTGATCTACTAAAATGCAAATACAACAAAAACAATTTGTTCAATTTTGTTAAAATTTGCTATAAACAATCGTTACTAAACCCTTTAAAGTTGGGCATTATTGTATATAAAAAAATTGTTTTAAATTTTTTTATTTTTTTTATTTTTGAAAAATGTTAAAAATTATTTTGCATTCATCTACAAAATTGCAAATAAAACAAAAACTCTAATCCCTCAATTTTGTTGAAATTTGTTATTAACAATCTTCACTTAGTCCTTTAAAGGTTGGCATTATTGAAAACAAAAATATTGTTTTAAAAATATTTCTATTTAATTTTTGAAAATTGTAAATAATAATTTTGCTCTTATCTACAAAATTGCTAATAAAACTAAAACTAATCGCTCAATTTTGTTATGAACAATCTTTACTAAACCCTTTAAAGGTTGGCATTATTGAAAATATAAATATTGTTTTGAAATTACTATTTATTTGAATTCTTAAAAAAATAAAAAATAATTTTGCTCTCATCTACTAAATTGCAAATAAAACAAAAACCTATCGCTCAATTTTGTTGAAATTTGTTATGAACAATCTTCACTAAGTTCTTTAAAGGTTGGCATTATTGAAAATAAAAATACTGTTTAAAAAATATATTTTTTTTAATTTTTAAAAAAATGTAAAAAATAATATTGCTTTCATCAACTAAATTGCAAATAAAACAAAAACAAATCGCTCAATTTTGTTGAAATTTGTTATGAATAATCTTCACTTAGCTCTTTAAAAGTTGACATTATTGAAAATAAAAAAATTGTTTTACAAATATTTTTTTTTTTTTTTTTTTAATTTTAAAAAATTATTTTCATTCATCGACTAAATTGCATATAAAACAAAAACAAATCGCTCAATTTTGTTGAAATTTGTTTTAAACAATCTTAACTAAGTCCTTTAAGAGTTGGCATTCTTGAAAATAAAAACATTATTTAATTTTTTTTTTTTAATTTTTTAAAATTGTAAAAAAATTTTTTGCTCTCATCTACTAAATTCCAAATAAAACAAAAACTAATCGCTCAATTTTGTTGAAATTTGTTATGAACAATCTTCACTAAGCCCTTTAAAGGTTAGCAATATTAAAAATAAAGATATTCTATTGATTAATTTTTTTTTTATTTTTGAAAACTGTAAAAAATAATTTTGCTTTCATCTACTAAATTGCAAATAAAACAAAAACTAATCGCTCAATTTTGTTGAAATTTGTTGTGAACAATCTTCACCAAGCTCTTTAAAGGTTGGAATTATTGAAAATATAAATATTGATTTAGATTTTTTTTTTTTTAATTTTTAAAATTGTTAAAAATAATTTTGCATTTATCTACTAAATTGCATTAAAACAAAAACTAATAGCTCAATTTTGTTGATATTTGTTATAAACAATCTTCACTAAATCTCTTAAAGGTTGGAATTAGTGAACAAAAAAATATTGTTTTAAAATTATTATTTTTTAATTTTTAAAAATTGTAAAAAAATATTTTGTTTTCATCTACTAAAATGCAAATAAAACAAAAACTAATCGTTTAATTTTGTTAAAATTTGCTATGAACAATCTTTACTAAATCCTTTAAAGGTTGGCATTATTGTAAATAAAAATATTGTTTTAAATTGTTTTTTTTTTTTAAATTTTTGAAAATTGTTAAAAATAATTTTGCTTTCATCTACTAAATTGCAAATAAAACAAAAACTAATCGCTCAATTTTGTTGAAATTTGTTATGAACAATCTTCACTAAGCCCTTTAAAGGTTATCAATATTGAAAATATAGATATTCTATTGATTAGTTTTTTTTTTTTTTTTGAAAACTGTAAAAAATAATTTTGCTTTCATCTACTAAATTGCAAATAAAACAAAAACTAATCGCTCAATTTTGTTGAAATTTGTTATAAACAATCTTCACTAAGCCCTTTAAAGTTTAGCATTATTGAAAACAAAAATATTGATTTAAAAAAATATTTTTTTTTAGTTTTTAAAAAAATTTGTAAAAAAAATTTTACTCTCATCTACTAAATTGCAAATAAGACAAAAACTAATCGCTCAATTTTTTTTAAATTTGTTATGAACAATCTTCACTAAGCTCTTTAAAGGTTTACATTATTGAAAATGAAAAAATTGTTTTACAATTTTTTTTTTTTTTTTTTAATTTTAAAAAATTATTTTCTTTCATCGACTAAATTGCATATAAAACAAAAACAAATCGCTTAAATTTGTTGAAATTTGTTATGAACAATCTTAACTAAGTCCTTTAAGAATTGGCATTATTAAAAATAAAAACATTATTTAATTTTTTTTTTTTTTTAGTTTTTAAAAATTGTAAAAAATGTTTTTGCTTTCATCAACTAAATTGCAAATAAAAAAAAAACTAATCACTCAATTTTGTTGAAATTTGTTATGAACAATCTTCACTAATCCCTTTAAAGGTTGGCATTATTGAAAATAAAAATATTCTTTAAATATATTTTTTTTTTTTAATTTTTAAAAATTTTAAAAAATATCTTTGCTTTTATCTACTGAAAACTGCAAATTAAACAAAAACCATTCGTTCAATTTTGTTAAAGTTTGTTATAAACAATCTTCACTAAGCCCTTTAAAGGTTTGCATTAATGAAAATAAAAAAAATTATTAAAAAAAAAATAATTTTTAAAAATAGAAATAAATAATTTTGCTTTTCTTTAATAAATTGCAAATAAAACAAAACCTAATTGCTTAAATTTGCTTCAAACAATAAAAATATTTAGTAAAACTTAAAATACAAATAACATCCTACTAGCGCCATCTTCACCACCACACTATAAACTAACAAAACATACTAAATCCAATAGATGGCGTACTAATGCACAAATCCTTTTAATCAAACTAATAAACACTGCCACATGTAATCAAACACACATGTTCCTACGTGACATGTTGTGTCATATTGATTAAACCACAACAACAATTGCAATTGATAAATTAATTATTAAATACTGTTTTGGATCCAATGTTAACTAATAATTGCCATTATTTTATTATTTAATAGTGTACTTACCGGTGTTTATTAAAAAGGTTTCCGTAACTACACTTAACGCGATTAACCTATCGTACTTAGTTGATTATTGGAATGATAGGATAGATGGCGCAGATTGAACTTTATAATTTGTTTAATCATTAGAATGCAACCTTGTTGATAAATAGAAATAATAGATGTTATGCATAGAAGCTATGTAATTAAATTTAATTGTTTGGTTTATGATAAGTCAAATCGTTTGAAAAGGTTGATTAGAACAAATGGAATAGAATGGTTTTATTTAATAAATTGATAGAATAATTAAATTGAAAAAGAAAGTTAATTTTTTGTTTTTGCACGCATTCTTCTACAACATTCAACCAACTTTTACGTGTTCTACCTCTGCATTTTGATCTAAATACATGTCCATCATAGATTTAATTTGTTATTCTATCCTCAACATGACCAAACCAACGTAGAATACTACATTTGTACTGTTACTTAACCACATCGTTCATTATCCACACATTTCTAATTCTGTCCATACAAGTTTTTCCACACGCAATTTTTAAGTACCCCATTCTACCGCAATTTATTTTACTTTTGTGTTTTTCTTGATATACCCATGCTTCAGATCCATACAGCAGAGTTGGTACCAACACACTTTTATAAACTGCCATATTTGCCTCCTTACTACTATATTCTTTGCAATAATACACATACTTCCAACTACTTACCTTTTAACCCGATTCTACAACCAAAGACCACGATTTTGCCGCAACATTTAGTGCATTCTCTTTGTACAATTTGGTTCCCAGGCTTAACCGCCCCACTGCAACAAAAAAACTTAACCTATTTAAAATATAAAAATATTTATTAAAAGCGCTTTCTATAGTAAAGTGTATATAAATTCAATATATAAAATGTCTTCCTATATTACATCTAAAACAAAATAAAACAATATGGCGGAATATAATTTACAATTGAAATATTGCAATTTAATTTATAAACAGATGTACTTTTTGTGTTTCCTTAAATGTACGGAAAGGTATGAGCTAGTTGCAAAGCTTCTACTACAAATAGTACAAGCGTATGGTTTCTCCCCTGTATGTTTCCTCATATGAACATTAAGAGAAGAAGATTGCGTAAATGTTTTCGTGCATACTTCACAAGAATACGGTTTCTCACCTGTATGGGTACGAATATGTTTCTCCAAATAAGTCTGTCGAGTAAATGAACGATCACACATAGTACAAGTAAATAGATTCTCACCAGTATGCGTACGTATATGTTCTTGCAAATAAGCCGACGTTGTAAATTTTTTATCACAAGTAATACAGGTGAATTTTTCCCCCGTGTGTTTCATCATATGCGTTTGCAACTCGGATGCGTAGTTACAAACCTTATCACACATTGTGCATTTATAAGGTTGCTTACCTGTATGCTCCCTCATATGCACTGTAAGTTGTGATGAATGTGTAAACTCAGCACCGCATACCTTACAAGGAAATTTTTCCCCCGTATGTTTTTTCATATGTACAGTTAAATGTGAAGATTGAGTGAATGATTTATTGCATAGATTGCACGCCCATGGTCGATCACCTGTATGAGTTTTTAAATGTGAATTTAAAATGTATCCGCTTGTAAATTTTTTATCACAATAAGTACACGCAAATGGTTTTTCACCAGTATGAGAACGCATATGTACTTGTAAATCCGAAGCTTTAATATAACGCTTTTCGCAACAATTACAAGCATACGGCTTCTCACCCGTATGAATACGCATATGCACCGTCAACTCAGCCGTAATAGTAAAACGCTTCAAACAAACACTACATTGAAACGGTTTTTCCCCCGTATGCCTACGTATATGTTCGCGTAAATGAGACGAATGATAAAATTTCTTCTCGCAATATTTACATTCAAACGGTTTTTCCCCAGTATGTGTCCTCATGTGTATTTTTAAATTCGCGTTTTTTGCATATTTTTTGCCACACACTTCACAGGTATGTTTGTACGGATCGTCTACAACAATTGTGGTTTTATTTTGTAAGGCTTCCAATCGTGCAGCTGCTGGTGTTAATGTTGGGTATTGTGGTAATGCTTGCGTTTGCGTTTTTACCGAACGTGTACTGACGATGCGTTTGGGGATTTTGTCGAATTTTACGAAGCCTGTTGTGGCTATGGATTCGGGTGTTTCGCTTCTCGAGGCGTTTATTTCCGGTAATGTGTTTGATGATTTTGAAATGTCTTCGTCTTCTAATAATTGCTTAAGGAATTCTGAGCTGTTCGCTTCGATCTTGTTCGATTCGACGTCGGCGTATTGGATACTGTTTGATAGGGTGATGTCAGCTACCTGAAATGAATGATATAAAGTTAGTTTTATAATTCCATTGGACGAGTACCAGTAGCAAATCTTTACTGTTGTGGATAAATGTTCTAGAATAACTCTAAATTACTTCCATAGAACTCCAAAACATGAGTACGGACGGATGGTTTGAACTTGGATTCCCGCCCACCCACGTAAGAGTTATCAAAAAAATTAAAGTTTCGCTTCTCTAGAAGTTTTAAAAATATTTTTATCAAAGGAGATGATGGTAATATTCAGTATAATAATGACGGACACTTAGGCGGGTGGATGAGTCACTCCAAAACATGAGTACGGAAGTATGGTTTAAATTGGGTTCCCGCCCACCCGCCCAAGTGTTAGTTATCAAAAAATCAAGTTTCTCTTCTTTGTAAGCGTTAAAAATATTTTTTATCAAAGAAGGTAATGGTGACATCTAACTTCATAATGACGACACTTGGGCGGGTAAGTTGGTCACTCCAGAACATAACTACGGACAAATAGTTTAAACTGGGGTTCCCGCCCACCCACCCAAGTGTTAATTATCAAAAAATTGGAAGTTTCTAAACTCTGTAAGCGTTAAAGATTTTTATGTCACAGGAGATGATGGTAATATCCAATCCCTTAACGACGAACACTTGGGCGGGTGGGTGGGTCACTCCTGAACATAAATACGGACAAATAGTTTAAACTCGGGTTCCCACCCACCCGCCCAAGTGTTAGTTATCAAAAAATTGAAAGTTTCGCTTCTCTGCAAATTCAAATTTTTGATGACAAACACTTGGGCGGGTGGGTGGGTCACTCCAAAACATAAATACGGAAGTATAGTTTGAACTTTGATTCCCACCCACCCGCCTAAGTGTTCGTTATCAAAAAATTTAAAGTTTCTCTTCTCTGCAGACGTTAAAAGTTTGTATGTCAAAGGACGTAATAGTGACACCTAAACTCTTGATGACGGACATTTAAGCGGGTAAGTAGGTCACTCCAAAACATGAGTACAAAAGTATGGTTTAATCTTAGGATCCCGCCCACCCGCCCAAGTATTATCAAAAAATCAAAGGTTTCTGTTCTTAGTAAGTGTTAAAACTCATTTTTTTCAAACGAGGTAATGATGACATCTAAATTCTTGATGACGGACATTTGGGCGGGTGGGTGGGTCACTCCAGAACATGAGTACGGTCGGATAATTTAAACTTGAGTTCTCGCCCGCCCGCCCAAGTGTTAGTTATCAACAAATCAAAAGTTTCTCTTCTTTGTAAGCGTTAAAAGTCTTTTAATCAAAAGAGGTGATGATAACATCTAAATTATTAATAACAGACATACGTCTGTAAATTTTATAAAGTTGGTAGAAATGATGTTTAGCTACAATGTTGCCAAATTTGATCAAAATCCAATATACAGTTTTGAGATAATAAATTTTTGTTAAAACTTTGAATGATAACGGGTCACTAAATTAAAGTTTATGTCAAAACTGCCGTGCTAATTTTAATAAATTTTATACAGTTGGTAGTAATCATACTGGACTACAATGTTGCCCAATTTAATCAAAATCCAATGTATAGTTTTGAAGTTATCAATTTTTGTTCAGACTTAACTTATCAACATTGAATGATAACGAGTCACTAAATTAGAGGTTATGTCAAAACTGCTTAATCAATTTTAATAAATTTTATATAGTTGGTAGTAATGATGTTTGACTACGATGTTGCCAAATTTAATCAAAATCCAATGTACAATTTTGAGATTATAACCTTTTTCTCATTCTCAACACTTCACAGGTAAAAGTAACTGATCACTAAGTTAGAGGTTATGTCAAAACTGCCTTGTTGATTTTAATAAACTTTATACAGTTGATAGTAATGATGATTGGCTACAATTGTGCCAAATTTCATCAAAAACCAATGAACAGTTTTGATATTATAAGCTTTTGTTGAGACTTAACTTATCAACATTGAAAGACAACAAGTCACTAAATTAGAGGTTATGTCAAAACTACCGGATTAATTTTATTAAATATTATACAGTTGGTAGTCAATATACTCGGCTACAATGTTGCCAAATTTAATCAAAATCCAGTGTACAGTTTTAAGGTTGTAAATTTTTGTTTAAACTTAAAACATGAACTTTGAATGGTAACGAGTCACTAAATTAGAGGTCACGTCAAAACTGCCGTGTTGATTTTAATTGAATTTACATGGTTGCTAGTAATAATGTTCGACTACAATGTTGCCAAATATTATCAACATTCAATATGCAGTTTTTAAGTTACGAATTTTTGTTAAAACTTAAAACAAGAACTTTAAACTGTAAAAAGACACTCAATTAAAACTGCCGTGCTAATTTTAATAAATTTTATACAGTTGATAGTAATGATGTTTGACTACAATGTTGCCAAATTGTATCAAAATTCAATGTTCAGTTTTCAGGTTACAAATTTTTGTTAAAATTTTAAACATAAACTTTAAATAGTAACGGGTCACTAAATTAGAGGTTATAACAAAACTGCCGTGTTGATTTTAATAAATTTTATACAGTTGGTAGTCATGATGGTTGACTACAATATTGTCCAATATTATCAAAATCTAATGTATAGTTTAGAGTTTATGAGATTTTTGTTAAGACCTAACACTTCAACATTCAACGGTAACAAGTCACCAAATCTGAAGTTATGTCAAAACTGCCGTGTTAATTTTTAAGAATTTAATAAAGTTGGTAGTAATAATGGTTGACTACAACGTTGCCAAATTTCATCAAAATCTAATGTACAGTGTAGAGGTTATAAACGTTTGTTAAGACTTAACTTATCAACATTGAATGATAACAAGTCACTAAACTAGAGGTTATGTCAAAACTGCCGTGTTGATTTTAATAAATTTTATACAGTTGGTAGTAATAATGTTTGACTACAATGTTGCCAAATATCATCAAAATCCAATGTATAGTTTTGAGGTTATAATATTTTTTTAAGACTTCACACTTCTACATTAAATTGTAACGATTCACTAAATTTGAGGTTATGACAAAACTGTCGTGTTAATTTTAATAAATTTTATACAGTTAGTAGTAATAATATTAGACTACAATGTTGCCAAATTTTATCAAAATCTAATGTACAGTTTTGATGTTATAAGCTTTTGTTGAGACTTAACTTATCAACATTGAAGGATAAAAAGTCACTAAATTAGAGGTTATGTCAAAACTGCCGTACTAATTTTAATAAATTTTATACAGTTGGTAGTAATGATGTTTGACAACAATGTTGCCAAATTTGATCAAAATCCAATGCACAGTTTTAAAGTTATGATTTTTTTAAACTTAAAATGTTAACAAGTCACTAAATTTATTTAGGTTATGTCAAAACTGCCGTGTTGATTTTAACAAATTTTACACAGTTGGTAGTAATAATGTTTAACAACAATGTTGCCAAATTTCATTAAAATCCTATGTACAGTTTTGAAGTTATAAAGTTTCCACCTTCTCAGCATTTCAGCAGGCAATGGTAACTGGTCACTAAATTAGAGGTTATGTCAAAACTACCTTATTGATTTTCATAAATTTTATATAGTTCATAGTAATGATGTTTGGCTACTATGTTGCCAAATTTTATCAAAATCTAATGGACAATTTTAAGGTAATAAACTTTTATTAAAGACACAACACAACACTTCAACATTAAATTGTAACGAGTCACTAAATTTGAGATTATGTCAAAACTGTCGTACTAATTTTAATAAATTTTATACAGTCGGTAGTAATGATGTTTAGCTACAATGTTGCCAAATTTCATCAAAACCCAATGCACAGTTTTGATGTTTTAAGTTTGAACTAAAACTTAACTTATCAACATTGAATGGTAACAAGTCACTAAATTAAAGGTTATGTCAAAACTGGCGTGTTAATTTTAATAAATTTTATACAGTTGGTAGTAACAATATTTGGCTACATTATTGCCAAATTTCATAAAAATCTAATGTACAGTTTTGAGGTTATAAATTTTTGTTAAGACTTAACACATAAGGAGTCACTAAAGTAGAGGTTATGTCAAAACTGCCGTGTTAATTTTATATATAAGTTGGTAGTAATGATGTTTAGCTACAATTTTACCAAATTTCACCAAAATCCAGTGTACAGTTTTGAGGTTACAATATTTTGTCAAAACTTAAAACAAGAACTTTGAATAGTAACGAATCACTAAATTAAAGGTTATGTCAAAACTACCGAGTTGATTTTAATAAATTTTATACAGTTGGTAGTAATGATGTTAAGCTACAATGTTGCCAATTTTCAGCAAATTCCAATGTATAGTTTTGAAGTTAATAAGTTATTTCATGCCCAAGATATCATCGTTTTGAAGAGAAACCGCTACTTCTTGCAGCTCCGATCATTAGCATCGCAATCCCAGGCGCAATTTTGATTAAATTAGGACTGCTAGTACTCATAATAGTAAAGTATATTAATATAAAATTTCATCAATTTCCAATGCAAGATTAAAAAGTTATGAGCTATGTAAGTAGTACCTTACAACTTCAATACAAAGATACGTGAGATCAAACTAATTAAAGTTAAGTCAAATTGAGCGTATGGATTTTGATTAAACTAGTACTGTTAGTACTCATAATAGTGAAGTATATTAATATATAATTGCATCAATTTCTAATGTAAGATCAAAAAGTTATGATCTATTAAAATACCTTACAACTTCAATGTAAAGATTACATAAAATCAAACAAATTAAAGTTAAGTCAAATTGAGCGTATGGATTTTGATTAAATTAGTACTACTACTACTCATAATAGTGAAGCATATTAGTATAAAACTGCATTAAATTCCAATGCAAGATTAAAAAGTTATGAGCTACTTAAGTACCTCACAACTTTAATGAAAATATATGAGATCAAACTAATTAAAATTAAGTCAAATTGAGCGTATGGATTTTGATGAAATTGCTACTGTTAGTACTCATGATAGTAAAATATATCAATATAAAATTGCATCAATTTCCAATGCAAGATTAAAAAGTTATGAGCTATTTAAGTACCATATAACTTCAATAAAAAAATACATGAGATCAAACTAACTAAAATTATGTTAAATTGAGCGTATAGATTTTACTTAAATTAGTACCGTTAGTACTCATAATAGTGAAGTACATTAACATAAAATTGCATCAATTTCCAATGCAAGGTTAAAAAGTTATGAGCTATTTAAGTACCTTACAACTTCAATTGAAAGATACATAAGATCAAACTAATTAAAGTTAAGTCAAATTGAGCGTATAGATTTTGATTAAATTAGTACTGTTAGTACTTATAATAGTAAAGTATGTTAATATAAAATTGCATCAATTTCCAATACAAAATTAAAAAGTTATGAGCTATTTAAGTACCTTACGACTTCAATGAAAAAATACACAAAATCAAACTAATTCAAATTATATCAAATTGTGCATATGGATTTTAACTAAATTAGTACTGCTAGTACTCATGATAGTGAAATATATTAATATAAAATTGCATTAATTTCCAATGCAAGATTAAAAAGTTATGAGCTATTTAAGTACCTTACAACTTCAATGAAAAGCTACATAAGATCAAACTAATTACAGTTAAGTCAAACTAAGCGTATCGATTTTGATTAAATTAGTACCGTCAGTATTCATAATAGTATAATAATATAAAATTACATCAATTTCCAATGCAAGGTTAAAAAGTTATGAGCTATATTTAAGTACCTTACAACTTCAATGGATTAAACTAATTAAAGTTAAGTCAAATTGAACGTATGGATTTTGATTAAATTAGTACCATTAGTATTCATAAAAGTGAAGTATATTAATATAAAATTACATCAAATTCCAATGCAAGATTAAAAAGTTATGAGCTATTTAATTACCCGACAACTTTAAAGGGAGGATACAGAAGATCAAACTAATTAAAGTTATGTCAAATTAAGCGTACAGATTTTGATGAAATTAGTACTGCTACTACTTGTAATACTGAAGCATATTAATATAAAATTGCATTAATTTCCAATGCAAGATTAAGAAGTTATAAGCTATTTAAGTACCATACAACTTCAATTGAAATATACAAACTGAGTTAAGTCAAATTGAGCGTATGGGTTTTGATTAAATCAGTACTGTAAGTACTCATAATAGTATAGTATATTAATATCAAATTGCATCAATTTCCAATAAAAAAATTTAAAGTTATGAGCTATATTTAAGTAGCTTACAACTTCACTAGGGCAAATAATAAATAATAAAATTAAAAAATATTTCTTCCCCATTACTATTAAATTATGTATAATTTTCCATAAATATATCATTTTTCAGCACAAAATATTAAACCAAATTTGTTTAAATTTATAACTGAATTAACACCTATTTCGCGATCACCCTGTACCATGCAAAACAACGCAGGCAACCATTTTGCATCATTGTACGACTGGTTGCCTATCGGGAAATCATAAAAATAAATAAAAACAATCACTCCATGCAACTAGCTTAACACAACTGCAGGATTAGTTGCTTATTGATTAAATTTTGATGCACATTTTATTTAATTTATTAATGACAAAATTAGATAAATTTCCCATTAATTAAACCAACAA
This sequence comes from Tachinus rufipes, assembly GCA_963932245.1. NCBI lineage: Eukaryota > Metazoa > Arthropoda > Insecta > Coleoptera > Staphylinidae > Tachinus > Tachinus rufipes. Next base: position 3,109,902 of record OZ010745.1, read on the forward strand.
AATACTTACAGGTATATATGATTGTATACTGATATTAGTAACTTTATCCTGCAATAAATACTGCTGTAGATTGTTATCCGATTGTAAACATTGTATTCGAAAATCGTACGCTATCCTCAATTTATCTATACAATTCGTACATATGAGCGTAGTAAAACCTTCCTTACTCCACGGCTGCAATAAAATTGTTTATGTTAACCTCAAAGTTAATTTTTTATAAAATCATCAATGAAAATCATTACTAATATAAAAAGCAATTTAATTATATTAAATAAGCAATATTATATCAATCAATTGTTATGAAATGAATGAATTAAGTTACTTACAACTTCCGAAACACAAGTGGTTAATTTATCACATAACTTAATGGTGTCTGTATCTTGTGCTGTTGTTGATGTCAGGGTACATTCAACCCTTAAACAAGCCCTACAACATTCAGATAAATTGAAACTGTTGTTCATTCTAAACAGACAATTTTCTTATTTTGCAAAAAAAGAAAAACAATAACAAAAATACATTATAGGTTGACATTGATTGTCAAATTTTAGTACTACCAACCTAAACCTTAATAAACTAATTATTAAGCTATTAATTGATCAATATTGTTAGTAAATTAATAATTAATTAAATTTTGTACAGAATTTTGCTTTAATTATCAATTTTATTAATTTATTTCAATATTTTTATTTTGTAACCAATTTTTCTTTATGTTGGTAGTTGTAATATTAACATAAATGCTGTGTTTGTTGTGTTTTATCAGTGTTGTTATAAAATAAGGTTATTTATGTCAAGTCAAATCATCTATAATGAAAGAACTAGTCCTAATGCACTTACAATGGATAATATGTTCCATGTTGCTGATTGTTGTAGAGCATGTCTTCGGATTGAGTGTTCCTTGACTCCAACTAGTACTGCCGATAGTGATCAAATCAAGTTTTCCGATAAATTAATCACCTGTGTTTCCGAAGTGGTAAGAAATATTGTAGTATTAGTCTGAATTGATATAAAGAATTAGTTTTATAATTTGTGTAAATTCTAATTAGAATTAATTTGATTGTTCGATACATTTTTTAATCTCTTTCGACTCTTAACTATTATAAAACAGTTTCAGAAAAACTGCACTTCAACAAATGGTTAACTATATTGACTGTACTTTTTGGTCTTGCATTCGAATCTTTACTATCATTATTTGAAAAATTGTTAAGTTTTAATGTTTAAACTAAAAAATGCCTGATCTTGATCTAAATTTTTATGGAATTATTCAAATTTCATAAATTACCAAACCTTACCTTGCTGTAGCTGTCAAATATACTTAATCTAAGATGTTTTCTGTAAAAATTTTGCAATTATCAATCATTTTTAGCTAGATTTTGGTTCTTTTTAAACGAATTTTGATATTTTATGACAGAATTTAGCAATTTTTGACTTCTTATGACAAGAATTTTGCACTTTTTAACAGTTTTGGTGTTTTCTGACAATATTTTTATACATTATGGCTGGATTTTGCTTTTTTTGATTTTCTATGAATAGAATTTTGCACTTTTCAACAGATTTTGAATCTTTCTGACAATATTTTGATATTTCTTTGCTATTTTTGGTATTTTCTGAACAAAATTTAACAATTTATAGCCAAATTTTGATGCTTTTCAACAATATTTTGATGTTTTATGGCCGGAACTTGCTATTTTTGATATTTTATGAATAAAAATTCAGTTTTTTTAATTGTTTTTGGCCGGATTTTGATTCTATCTTAAATATTTTTAATGTTTTATGGGTGGATTCAGCTATTTTTGACTTTTAATGATAGAATTTTGCACTTTTTTACAGTTAATGGCTAAATTTTCAAACTTTTTGGTGGGATTTTTCAGTTTTTAACATTCTATGAATAGAATTTTGCATTTTTCAACAGTTTATGACTAAATTTTGTTACTTTTGATAATATTTTCAACCTTTTTGTTCGGATTTTTCAATTTTTGATGTTCTATGAAAAGATTTTTGCACTTTTTATCAGTTTACACTGGAATTTGGTTTTTTCTAACAATATCTTTGATTGGTTTTTACTATTTTTAAGATTTCATGAACATTTATACACTTTTTAACAGTTTATAGTCAGGTTTAGCTATTTTTAATATTTTATTAACAGAATTTTGCAATTTTGGTATTTTTTGACAATATTTTTTACTTAGGCTTGGATTTTGCTATTTTTGAAGTTCTATGAATATAATTTTGCACTTTTTGGCAGTTTATAATCCAGATTTTGAATCTCTTTGATATTTCATAGCCTGATCTTGCTATTTTTGAGATTTTATGGAATTTTTTACACTTTTTTTACAGTTTATGGCTGGATTTTGATATTTTTGATATTTTCTGAATAAAAATTTAGATTTTTCAATTGTTTTTGGCCGGATTTTGATTCTATCTGATTTTTTTAAATATTTTATGACAGGATTTAGCTGTTTTTACCTTTAAATGATAGATTTTTGCACTTTTTAACAGTTAATGCCGGATTTTGGTATTTCAATATCTTTGGTATTTCATAGCTGGATTTTGCTATTTTTGAGATTTTATGTTTTTTTTACACTTTTTTAACAGATTATGGTCGGATTTTGGTGACTTTTATCAATTATTTGAAATATCTAGGTCAGATTTAGTTATTTTTCACATTTTATGGACAAATTGCTGCACTTTTTAACCATTTTTGGCAATTTTTGCTTTTTTAAGACATAATTTTGCAATTTTTTATTTTTTATAAATAGAATGTTTCAGTTTTTAACAGTTTATGGTGAATTTTGGTACTTTTTAACATTATTTTTATACTCTAAGCTTGGATTTTGCTATTTTTGACATTCTATGAATATATTTTTGCACTTTTTGGGAGTTTAGAAACCAGATTTTGATTTTTTTTAATATTTCATAGCCTGATCTTGCAATTTTTGATATTTTGTGATTTTTTTACACTTTTTTTACAGTTTATGGTTATATTTTATAAATATCAAGGTTGGATTTAGTTATTTTTTACATTTTATTAACAAAATGCTGCACTTTTCATCCGTTTTTGGCCAATTTTTCTATTTTTGAAAATATTTTACTATTTTATGACAGGGTTTTGTCATTTTTGACTTTTTATAAATAGAATTTTTGCAGTTTTTAACAGTTTATGGTAAATTTTGGTATTTTCTGACAATATTTTTATCCTTGATGGTTTGATTTTGATATTTTTGACATTTAATGAATTGAATTTTGCACTTTTTGGGAGTTTAGAAACCAGATTTGGATTTTTTTTGATATTTCATAACCTGATCTTGCTATTTTTGAGATTTTTATGAATTTATGTACACTTTTGCCGGTTTATGGCCGGATTTTGGTGACTTCTATTAATTATTTGAAACATCAGAGGTCGGATTTAGTTATTTTTGACATTTTATGAACAAAATGTTGCACTTTTTTTTTAATATTTTAATATTTTATGCCAATTTTTTGTTATTTTTGACTATTTATAAATAGAATTTTGCAGTTTTTAACATTTTATTGTAAGTATTGGTATTTTCTGAGAATATTTTTATACTTTACAACAGTTTATAACCAACTTTTGATGCTTTCCAACAATATTTTGATGTTTTATGGCCGGAATTTGATATTTTCTGAAGAAACATTTAGGTTTTTTAATTGTTTTTGGCCGCATCTAAATTTTGTTTAGGTTGTATGGCCAGATTTAGCTCATTTTGACTTTATTAATGATAATACTTTGCACGTTTGCAGTTTATGCCGGAATTTAGTATTTTCTATCAATCTTTAATATTTTATATCTGGATATTGCTATTTTTAAGAATTCCTTAAAATTTTTACACTTTTTGACAGTTTATGGCTAGATTTTGGCGACTTTTGGTATTTTTTGACAATATTTTTATCTTTAATGGATTGATTTTGCTATTTTTGACATTCTATTAATATAATTTTGCACTTTTTGGCCAGATTTTGAATCTTTTTGATATTTCATAGCTTGATCTTGCATATTTTGAGATTTAATGAAATTTTTTACACTTTTTTAACAGTTTATGGCTGGATTTTTGTGACTTCTATCAATTATTTGAAATATCTAGGTCGGATTTAGTTATTTTTGACATTTTATGAACAAAATGTTTTTATTTTTATCCGTTTTTGGCCGAATATTGTATTTTTTTTAAATATTTTAGTATTTTATGACAGTTTTTGCAAGTTTTGACTTTTTTTAAGTAGAATGTTGCAGTATTTGGTAAGTTTTGGTATTTTCTGACGATTTTTTTATACTTTTTAACAGTTTATGACCGAATTTTGAATCTTTCTGACAATATTTTGATATTTCATAGCCAGATTTTGCTCTTTTTGGTATTTTCTGAAAATAATTTAACAATTTATAGCCAAGTTTTGATTTTATGGCCGGAATTTGCTATTTTTGACATTTTATAAGTAAAAATTCAGATTTTTTAATTGTTTTTGGCTGGACTATCTGATTTTTTAATGTTTTATGACCGGATTTAGCTATTTTTAACTTTTAATGATAATTTTTTACATTTTTTAACAATTAATGCCGGATTTTGGAATTTTCTTACAATATCTTTGATAATTTATAGCCGTATTTTGCTATATTTGGTATTTTCTGAACAAAATGTTGCACTTTTTAACCGTTTTTGGCTAAAGTTTGTTTTTTTGTGACAGAATTTTTCAATTTTTGACTTTTGATAAAAGAATGTTACAGTTTTTAACAGTATATGATGAATTTTGGACTTTTTGATAATATTTTTATACTTTATTGCTGGATTTTGCTATTTCCGACTTTCTATGAATATAATTCTTCTCTTTTCAATTTTTTTTTTCAATTTTTTGATATTTTATAGCCACATTTTGCTATTTCTGGCATTTTCTGTACAAAATATAACATTTAATTTTTTTTTAATGTTTTATGACTGGATTTAGCTATTTTTTTACTTTTAATAATAGAATTTTCCACTTTTTAACAGTTAGTGACTAGATTTTGGTGCTTTTAGACATCTTATGGCCAGATTTTGTAGTTTTTGAGTTTTCTGGACGGATTTTTGATATTATATTATAAAATGTGGGCATTTTTAAGAATATTTTTTTAACTTTTTGGCCGAATTTTACTATTTTTGACATTCCATAAACCGAATTTTGCACTTTTTAACAGTTAATACTGGAATTTGGTTTTTTCTAAAGCATATTTTTGATGTTTTTAGCTGGATCTTGCTATTTTTTTAGATTTTTAGAACATTTATACACTTTTTAAGAGTTTATAGCTGGATTTTGGTGCCTTCTTACAGTTTCTAGACAGGATTTTGCTATTTTTGACATTTTATGCACTTTTTAACTATTTTTGATCAAATTTTGTTATTTTTTTTTGAATGTTTTTATATTTTATAACAGAATTTTGCCATTTTTGACTTTTTATAAATAGATTGTTTCAGTTTTTAACAGTTTATGTTGAGTTTTTTATTTTTGACATTCTATGATTATAATTTTGCGCTTTTTGGCAGTTTATGATTGGATTTTGAATCTTTCTGGCAATATTTCATATAGCCAGATTTTGCTATTTTCTGAAAAAAATTGATCAGTTTATAGCCAAATTTTGAGTTTATGGCCGGAATTTGCTATTTTTGATATATTCTAAATAAAAATTTAGATTTTTCTAATGTTTTATAAATAGATTTAGCTATTTTTGACTTTTTTAATGATAGAATTTTGCACTTTTAAACAACTAATGCCGGATTTTGGTATTTCCTAACAATATCTTTGATATTTTATAACTGAATTTAGTTATTTTTAAGATTTCACGAAAATGTGTACACTTTTTGAGGTTTTATGCCTAGATTTTGGCGACTTCTAACAATTGTTTGAAATTTCTTTGTCGAATTTAGCTATTTTTAACGTTTTATGAAAAAAAGTGTTGCACTTTTTAACCGTTTTTTGCCAAATTTTGTTTTTTTTAATGTTTTTTTTATTTTATAACAAAATTTTGCTGTTTTTGAATTTTTATAAATAGAATTTTTCATAACAAAATAACGAGTCAGAAGTTTGGATTGGATTGACCCACCCACCCACCCCTACTCCAGTCCAAACTACTGACCCAATATTTTGTTATGGAGTGGCACACACGCCCACCCAATTGTTTGTTATCAAAAAATTGCATCAAGACCTACTCTTGTGATAAAATGACTTTTGACGTCTGCAGAGAAGTCAAACTTCCAATTCCTTGAAAACAACACTTGGGTGGGTGGGTGGGCCACTCCATAACAAAATAACAAGTCAGTAATTTGGACTGGAGTGGCCCGCCCACCCACCCAAGTGTTTGTTTTCAAAAGATTGCATCACTATCTACTCTTGTGATAAATTGACTTTTGACATCTACAGAGAAGTCAAACTACCAATCTTTTGATAACGTACACTTGGGTGGGTGGGTGGGCCACTCCAGTCCAAATTACTGACTTGTTATTTTGTTATGGAGTGGCCCACCCACCCACCCAAGTGTTCGTTATCAAGGAATTGGTAGTTTGACTTCTCTGCGGACGTCAAAAGTCATTTTATCACAAGAGAAGGTCGTGATGCAACCTTTTGATAACGTACACTTGGGTGGGTGGTTGGGCCACTTCATAACAAAATATCGAGTAAGTAGTTTAGACTCTTGTGATAAAATGTCTTCTGACGTCCGCAGAGAAGATAAACTACTAATTTCTTGATAATGAACACTTGGGTGGGCGGGTGGGCCACTTCATAATAAAACATTAAGTCAGTAGTTTGGACAGTTTTTGACATTTTATGAACAAATTGTTGCACTTTTATCCGTTTTTTGCCGAATTTTGTATTTTATTTATAAATATTTTAATATTTTAAGACAGCAGTTTGCTATCTTTGACTTTTTATAAATAGAATGTTGCAGTTTTTAACAGTTTATGGTAAATTTTGGTATTTTCTGACAATATTTTGATATTTCATCGCCAGATTTTGTTATTTTTGGTATTTTATTAACAAAATGTTGAACTTTTTAACCGTTTTTGGCAAAATTTTGTTTTTTTTTTTGACAGAATTTTGACATTTTTGACTTTTTTTAAAAGAATGTTGCATTTTTAACAGTATATGATGAATTTTGGTACTTTTTGACAATCTTTTTATACTTTATCGCTAGATTTTGCTATTGTCGACATTCTATAATAGTATTTTGTATAACAAGAGTGGATAGTATGCCCATATCGCACGAAGAGGAATTTGGAGCACGACGCTGCAGGCGGAGTGCTCCAAACGTCTAAGTGCGATATGGGCATTCCACTCGAGTTGTACAGCTTACTTTTTCTACGACTGATAAAAATCTAAAAAATATGACGTTTCGCATAATTATCAAATTCAGAACTACCTATAATTTTGGTTAAATTATGCTGTTAAAATATTTAATTAAAAATGTTTTTAAGCTTTATTGTATAATAACATTTAATAAATAAGACGTTCTTAATCTATTTTTGACATTTTACAAATAAAAAAACTATTTGTATTTAGCGACGTAATCAAATAAACTTTGTGATTTGTAGTTTTTGTTTTTATGGTTGGTACGGCATATCATATCCACACTAGAGTGAATATATGATACATATCCGTTCAGTTAAGCGTGAATAAAAGTGACAATATATAAAAGGGAGTAGAAAAATAGAATTTTCCACTTTTCAAACTGTTTATGATCGGATTTTGATCTTTTTTTACAATTCTTTGATATTTAATAGCCAGATTTTGCAATTTTGGCATTTTCTGTAAAAAATATAACAGTAATTTAACAGTTTTTCAACAATATTTTTATGTTTTGTGGCCGGATTTTGATTCTATCCGATTTTTTTTAATGTTTTCTGACTGAATTTAGCTATTTTTTGACTTTTAATTATAGAATTTTGCACTTTTTAAAAGTTAGTGACTAGGTTTTGGTGCTTTTGACAATATTTTCCATTTATAATATATAATATAATATATATAATCCATTTAACAAATTTTGCACTTTTTAACCAGAATTTGGTTTTTTCTAAGAATATTTTTGATGAATTTTGCAATTTTTTAGATTTCATGAACATTTATACACCTTGTAACAGTTTATAGCCGGATTTTGGCGACTTCTAACAATTGTTTGAAATTTCTAGCTCAGATCTAGCTATTTTTGACTTTTCATAAATAGAATGTTTTAATTTTTAACAGCTTATGGTAAAATTTGTTACTTTTTGACAATATATTTATTCATAATGATTGGATTTTGCTATTTTGGACATTCTATGAATATAATTTTGCAGTTTTTGGCAGTTTATATAACAAGGTTTTGAATTTTTTTGACATTTCACAGCCGAATTTTGCTATTTTTGAGATTTTACAAAAAAAAAAGATTTTTTTTAACAGTTTATGGTCGGATTTTGGTGATTTATCTTAATTGTGTGAATATCTAGGCCGGAGTTAGCTGCTTTTGACGTTTTATGAACAAAATGTTGCACTTTTGATCCGTTTTTGGCCGAATTTTGTATTTTTTTGAAAATATTTTATGACAGGTTTTGCCATTTTTGACTTTTTATAAATAGAATGTTGCCTTTTTTAAAAGTTTAGGCAATATTTGGTATTTTCTGACAATATTTCTATACTTTTCAATCGTTTATGACCGAATTTTGAATCTTTCTGACAATATTTTGATATTTTATAGCCAGATTTTGATGTTTTTGGTATTTTCTGAAAAAAGGTTACCAGTTTCTAAATAAAAATTCAGATTTTTTTATTGTTTTCGGCCAGATTTCGATTCTATTTGATTTTTTTTATGTTTATGGCCGGATTTAGCTGTTTTTGACTTTTTAATAATAGAATTGTCGGATTTTGGTATTTCCTAATAATATCTTTGATATTTTATAGCTGAATTTAGTTATTTTAAAGATTTCATAAGTTTTTTTTTTTTTACTTTTTGACAGTTTATGGCTGGATTTTGGCGATTTCTAACAATTGTTTGAAATTTGTAGGTTGGATTTAGAAATTTTTAACATTTAATGAAAAAAAACTCTCCAAACTACTGTCCCAATATTTTGTTATGGAGTGGCCCACTCACTCACCAAAGTGTTTGTTTTCAAAAGGTTGCATCACGAGTATCTCTTGTTATAAAATGACTTTTGGCGTCCGCAGAGAAGTCAAAATATCAATTCCGTGATAACGAACACTTAGGTGGGTGGGTGGGCCACTCCATAGCAAAATAACGAGTCAGTAGTTTTGGACTGTAGTGGCCCACCCACCCACCCAAGTGTTCGTTTTCAAAAGATTGCATCACGAACTTCTCTTGTGATAAAATGTCTCTTGACGTCCGCATAGAAGTCACACTACTAATTCCTTGATAACAAACACTTGGGTTCGTGGGTGGGTAGGCCATTCTATAATAAAATAAGGAGTCAGTAGTTTAGACTGGAGTGGGTTGGATTAATGGTTGGATTTTGCTATTTTTGAAATTCTATGAATAGAGTTTCGCACTTTTTAACAATTTATGAGCAGACTTTGAATCTTTCTGGCATTTTTATGAAATTTATTAAACTTTTTTAACAGTTTATTGCCAGATTTTGGTGATTTTTATCAATTATTTGAAATATCTAGGTCGGATTTAGTTATTTTTTGCCATTTATAAAAAGTATAAATATAATGTTGCAGTTTTTAACAGTTCATTGTAAATTTAGGTATATTTTAACAGTATTTTTATAAGCGAATTTTGAATCTTTTTGATAATTTTTTGATATTTTTTAGTCAGATTTTTCTATTTTTGGTGTTTCTGAAAAAAAAAAAAATCAGTTTATAGCCAAATTTTGATAATTTGTACACTTTAGCGATTAAATAGTAACCGTCTTTGGGACATTTTTTTTTTTAATCTTTTCTTATTTTACGACAGAATTTTGCAATATTTGACTTTTTATAAATAGAATTTCAATTTTTAAGTTTATGGTGAATTTTTGTACTTTTTGATTATATTTTGATTCTAAATAGTTCGATTTTGCTATTTTTGACATTCTATCAATATAATGTTGCACTTTTTGGCAGTTTATAAACCAGATTTTGAATCTCTTTGACATTTTTGACATTTCATTGCCGGATTTTCTTATTTTTGAGATTTTATGTATATAATTTTTTTACACTTTTTTAATTGTTTATTGCCGGATTTTGCCGTTTTTGGTAATTTTTGAAAAAAAAATCAACAGTTTATAGCCAAATTTTGATTTTACGGCTTGAATTTGCTATTTTGATATTTTCTGGATAAAAATTTAGGTTTTTCACTTGTTTTTGACCGTATTTTGATTCTATCTGATTTTTTTTAAACATTTTACGACCGGACTTAGCTGTTTTTTACTTTTAAATGATAGAATTTTGCACTTTTTAACATTTAATGCTGGATTTTGGTGTTTTCTTACAATATCTTTGATATTTTATATCTGGATTGTGCTATTTTTAAGATTTCATGAAAATTTGCACACTTTTTGACACTTTATGCCCAGATTTTTATTACTTCTAATAATTGTTTGAAAATTCTAGGTTGGATTTAGCTGTTTTTAACATTTTATGAAATAATGTTGCACTTTTTAACCGTTTTTTTGGCCAAATTTTGTTTTATTTTTAAATATTTTATGATAAAATTTTGTCATTTTTGACTTTTTATAAATAGAATGTTTCAATTTTTAACAGTTTATGATGAATTTTTGTACTTTTTGACAATATTTTGATTCTAAGTAGTTGGATTTTGCTATTTTTGACATTCTATGAATATAATTTTGCACTTTTTGGCAGTTTATAAACCATATTTTCAATCTTTTTGACATTTCATTGCCGGATTTTGCTGTTTTGAGGTTTTATGAAATTATTTACACTTTTTTAACCGTTTATGGCCGAATTTTGGTGATTCCTAACAATTGTTTAAAATTTCTATGCCAGATTTAGTTATTTTTGACGACTTATGAAGAAAATGTTGCACTTTTTGTCCGCTTAATGCTGAATTTTGTATTTTTCTGAATTTTTTTAAATATTTTATGACTTTTTTAACTTTTTATAAATAGAATGTTGCAGTTTTTAACAGTTTATGGCAAGTTTTAGTATTTTTTTACAATGTTTTTATACTTTTTCAACAGTTTATGGCCGAGTTTTGAAACTTTCTGACAATATTTTGATATTTCATAGCCAGATTTTGCTATTTTTGGTATTTAAAAAAAAAAATCAATATTTGTAACCAAATTTTGATTTTATGGCCGAAATTTGCTAGTTTTGTCATTTTATAAGTAAAAATTTAGATTTTTTAATAGTTTTTGGCTGGATTTTGATTCTATCTGAATTTTTATGACAGGATTTAGCTGCTTTTGACCTTTAAATGATGAATTTTGCACTTTTTAACTCTTAATGCCGGATTTGGTTATTATATAACTGGATTTGTACACTTTTTGACAGTTTATGACCAGATTTTGATGACTTCTAAAAATTGTTTGAAATTTCTAGGTCGGATTTAGCTATTTTTAACATTTTATGAAAAAATGTTGCAGCTTTTAACCGTTTTTGGAAAATTTTTGTTTTTTTTTATTTTCTGACAGAATTTTGCCATTTTTGACTTTTTATAAATAGATTGTTTCAATTTTTAACAGTTTATGCTGAAATTTTGTTCTTTTTGACAATATTTTGAACCTAAATAGTTGGATTTTGCTATTTTTTACATTATATGAATAGAATTTTGCACTTTTTGGGAGTTTAGAAACTAGATTTTGAATCTTTATGATATTTCATAGCTATCTTGCTATTTTTGAGGAAGTTTTTTACACTTTTTTAACAGTTTATGGCCGGATTTTGGAGACTTATCTTGATTGTTTGAATATCTATTTAGGCCGGATTTAGCTGCTTTTGACATTTTATTAACAAAAAGTTGCACCTTTTATCCGTTTTTGGCCGAATTTTGTATTTTTTTAATATTTTATGGCAGGTTTTTGCCATTTTTGACTTTTTATAAATATAATGTTGTAGTTTTTACCAGTTTACAGGTATTTTTGGTATTTTTGACAATATTTTTATACTTTTCAACAGTTTATGACCGAATTTTGAATCTTTCTGACAATATTTTGATATTTCATAGACAGAATTTGCTATTTTTGTTATTTTAAAACAAAAATTAACAGTTTATAATAATAATAATAATAATAATAATATTTATTTCCCAACAGACAAAATACATATCCAATAACAGGGAAATATCTACAAAATAAAATATAATTGTCGTATATAATAAAATATACTGTAATACTAAGTTAATTAATAAAATATAATAATAATTGCATTAATAATAAAAATTAAAATAAAATATAAAAAATGTATAAAAATATTAATAAAGAACAAACATAAAAGACATGAAAAATAAACATATAATTAAATAGACAAGAGATAGTTTAACTTTGTAAAGCAGTTAAACAATTGGGAACTGACAATTTAAACTCTGAAAATGTTTATACTCAAATTTGGACAATATTTTTATAATTTATGGTTCGATTTTGTTTTTTTGGCGTTCTATTTATAGAATTTTGCAATTTAGAACTGGATTGTCAGTTTTTCTAACAGTTTTTCATATTTTATAACTAGATTTTGAGATTTTTTAAAATTATTTACACTCTTCCAACAATTTATGGACAGATTTTGGTGATTTGTAACAATTGTTTAAAATTTCTAGGCCAGATTTAGTTATTTTTGACATTTTATGAACAAAATGTTGCAGTTTTAACAGTTTATTCTCAGTTTTTGTACATTTTGACAATATTTGTATATATTTCATACAAATATTGTCAAAAAGCACAAGTAAAAGGTTAGATTTTGCCACTATTTTGCACTTTTTGTTGCAGTTTATGGCCGGATTTTGAATCTTTCGTTTGAGTTTCGTAATCGGATTTTGATATTTTTGGGATTGAATGAAATATTTTACATATTTTAACAGTTTATGGCCGGATTTTGGTGCTTTCCAACAATATTTTGATGTTTTTGATCGAAATTTGTAATTTTGGACATTTTATGAATATGGTTTTGGACTTTTTGGCCGGATTTTGGTTTAATCTGAAAATATTTTAATGTTTTATAACTGGATTTTGCTATTTTTGACTTTTTATGATAGAATTTATTAGAATTTTTGTCGTGGAATGTTAAAAATTTAGTGCAATTTTTGACATTCTCCAAAAAAAATTGCACTTTTCAATCATTTATAGCCAATTTTTGTTATTTTCTAACAATATTAGAAAGAAATCCAGCCTTTAAATTGCAAATCCGGCTTTTATGACTGTAAATTTGGTTTTAATAAAGTGTAAAATTTAAATTTGTTAATCCGGCCTTAAAGTTTAAAATTTGACCGTTAAAAGTCTAAATCCGGCTTTGAAAAGTGTAAACGCAGCATTCAAAAATAAAAATGTGGCCATAAACTTGTTAAATTTTAATGCCAAACTATTAATCCGGCATTGAAATTATAAAACTGTCTTCAAAGTGTTAAACTTTACTATCAAACTGTTAATTTGTCCTTCAAAAGTGTTAATGCGGTCCCATAGTGTAAATTTTTATGCCAATTTTTTAATTGTTTCAATTCAATCTTTGAACTTGTATATTTGGTTTTTAAAAGTGTAAATTTGGTCAACCAACGTGTTTAAATTTATTGCAATACTGTCAATCCGGCTTATAAAACAGTAAATTCCGCATTTGAAAGTGTAAATGTGGTATTCAAAATTGGGAATTTGGCTAACAATATTTGGCTTTAATAAAAAGAAGTGAAAGGGCGTTAATTTATGACTCAAATAAAAAGCATTTGTACCTTTAAAATTATAATCTGGCCAATTCAATTTTTAAAACTAAAAATGCTGTCTCTAATGTACTCCAATTCATGATTACCATCGAGTTTAGTGCTTACCCACCCGCCCAAGTGTTTGTTATGAAGAGATTGGAATTTACTTTTTCTTGCAAGCTTTAGAAGTTTTTTGTTTTTGTAGTTTTTAGTACTTTTCTTTACAAGCTCCGAGTTTAGTGGCCGGATTTTAGTTTTTTTTTAACATTTCATGGCCGGATTTTAGTACTGTTTTGTATTTTATAGCCGGATTTTTATATTGTTGACATTTAATGAACTGATGTTGCTGCTTAAAAACGAAATTTATATATTTTTGGCAGAAATGTTGCTATTTTTTACATAAATTTTAAGTTTTGAGGCCGAACTTTAATTTTTTGAAAATTAATGGCCGGATTTCACTTTTTTTGTCATTTTATGGCCGGATTTTTGCATTATTGACATTTAATGAACGTATTTTTGTACTTTAAATTAGAATGTAATATTTTTGTTATTTACTGGCCGGATTTTTTTAAATTTTAAATATTTTTTAATTAAATTTTAATATTTTTTTACAGGATATTGGTATGTTTGACTTTTTATGGCCGGATTCTATTATTTTTTTGCATAAATCTTAAGTTTTGTGGCCGGATTGTAATATTTTTAACATTTGATGGCCGGATTTTTACATTGTTAACTTTTAATGAACAGATTTGCTACTTTAAAGCAAAATTCTGATATGTTTTGACGGGATTTTGACATTTTTTACTTTTTATGGCCGGATTTTTATATTTTTAGCTATATTATGGCCGGATTTTAGCATTGCTGACTTTACCTTTCGAATATGAGCTGAAGACGAATGTAGTCAGTTTATTGCGCAAGCTTGACTCCATATTAATCATGCGCAAAGCAACGTTCTTATAGCAATAGCGCCATTATTGTAGCAAACTTGTATACTATTACTGATCAATATTTTTTTTATTTTTTCAGGGTTGGTTGAAAGTGGGGCTTCCATCATTAATCTGTTCAACCTGTATAGACCGCTTACGAATCGCATACGAGTTCCGAAACGTATGCATCCAATCGGATCACACCTTACTAAGATACATGTCGCATCAACACGATGACAACAATAAAAATTTAGTAGGGCGACCATTAACGACTCCAACCAAATTCGAATTCACAATACCGACAAGCGAACCAATGACATCAACAACAACAATTCAAGAAGAGGGTAATGTTATAGACGAACCACAGAATGCCGAATATTTGCATTTGAAACATTTCTTGGATAACGATGAGGATTTAAGTAAAGGGGAAGTATTAGTTGAAACTAGTACTTCAACTAGAAGCACAACTCCGGAAGAAACGTTTTTTAAACATGATGGGATTATACATATAGAACAATTGCAGCCGGTTTATCAGGCTTTGGATGATAATTCGCAACAAACTCAGGACATTATTGTGGAGCAAGCTACTTCGACTCCGATTAGGCCAATAATTGGTAAGCGTACTACTGGGGTGCAATCAAGGGCTGAAACGCCTAATAGTCAGGTTCAATTGGATAAACCTTTTAATTGTACTGTTTGTGGTAAAAATTATCGCAAGAATGCGAATTTGCGTATACATATGAGGACGCATACTGGTGAGAAGCCGTTTGAATGTAAATATTGCGAGAAGAGGTTTTATCATTCCTCACATTTACGCGAACATATCCGTAGACATACTGGTGAGAAACCGTTTCAATGTGCTGTTTGTAATAAAAGATTTACAATTAAAGGTGAGTTAACGATGCATATGAAATCGCATACTGGTGAGAAGCCGTATGCTTGTACTTGCTGTGATAGGAGGTGTTTAACGGCGGCTGATTTAAAAGTGCACATGCGCACTCATACGGGGGAAAAACCTTTCAGTTGCGTTACTTGTGGTAAGAAATTTGCAAGTACTTACATATTGAATTCGCATATTAAAACGCATACTGGTGAGAGGCCCTATTCATGTTCTGTATGTGATAAAACGTTTACTCAATCATCTCATTTGAATGTACACATGCGTAAACATACAGGGGAAAAAGTTTGTTGCAAAATATGCGATGCTAAATTCACTCATTCGTCGCAGCTGACAGTGCATATGAGGGAACATACAGGTAAGCAACCTTATAAATGTTCAATGTGCAATAAAGTTTGCAACTACGCATCTGAATTGCAAACTCATATGATGAAGCATACGGGGGAAAAGTTTTCCTGTTTGACTTGTGATAAGAAATTTACAACTGCCGCCTATTTGCATGAACATAATCGTACACATACTGGTGAGAATCTGTCGACTTGTAACATATGCGATAGGCAATTTACAAGACATCAATATTTAGAGAAACATATGCGCACGCATACCGGTGAAAAGCCGTATACGTGTTTTACGTGCGGTAAGAAATTTACTCAATCCTCTTCGCTCAAAGTACATATTCGCATACATACAGGGGAGAAACCGTACGCGTGTCTAGTGTGCGAACGGAGATTTACGACTTCATCCGATCTGTCTGCGCATAATAAAAAGCATAAGAAATATATTAATTTGTAATGGGCTTTCAAAAAGCAATAATTTTTTATAAGACTGTGTATATATTATGTAATTTTAATAAGCTGGAATCGGTGATGTACATTTTTTGATCAAATTTTGTTGATTTTTTTTTATAAAAAATAATTGTTACGCCACTGGTTACTTTTATGTAACTGGCTTCTTCTTCCAAAGACGACCTGCTACTAGGGTACAAGAAAATGTTTCTTGCACCATTGTCGCAGGTCTGCTTTGGGAGAGGCTTAAAAAAAGTTTTTCTCAAGATTAGTTTGTTGATTTTTTCAAAATAATTCAAAAATGAAGGCCGGAATGGAAATATTTCATTTACATAAATTAAAGCCAATTAAATTTCCTTTAAAATACCATATAATAGGTTGAGGTTAGAATTGAATTAAAGAAACTAGAGCAAATTAGCATTTTTAAGCAAAATCCAATTTTGTTAATTTTCTCAAAATAATTCCAAAATAAAGACCGGAATTAAAATATTTTGATTATACAAATTGAAGCCATTTAAATTTCCTTTAAAATGACGTATAATAAGTTGAGGTTAGGATTTAATTAAACAAACTAGATCAACTTTATATGTTTAAACAAAATTAAGATTTGTCAATTTTCTCAAAATAATTCTAAAATGAAGCTTTGAATTGAATTATTTTGTTTATATAAATTGAAGCCAATTAAATTCCCTTTAAAATAACATATAATAAGTTGAGGTTAAGATTGAATTGAAGAAACTAGCGCAACTTTATATATTTAAGCAAAAATAAATATTGTTAATTTTCTCAAAATAATTTCAAAATGAAGGCCGGAATTGAAATATTTTGTTTATACAAATTGAAGCCAATTAAATTTCCTTTAAAACGACATATAATAAGTTGAGGTTACAATTTAATTAAACAACCTATGGCAACTTTATATATTTAAGTAAAAATTAGTTTTGTTAATTTTTTCAAAATAATTCTAAAATCGAGCCGAAATTGAAATTTTCGATTTACATAAATTGAAGCCAATTAAATTTCCTTTAAAATGACATATAATAAGTTGAGGTTAGAATTTAATTAAACAAACTAGGGCAACTTCATATATTTAAGCAAAAATAAATTTTGTTAATTTTCTCAAAATATTTCCATAACGAAGGCCTGAATTGAATTATTTTGTTTTTATAAATCGAAGCCAATTAAATTTCATTTGAATTGACATATAATGGGTTGAGGTTTCAATAGAATTAAAGAAACTAGAGCAACTTAGCGTTTTTAAATCAAATCCAATCTTGTTAATTTTGTCAAAATAATTCCAAAATAAAGGTCGGAATTGAATTATTTTGTTTATATAAATTGAAGTTAATTAAATTATCTTTAAAATGACATATATTATATTAAGTTAGAATTGAATTAAAGAAATTAGAGCAACTTAGCATTTTTTAGCAAATTCCATTTTTGTTGATTTTTTCAAAATAATTCCAAAATGTTGGCCGGAATTGAATTATTTTGTTTATATAAATTGAAGCTAATTAAATTTTCTTTAAAATGAAATTTAATAGGTTGAGGTTAGGATTGAATTAAACAATCTGGAGCAACTTAGCATTTTTAAGCAAAAACCAATGTTGATGATTTTCTCAAAATAATTCCAAAATGAAGGCCGCATTTGAAATTTTTGATTTACATAAATTGAAATTAATTAAATTTCCTTTAAAATTACGTATAATAGTTTGAAGTTAGGATTGAGTTGAAGAAACTAGGACTAGTTTATATATTTTCGCAAAAATAAATTTTGTTAATTTTCTCAAAATAATTCCAAAATGAAGGCCGGAATTGAATTATTTTGTTCATATAAATTGAAGTTAATTAAATTATCTTTAAAATGACATATATTATATTAAGTTAGAATTGAATTAAAGAAATTAGAGCAACTTAGCATTTTTTAGCAAATTCTATTTTTGTTGATTTTTTCAAAATAATTCCAAAATGTTGGCCGGAATTGAATTATTTTGTTTATATAAATTGAAGCTAATTAAATTTCCTTTAAAATAACATATAAATGGTTGAGAATAGAATTGAATTATAGAAACTAGAGCAACTTAGCATTTTTAAGCAAAATCCAATTTTGTTGATTTTTTCAAAATAATTCGATATTAAAGGCCGGGATTGATATTTTTGATTTACATAAATTGAAGCTAATTAAATTTCCTTTAAAATGACATATGATAGGTTGAGGTTAGGATTGAATTGAACAAACTAGGGCAACTTTATATATTTAAGGAAAAATAAATTTTGTTAATTTTCTCAAAATAATTCCGAAATAAAGACGGAATTGAAATTTTTAATTTACATAAATTGAAGCCTATTAATTTCTCTTTAAAATAACATATAATTGGTTGAGATTAGAATTGAATTAATGAAACTAGAGCAACTTAGCATTTTTAAGCAAATTTTATTTTTGTTGATTTTTTCAAAATAATTCTAAAATGAAGGCCGTAATTGAATTATTTTGTTTATATAATTTGAAGCCAATTAAATTCCTTTTAAAATGACATATAATAAGTTATGGTTAGGATTGAATTAAACAAACTAGAGCAACTTATCATTTTTAAGCAAAAACCCTTTTTTGTTGAATTTTTTAAAAAATTCCAAAATAAAGCTGAAATTGAAATCTTTTGTTTATATATATTAAAACTAATTAAATTTTCTTAGAAATTACGTATAATAAGTTGAGGTTAGGATTTAATTGAACAAACTAGGACAACTTTATATATTTAAGCAAAAATAAATTTTGTTAATTTTCTCAAAATATTTCCAAAACGAAACCCTGAATTGAAATATTTTGTTTATATAAATTGAAGCTAATTAAATTTCATTTAAAATGACATATAATAAGTTGAGGTTAGGATTTAATTAAACAAACTAGGTCAACTTTATATATTTCAACAAAAATAAATTTTGTTAATTTTCTCAAAATAATTCCAAAATGAAGGCCGGAATTGAATTATTTTGTTTATACAATTTGAAGTCAATTAAATTTCCTTCAAAATGACATATAATAAGTTGAGGTTAGGTTTGAATTAAACAAACTAGGGCAACTTTATATATTTAAGCAAAAATAAATTTTGTTAATTTTCTCAAAATAATTCTAAAATGAAGGCCGAAACTAAATTATTTTGTCAATATAAATTGAAGCCAATTAAATTTCTTTTAAAATGACATGTAATAAGTTGAGGTTAGAATTGAATTAAAGAAACTGGAGCAACTTAGTATTTTTAAACAAAATCAAATTTTGTTGATTTTATCAAGATAATTCCAAAATGAAGGCCGGAATTGAATTATTTTGTTTATACAATTTGAATCTAATTAAATTTCTTTTAAAATGACGTATAATAAGTTGAGGTTAGAATTTAATTAAACAAACTAGGTCAACTTTATACATTTAAACAAAAATAAATTTTGTTAATTTTCTCAAAATATTTCCAAAACGAAGGCCTGGATTGAATTATTTTGTTTATATAAATTGAAGCCAATTAAATTTCCTTCAAAATGACATATAATAAGTTGAGGTTAGGTTTGAATTACACAAAATAGGGCAACTTTATATATTTGATCAAAAATAAATTTTGTTAATTTTCTCAAAATAACTCCAAAATGAAGGCCGTAAATAAAATTTTTGATTTGCATAAATTGAAGCCAATTAAATTTTCTTTGAAATAAATCATAATAAGTTGAGGTTATAATTTAAATAAACAAACTAGGGCAACTTTATATATTTAAGCAAAAATAAATTTTGTTAATTTTTTTAATATAATTTCAAAATGAAGACCAGAATTGAAATATTTCATTTGCATAAATTGAAGGCAATTAAATTTCCTTTAAAATGACATATAATAAGTTGAGGTTAGGGTTAAATTAAACAAACTGGAGCAACTTATCATTTTTAAGCAATAACTAATTTTGTTGAATTTTTCAAAATAATTCCAAATTGAAGGTTGGAATTGAATTATTTTGTTTATATAAATTGAAGCCAATTAAATTTCCTTCAAAATGACATATATTAAGTTGAGGTTAGGATTTAATTAAACAAACTAGGTCAACTTTATATATTTCAGCAAAAATAAATTTTGTTAATTTTCTCAAAATAATTCCAAAATGTTGGCCGGAATTGAATTATTTTGTTTATATAAATTGAAGCCAATTAAATTTCCTTTAAAATGACATATAATAAGTTGAGGTTAGGATTTAATTAAACAAACTAGAGCAACTTTATATATTTAAGCAAAATTCAATTTTGTTAAGTTTCTCAAAATAATTCCAAAATTAAGGCGGGAATTGAATTATTTTGTTTATATAAATTGAAGACAATTACATTTCCTTTAAAATTTGATATAATAAGTTGAGGTTAGGTTTGAATTAAACAAACTAGAGCAACTTTATATATTTAATCAAAAATAAATTTTGTTAATTTTTTCAAAATAATTCCAAAATGAAGGCCTGAATTGAAATTTTCGATTTACATAAATTGAAGCTAATTATATTTCCTTTAAAATGACATATAATAAGTTGAGGTTAGGATTTAATTAAACAAACTAGATCAACTTTATATATTTAAGCAAAATTCAATTTTGTTGATTTTCTCAAAATAATTCCAAAATGAAGGCCGGAGTTGAAATTTTTCTTTTACCTAAATTGAAGCCAATTAAATTTGCTTTAAAATGACATATAATAAGTTGAGGTTAGAATTTAATTAAACAAACTAGGGCAGTTTTATATATTTAAGCAAAAATTAATTTTGTTAATTTTCTCAAAATATTTCCAAAACGAAACCCTGAATTGAAATATTTTGTGTATATAAATTGAAGCCAATAAAATTTCCTTTAAAATGACATATAATAAGTTGAGGTTAGGATTGAATTAAACAAACTAGAGCAACTTAGCGCTTTTTATCAAAAATCAATGTTGTTGATTTTTTTGAAATAACCCTACTTATCAAATTTTCAAAAAAATGTTCAAATAATTTTTGTCTAAAATTCAAATGGGCTTTTATTTTGCTATAAATGATTTTTCAAAATTTTCTAAAATAAGCGAATTATTTGCAGTTTTGTTTAAAAATTTCAGTTTTTTTGAAATAAATTTTTTATTTATATAATTTAAATTTTGGTTCTAGTTTGTTTTAAATGATTTTTCAAAATTTCCCAAAATCAACAAATTTATTTTTAGAAAACTACTTTATTTTGGAAATTGATTAAGGAACTTATTAACAACAAATGCAACAAATTTTGATTTAAATTTTCAAAAATTGTTGTTACAATTGCTATTTTTGGGAAAAAAAAATTAAACAATTTTGGAAATTCAAAAAATGTTGGAATGGATTTTTTTTTTTGAAAATTACCAAATTTTGGAAATTGATCGAGGAACTTATTAACAACATTTGCAACAAATTTTATTTCAATTTTTCAAAAAATGTTGCTTCAATTGCAGTTTTTGTTAAAAAAAAATCATGTGAAAGTCATTGGATTGGATATTTTGATCAAATTCTAATTTTGTGATTTATTCGCGTAAGCTGGTTTTGTGCGAATTTGATAATTACTCTCGATAATAATTGTATGAATTTAATTTAATTAGAATAGTTGAATTTATTTGAGTTAGCTACGTTTTTTTTAATAAAATTTTACATCACCGATTGCAACGAATGCCATACATTACTATAAGATCTCGATGATTTTAAATAGAATTATAATTTTTTAATTAAAATTGAATTTAGGTGCTAATAAAACGATTCATTTCAATTTTGATTAAAAAAGCTTAGAAGGTATTTTAAGACGAAACTCAGTAATTTATTTGTACGAAGACATATTTTAGAAAATTGTGATATTTAACCCAGTTTTAAACTTCCCATCATCTCAAAAAGTGTAATTTTATATATTTTAAACATTCATTTTATGTAAATAATATAAATTAATTATTGTTTTGTTTTTATTTACCTTTCTTTTGCATGAAAACTGATTTGGAAGTCAACTAAGAAGCTGTTAAATTAATCAACAAAAGGTAAGACAAATTAGTGCCAAAATGTTAAAATTTGTTTAAAACGCTTGAATTGTATTTGAAGTAATTTGTAACTAATGCAGAAATCAAAATTTTAATATCAAATCCAATGCATGGTTTAGGTGTTTAGATTATAGACTATAGCTTTCAGGCTACATAAGATCAACTCGATTAAATTGAGGCTATGTGAAACTAAGCGTATGAATTCGATCCAAATTTATTGAGTTTGTACTGATAACAATAAAGTTTATTGGTATCAATTTTCATCAAAATCCAATGCACAGTTCATGAGTTAGAGCTTAATTTGTAGAGCATACCGTTTCAAAGCATTGTTAGATCAAGTTGATTAAATTAAGGTATTTTGAAATTAAGCGTATGGATTTCATCCAAATTTATTGTGTTAGTATTAATGACAATGAGTTGTATTGGTACTAATTTTCATTAAAATCCAATGCACGATTCAGGAGTTAGAGCTCAGTTTAGAGAACATACCGTTTCAAGGCTTTGTTAGATCAAGTTAATTAAATTAAGGTAATTTGAAATCGAGCGTATGGATTTTATCTAAATTTATTGTGTTAGTATTGATGATAATGAGTTACAGTAGTAACAATTTTTATTAAAATCCAATGCACGGTTCAGGAGTTAGAGCTCAGTTTATAGTGCATACCGTTTCAAGGCTTTGTTAGATCAAGTTGATTAAATTTAGATAATTTGAAATCAAGCGTATGGATTTTATCCAAATTTATTGTGTTAGTATTGATGATAATGAGTTGCATTGGTACTAATTTTCATTAAAATCCAATACACCGTTTAGGAGTTAGAGCTAAGTTTATAGAGCATACCGTTTCAAGGCTTTGTTAGATCAAGTTGATTAAATTTACATAATTTGAAATCAAGCGTATGGATTTTATTCAAATTTATTGTGTTAGTATTGATGATAATGAGTTTCATTGGTACTAATTTTCATTAAAATCCAATGCACGGTTCAGGAGTTAGAGTTCAGTTTATAGAGCATACCGATTCGAGGCTTTGTTAGATCAAGTTAATTAAGTTATGATAATTTGAAATCAAGCGTATCGATTTTAACCAAATTTATTGTGTTAGAATTGATGATAATAAGTTCCATTGGTACTAATTTTCATTCCAATTCAATGCTCGGTTTAGGAGTTAGAGCTCAATTTATAGAGCATACCGTTTCATGGCTTTGTTAGATCAAGTTGATTAAATCAAGGTAATTTGAAATCAAGCGTATGGATTTCATCCAAATTTATTGTGTTTGTATTCATGATAAAGAGTTGCATTGGTACTAAGTTTCATTAATATCTAATGCACGGTTCAGGAGTTAGAGCTCAGTTTATAGAGCATACCGTTTTAAGGCTTTGTTAGATCAAGTTAATTAATTTAAGGTAATTTGAAATCAAGCGTATGGATCTCATCCAAATTTATTGTGTTAGTATTGATGATAATGAGTTGCATTGGTTCTAATTTTCATTAAAATCCAATGCACGGTTCAGGAGTTAGAGCTCAGTTTATAGAGCATACCGTTTCAAGGCTTTGTTAGATCAAATTGATTAAATTAAGCTAATTTGAAATCAAGCGTATGGATTTTAACTAAATTTTGTGTGTTAGTATTGATGATAATGAGTTGCATTGGTACTAATTTTCATTAAAATCCAATACACCGTTTAGGAGTTAGAGCTCAGTTTATAGAGCATACCGTTTCAAGGCTTTGTTAGATCAAGTTGATTAAATTAAGATAATTTGAAATCGAGCGTATGGATTTTATCTAAATTTATTGTGTTAGTATTGATGATAATGAGTTGCATTGGTACCAATTTTTATTAAAATCCAATGCACTGTTTAGGAGTTAGGGCTCAGTTTATAGGGTATACCGTTTCAAGGCTTTGTTAGATCAAGTTGATTCATTTAAGGTAATTTGAAATCAAGCGTATGGATTTAATTCAAATTAATTGTGTTAGTACTGATGATAAAGAAGTAAATTGGTACAAATTTTCTTAAAAATCCAATGCACGGTTCAGGAGTTAAAGCTTAGTTCATAGACTACAGCTTCAATTAATTAAAAGTTAGTAGTTAGTACTGATGATATTAAAGTTTTCAGTGTAGCTTAAATAAATTGTTACGGTTCTGTAATTTATTTTAAATTGTTTGTACAAACTGTATTTCTTGGAAATATTAATTAGAAACAATTTATTATGTTAATTTTTTTTTAAACGCATTTCAGGTTTGTAAAAAAAAATCTAATTTAAAACTCTTCAAGATTTTATCAATAATTTCGTATACTTTGTCCTATCATAATAAATATTTTTAAAGGTCAACTGATAAGATTCTTATGCTTAATTGATATAACAAACCTGTCTGTACAAATTAACAAACCACTTTACAATCGTTCCATTTCATATTAAAATAAACGAAATCGCAATATTATAACAGTCCGATAATAAGCACAAAAATAAACAAGTAAGGGTCACATAGTTGTTTTGATAGAGCTATTTATTCTAATCAGCGTCAATTTATCGTTTAAACATCGAATCAGTATGTCTGTGGCGAGCAAATGAGGAACATCACTTAAGTCGTCTTAAATACAATTATAATGTTCCGTGCCGCTTCAAGAAGTGCGTTTAAGAGGCAAAAGAAATTAATAAAAAACTATTCAAGTGAAAGCTCAGTACCTACACAAGCAGATGTTGTTATTATAGGTAAATATTTAATTCTTTATAAACAAATTAATTAATTAATTAATAGGTGGTGGAAGTATTGGTTGCAATGTACTCTACCAATTATCAAAGCGAGGTATAAATGCAGTCCTTTTGGAACAAGCTAAAATAACCAGTGGTACTACATGGCATACCGCTGGATTACATTGGAGATTACGTCCGAGTGATACTGAAATTCAATTGTTAGCAACAACTAAAAATGTATTAGAAAATCTAGAAGCTGAGACCGGCTTGAATTCCGGTTATATACAAAATGGTGGAATATTTATCGCCCGTTCAAAGGTTGCTAGCTATTATCAGATGTTATTGGAATATTATATAATTATTTTTTTTAAATTTTAGGAGCGAATTCAAGAGTACCAAAGGTTGCACACGTTGGGACATTTTTTTGGAATTGAAAGTCATATTTTGTCACCCGAAGAAACGGTTAAATTATCACCTATATTGGATGCTGGGGATTTTACAGCTGCTTTGTATAGTCCTGGAGATGGTGTTATTGATCCTTCTATGTTTTGTTCCGCACTCATTAAAGGTGCTACTAAAAATGGTGGAAAGGTAATATATTTATATTTGCATCATAGTTCACTGCAATAGGATTTATAGATAAATTATGTACTTTGCTTTGAAAGAAATCAGTCAATCGTATATTATAGTAGACTTTGATGCTTGATTCAATTATAAATAAAGTGCAAACTGATAGTAAAAATTGTTTTAAAATAATATTTGCTAATTTAAAGTTTAATAGTAATGTTTAAACTTACAAAATCTGTCTGTTAAGCATTAATTATACAAAATTCGACTGTCATTTAATCAAAATTCAGCGTAATTGGTCTAAATTAAACCTTAATTAAAAATAAATGAATCTAAAAATTTTACAAAACAATGCTTAAACCGTTGACTGAATGAATATTATTATTGCTATAGATGTATCTGTCCGCACTAGCTACCGACTATCTACTATCTTCAAATGTTGGAAAGGGTGTCCGAGAGTCAAAGAAAGCAGATAGTTAGTGTGTAAGGAGAACAGATACACGAAAACGCACAAATGTATTAGCCTATTTTTTCACTCAAACTCAAATTATTTTTTTCACAAAATAATGTTCAAATTTATCACGGCTGCTAAAGGGGTTTATTAGACAAATACTTTTGTTACTAGCCAGATGATGAAGCAAGCAGTAAAAGTTTGTGTGATTGCTTTCATAACCCTTACGACAAAACATTTGAGTTAGTTGTGTTACGCTAAAGCTCATTAGTGCATTGCTACTGGTGATGCCTCCTGGGTAATGTTTGAGACAGTGAGACAATGATGTTCGTTATTTCTTTCAGGATAATGCTTCCTGAAAGTTTGGGACAGCAATTATTATTTCTGTTCAGTAGATACTAAAGGTTGATTTAATATTTTAAAAGTACTCTACACTGTAGTGGAATTTTTTCAAATGTCTCTAAGTTTTGCGCAAGTGTTCAAGTCTAAAGTGGTGGATAGTAAGTGAAGCGCCTAACTCAAATCTCGGCGCATAATTTGTTGTAAGTCTGAGCCTCAGCTTTATTAGAACATTTAAAACAAAAGTGACGTTTATTTATTTAGGAGTTCTAGTTTTAATTCATGATTATGTCCATTTTACTATAATTATATTTAATGACAGTGTGGGTAGATCAGAAACTATGCTTTGTCAGTATTTACAGCAGCGCATTAATGTTCTGTATTAACGGGTTTGATATTATATATTTGTGTTTGTATAACATATTCAAAGGCAATTGTGTAGGGGTAAAAACTAAAATATTGGCTTCTGTACCAAAGAAAACAAAGTCTTACTAGTCATTGCCAAGTGTGTAAGTGTAGGCTAAGCTGTGGACTAGGCCGTGTTTAGCTGCAGGTTACGCATCCTAAATTCAAAGCGGTTTGTTTATGTCTTTGGTGTTTTGATGTGTCGTTGATGTATGCGCAGAGCCAGCCAGTCTATGTGCTGCACGTGACTGTTGGCGGTGGCAATCTTAACTCATATTTGTACTGACAATCACTTCATTGTGTCTAACTCTTCATATTATAATTGAGGTGGTCAATTCCTGACATGATAGGAGTTGCCGGCTTGCCTAACATCACAGCGATGGTTGACACGTAAATTTTTACTAGAAGCTGTGTTGATAATGGTACCTATTTAATAGTAATTGTAAATCTTGCAAAGAGTATTTAAGATTTTTTATACTACCAGTTTATTGCAGTAAATAGAAGGGCGATGTCGTACTCCAAAATCTCAAAATCTATCAAGTACTCCTCCAGTGGGTTAAAATTTGGGTTAAAAATGAACGATGTTTTATATTTTTGACATAAATTAAGCCACAGACGACTGTTTTTGAAATTTTTGAAAAGAATTTTTTTTTGCAGACACATTTTGCAATAATTTTTAAAAATTAGGACTTTGAGAATTTTTTTAAATATTTTTGGACTTAAATTAGATCAAAATTGATATTTTTTTTAATTTTTAGTAATAAATATTTTTTTCAATATTTTTGACATACATATATTACGTCGATTTCCAAAAAATAGTCCTCTAAGATATTACGGGAAGAAGCTTAAAAATTAATATTTTCTGTATGTATTTAGACTTTAGAACAAAAATATCCATTTTTAGTTTTTATTAAAAAAAAAACAGTACTTTTAGCAGTGATATTCAAAAATTGGGACCTTAAAATCTAATAATTTTTTTATAATTCTAGTTCTAAACTAAAGAAAAAAGATTGATTATTTGATTTTTTATAAAAAACACAAAACGTTTTTTTTTTTACTTTTTCTTATCCAAAACTGTCTTTTTCTTACTACGTGTGTTTTATTTTTTTGCAGTTTTCTGACAGATTTTGCATTAATTTTCAAAAATTAGAAAAAAAATTATAACTAACATTTTTTTATATTTGTAGACCTTTTTTTTTTTTAATTGTTAACTATTACAATAATTTTTAAAAAATTAATGTGAAAACATTTATATTTTTAGGATTAATTTAGTACTTTTGACATACGAGGGGGGGACCCAAATTAACGGAAATTTTGTCATAACTTCTTGATTTCTTAATGTTTTTACACCAAATTTTGATCACCTTCAAAGTATTTTTTCTTGACCACAACCTCTGCAAACGATTCTTCCATTGTTTAAAACATTTTTTAAATTTACTTATCGGGATGTTCTTTAAACCTTTCAGCGATTTTTGTTTTACCTCCTCCACAGTGGCAAAACGCTTTCGTCTTATGTCC
The DNA here is from genome assembly GCA_963932245.1 of Tachinus rufipes. NCBI lineage: Eukaryota > Metazoa > Arthropoda > Insecta > Coleoptera > Staphylinidae > Tachinus > Tachinus rufipes. Next base: position 3,138,336 of record OZ010745.1, read on the forward strand.
CTTTTAAGTCTGGGGAGCAAAAAGAAATCACAGGGGGCTAAATCCGGTGAGTAGAGGGGGGTGTCATGCCATTTTTGATCAAAAACAGCTTTACGGTGAGAGCGGTGCGGCCCGGCGCGTTGTCATGATGGAAGAACCAGTCGCTTGTGCGCTAAAAATCTGCCCTTTTCTTCTGGATACTCTCCCTCAAGTTGATCAATGGTTCGGCGACGGTCTTTAGAAACGAGAGCATTGATTTTGTTGACGTTTTTGTCACTTCTTGACGTTCAGGCGCGTCCTGAACGGGGTTGGTTTTCAATTGACATTTCTCTATTTTTAAAACGTGAAAACCAGACTCTAGTTTTACTTAGGGCAGCATTCTCATAAGCAGTCTTAAGCATTAGAATAGTGTATTTTCCCAGCAGGAAACAAAATTTTACAGCCGCGCATTGCTTTCTACAATCGGCTATCACGTTTTCGGCGAAATGGAAAAAGTTTTTTCACTAAAAAAAAAATCCCACAGATGAACTGATACACTCACAGCGACAGAAACACACTAACTCAGGAGACTTGTCCCTAACGAACACCGGATCAAACAATGAGTTTTCCCATTATCTCTCCCCGCCATCGATTTCCAAACACTGGGACTTTAACGTATGTTACTTTAATTTAAAAGTTTGACATTTTAAAAAAATTGCACAAAAAGTAATGATTTTTTTAAATTTCTAATAAAAAAATTATTTATATATTTTTAGCATATTTTACATTAATTTTCAAAAATTGGTGATTAAAGACATTAGAAAAAACACAAAAACTAACGGTTTTTTATATTTTTAAAACTAAATTAAATTAAAAGATTTTTATTAATTCGTAATAAAAATTATTTTTTGCTTTTTTGGCTTATATTACAATAATTTCCAAAAATTTAGATTGAGATCTTAAGAAAATGGCACCAAAAACCAACTTTATTTTTTATTTAAATTTTTTTTTTTTTTTGTAGTAGATTAGTTTTTATAATTTAAACCTTGAGATATTAAAAATAGTAGAAAAACAATGTTTCATTATATTTTTAAACCAAAATTAAGCCAAAAAAGATTTTTTTTAGTATTCTAGATTACATTATTTTCCAAAAATTTTAGACCTTAAAACATTAAGAAAAAAACAACAAAAATTAACAATTTGTCATATCACAAAAGATTTTATATAATTTTTAACAAGAATTATTTGTTTTAATTATAATTTTCTTATTGCATTAAGAAAATAGCACAAAAACTTACAAATCTTTATATTATGAAATTTTAACAATAATCACTTTTTTCAGTACTCCTATCATATATTACATTAATTTCTATTAATTAAATTTTTTGAGACTTTAAGAGAAAACTCAATAACTAACGATTTTTCATCTAAAGATTTTAATTAATTTTTTTTTAAGTTTTTTGGTAAGAATTACTTTTTTGACGTATATTACTCTAATTTCTAAAAAAATGATTTTGAGGCGTTAAGAAAAAAGCACAAAAACTAACGCTGTTTTGTTTTAGATTCAAAATAGGCCACAAAAAATTTCTTTTTAATTTTAAAATAAAAATAGTTTCTTAGTGCTTTTCACATAGGTATATTAACATTGATTTTCAAAACTAAGAGCTATTAAAAAAACACAAATCTAACCATTTTTAATCAAAATATTTTTTTAGTGCTTTTACATATTTTCGTTTCATAATGTTTCAAAATCTTAATTGTTGGAAATTAATGCAAAAACTGTCAGGAATACTGCAAAAAATAATTTCATCAGGAATTTAAAAGATACGTGTGTATTATTCTTAAATTCAAAAATATTATAATTTTAAAACTTAATGCTACAATTTAATTGAGATTAATCTTTTTTTTTTGTTTTTTTTTTTATCTAAATTTAACCACAAACTATTTTTATATTTTTAAAAAGAATATTTTTTTTAATATTCTAGCCTAGAAAATTAAAAAAAAGTCATCAATATCTAAAAATTAAAACTTAACGATAACAAAAAAATCATTTTATTTATATTTTTTAGAAACTATCAATTTTTAGACCTAATTTTTTAATTCGTTTTTTTTGTTATTTTTATTTCAGAAAAACAAAAACCATTACATTACATTAATTTCCAAAAATTAGGACTTTGAGACATTAAGAAAAGGTTAACAAAACTTTGTTCTCATGTTTTAGACCTATACTTAGGTCACCAACTTTTTTTTTAAATTTTCAATAAAAAATTATTTTTTTTGTATTTCTAACAAATATTACATAAGTTTTCAAATTTTTAGACTTTGAAACATAACACTTTTTAATTAATTTTTTTTTTTCTATATATCTTTAAAATACATTACATTAGAAGTTTAGTCTTTGACAAAAACTAACAATTTATTATATTTGTAAATCTTTTTTTTGTATTTTTGATATATATTACTAAATTTGGCATATATATTGCACAATCATTGATTTTATACAATGATATTGACCGTCTGCAAATCATATTGAAAGATTGCACAATATATTGAGTCAATCAGAAAGAGTTTAATTTTTATTGTACAATCTGATCTAAAAGTTTTTTTTTTATCATTCCAGCGTCCATCTGCGCTTTTTTTTGTTCTTTCTTAAAGCTATAATTAAAGCAATGGTCACGCAGTTTGCTCTATTCTAATCCACATGTTGACCAGAAGTCTCAGTAACTAACAAAAATTTTGCGCAGTTATATTGCAACGTGTAGGTGGTTTTAGCAATATATGGTGCAATAGATTGTTCAATATTATTGATGATAATATTGATCGTCTAGAGGCACCTTTAGAGACAAGAAAATTAGGCCAGAATTCAAATTTTTAAAAATTAATTTTAAGAAATCCAGGAATAAGCCCTAAAACTAATAATTTTTTATATTTTTAAATTTAAATTAAGCCACAAAAGAGTCTTTATAAGAATTATTTTCATCAGTACCCTTTACATAAATTGGTATACATCCAAAAAAGCATAATAATTAACTATTTTTTATGTTTTTAAATCTAAATTAGGTCACAGTTTTTTTTATCATTCGCATCAAATTTTGAGTAAGAAATTTTTTTTTTTAGTTTTATTGACATATACAAGTATTACATAGATTTAAAAAATTAAGATTAATTATTCATACATATATACAATAATTTAAAAACAAATAATAGGATTTTAGACATGAACCTTATTAAAAGTTAGTGTTGCTATTTATAAAATAAAAATAGTAAAAAATTGCGATATTTATCAACAAAATATATAATAATACAATAAAATCTGTTAAACTTTTATAATCAAACAATTCAACTTATTTTTTAACTACTTAAAATCAGCGGATAACCTCAGGCCGATTAGCTTATTGCTGGCATTTGAAAAAGTAATAATAGATGCATTACTGAATCTGCTGCTAGTTTCTTAGACCGAAGCAAGGTTTTACTTAAAAAGTTGAATGTGTCATTAAAAAGTTGTAGAATTATCATGTGGTAACAGATACCACATGATAATTCTAACCAAACGCAACAGGTAAAACAAAAAATCGGTTTTTTTTATTGTAGATGTGCCACAAGGGTTTTATACTCGGTCCTGTGCTGTGCCTAATCTACATCAATAATCTTCTAAACATGATATAGAAAGAATTGTAATTTCATATGCTTATGAGTTATCTCTAAGGGCCGCTTTTACAATCGTCGAATAAACTATTTGATAGTTATACCTGGTTTAACACGCAATGCATTTTACAAATGCTAGGTTAGTTTATCTCTAGATAACTTATTTAAACGTCAATATTGACGTAAGTTATTTATAAGTAAATTTAGATTGTCTCCTTTACAAAACGTAAATGTGTTTAAATAAGATAGTGACGAGAAAAGACAAAAATTGGAGCAACAAATCTTACTTTTTTCTTTATTCATTTTCACAATTATACGGCGCTTACGAGGTTATGAGCGTTATACTAGGTATAACTACTGCTCCGAGCACCGGATAAGTTATCCCCTATTTATCTGCCTCCAAACCCTAACTATGCTTTAACTGGAGATTGTAAAAGCGGCCCTTAGTAGTTTATAAGCAACCGGTTTAACTTAAATGACAATAAAACTTTAAGTATAACTTTTAACTTAAGATCCAGCAATGACACTGTGATTTACACAAAACATTTAGTCTTACATATTTATGAAAAAGCTACCATAAAAAATAAATAAAACACATTTACTACGTGGGCAATTCCATTTCAAACGGACCAGAGCTAGGGGGCGGTGCGTTGAGAAACTTGCTTATGTATTTTTTTTTAGTTTCTATAACTTATTAGTAGTTTTTTTGACGTTTTTTAACTTAATCACATTTTTTGTTTAAAAACCGCAATTTTAACTCAAAAAATAAATTTACTAATGAAATCAATCAGAAATTTTCCGTAGAATCCAAATCTGGCGCCATTTCAAGTTTATACCCTGTCTATAAGCCGCAAATGCCATAAAACCATGTTTTTGTTTTTAGTGGGCTGTGCAAAAAGGAGCATTTTAAAAAAAAAATTTAACCGCCATAGTTGACGTATTTTGATGTAAATTAATTGAAAAATATAAATTTGTTCTGTGTATTTGGGTTTTAAGCGTCTAAAACTCAAAAAATCTGTAAAGTAGGTCTATTCTTCAACATAAACTCTTACAAATGCACGTTTAGCCGCGCTCAGAGGAACAATACACCAAATATTATTAAAAAATTGAATTCTGGGGACAATTTTACATAGAAAATTGTCAGTGTTGTACTCATTGTCTATAGAAAAGTCCATCTAGAAAAAAAAATTTACAAAATTTTTATGCAAAAAATGCGTTAAAAATTTTTTATTTTTTTATTTACAAAAAATATTATAAACGCACTAGGGTGTGGTTTAAAACTTTTTTTTAACAAATTTAAACAAGCGACAGACAGATTTATGTTTGAATGCCAAAAATAATAATATTTTTAAATGTTTACTCCGATAGATCGAGTCTAAATTTGTGCCACAGGCGCAAAAACTATCAAACAAAGAGTAAAATGGCCAAAAATTGGTTCAAGCGACAAAAAATGTCTTTGTTAAACTTCTGAAATCAACTTAACAAAATATAATCCAAATAATCTTTAAAAAAAATTAAAAAAAAAAATTTTAAGTAAATTTTGAACAAATTTTTTTTTCTAGATGGATTTTTCTTTGCCAGATAAGCACGACACTGACTATTTTCTATGTAGAATTGTTTGCAAAACTAATTTTTTTAATAATATTTGGTGTATAGTTTCTCTGAAAACTGTTAAATATGCATTTGTAAAAGTTTATGTTGAAAAATAGGTTTATTTTTGCAGTTTTTTTGAGTTTTAGACGTTTAAACCCCAAATACACAGAACAAATTTATATTTTCTAATTAATTTACATCAAAACACGTCAACTTTAGCGGTTAAAAAAAATTTAAAAAATGCTCCTTTTTGCACAGCCCACTGAGAACAAAAACATGGTTTTATGGCTTTTGCGGCTTATAGACAGGGTATAAACTTAAAATGGCGCCAGATTTGGATTCTACGGAAAATTTTTGATTGATTTCATTAGTCAATTTATTTTTTTGAGTTAAAATTGCGGTTTTTAAACAAAAAATGTGATTAAGTTAAAAAACGTCAAAAAAACTTAAAAAAATTGTAGAATTTTTTTTTATAGGTTTCATACTCTCATATATCGATCAAAAGACTACTAATAAGTTATAGAAACTAAAAAAAATACATAAGCAAGTTTCTCAACGCACCCCCCCCCCCCCCCCCCAGCTCTGGTCCGTTTGAAATGGAATTGCCCATATATGTATGTATATTACATTAGTTTTCAAAATGTACAACTTTGAAACATTAAGAAAAAGTCACAAACTAACAATTTATTTTGTTTTATTATTTTGTTGGTATTTTAGACATATTTTGCATCATTTTTTAATAAATAGGATTTTAAGACGTTAAGAAAGAAGAACAAAATAAATGATTCTTTTTTAGGCTTTAAACATTTTTTTTTTAAATGTTTGGTAAGGTAATTATTTTTGCGTTATACTTGTCAGATCATATTGTATTGCATTGGTTTTCAAAAATTTGGATTTTGTAAATTTAGAAAAAAAAACACAAAAACCAATAAATATTAATATTTTTAAACATAAATTAAACTAAAAATTTCTTTATAAAGTTTTGATTAAGACTTTTTTTTTTTTTTATTATTATTTTATCTTTGTAGACCCGAATTGAGTCACAAAACATGTTTGTTAGTACCCTTGACATTTTTTTACAATAGTATCCAAAAACTAACGATTTTTTTAAACCTAAATTAGGCCAAAAATGTTTATTTAATTTTGATTAAAATCTATTTTTTTAGTATTTTTGACTTTAATTTAAAAAAATTTGAAGATTGTTAGCTGTAGGAACACAAGAGGTGGTAATAACTGTCGGTTCTTTTTTGGCAAACACATGGGCGGGTGGGTGGGAATACTGTATTTAATCTACCAGCCCAATACTCATAAACTGTGTTCCCGCCCACCCGCCCTAGTGTTTGTTATCAAGAAATTGATTACGTCAACTTCCTCTTCAAGTTTAATGACATCTGTCAGTCATTTTATCTTGTTTTTTAGCAGTAGGAACACGAGAGGTGGTAGTAACTGTCAATTTCTTTATGACAAACACTTGGGTGGGTAGGCGGGAACACTGTATCAAACTACTGGCCAAATATTTATAAACTGTGTTCCCGCCCACCCGCCCAAATGTTTGTCTGTAAGAAATAGATAACGTCAACTTCTTTTTTAGGTTTAATGACATCTGTCAGTCATTTTGTCTTGTTTGTTATTTGTAGGAACACGAGAGGTAGTAGTAACTGTCAATTCTTTTACAACAAACACTTGGGCGGGTGGGCGGGAACACTGTATCAAACTACCGGCCAAATATTTATAAACTGTGTTCCCGCCCACCCGCCCAAGTGTTTGTCTCTAAGAAATAGTTAACGTCAACTACCATTTTAGGTTTAATGACATCTGTCAGTAATTTTGTCTTGTTTGTTATTTGTAGGAACACGAGAGGTGGTAGTACCTGTCAATTCTTTTACAACAAACATTTGGGTGGGTGGATGGGAACACTGTATCAAACTACCGGCCAAGTATTTATAAACTTGTTCCCGCCCACCCGCCCAAATGTTTGTCTCTAAGAAATAGATTACGTCAACTTCTTTTTCAGGTTTAATGACATCTGTCAGTCATTTTGTCTTGTTTGTTATTTGTAGGAACACGAGAGGTGGTAGTAACTGTCAATTCTTTTACAACAAACCTTGGGCGGGTGGGCGGGAACACTGTATCAAACTACCGGCCAAGTATTTATAAACTGTGTTCCCGCCCACCCGCCCAAGTGTTTGTCTCTAAGAAATAGATAACGTCAACTTCTTTTTTAGGTTTAATGACATCTGTCAGTCATTTTGTCTTGTTTGTTATTTGTAGGAACACGAGAGGTGGTAGTAATTGTTAATTCATTTACAACAAACACTTAGCCGGGTGGGTGGGAACACTGTATCAAACTACCGGTCAAGTATTTATAAACTGTGTTCCCGCCCACCCGCCCAAGTGTTTGTCTCTAAGAAATAGATAACGTCAACTTCTTTTTTAGGTTTAATGACATCTGTCAGTCATTTTGTCTTGTTTGTTATTTGTAGGAACACGAGAGGTGGTAGTAACTGTCAATTTTTTTACAACAAACACTTGGGCGGGTGGGCGGGAACACTGTATCAAACTACCGGCCAAGTATTTATAAACTGTGTTCCCGCCCACCCGCCCAAGTGTTTGTCTCTAAGAAATAGATAACGTCAACTTCTTTTTTAGGTTTAATGACATCTGTCAGTCATTTTGTCTTGTTTATTATTTGTAGGAACACGAGAGGTGGTAGTACCTATCAATTCTTTTACAACAAACGCTTGGGCGGGTGGGCGGGAACACTGTATCAAACTACCGGCCAAGTATTTATAAACTGTGTTCCCGCCCACCCGCCCAAGTGTTTGTCTCTAAGAAATAGATAACGTCAACTTCTTTTTTAGGTTTAATGACATCTGTCAGTCATTTTGTCTTGTTTGTTATTTGTAGGAACACGAGAGGTGGTAGTAACTGTCAATTCTTTTACAACAAACACTTGGGCGGGTGGGCGGGAACACTGTATCAAACTACCGGCCAAGTATTTATAAACTGTGTTCCCGCCCACCCGCCCAAGTGTTTGTCTCTAAGAAATAGATAACGTCAACTTCTTTTTCAGGTTTAATGACATCTGTCAGTCATTTTGTCTTGTTTGTTATTTGTAGGAACACGAGAGGTGGTAGTAACTGTCAATTCTTTTACACCAAACATTTGGGCGGGTGGGCGGGAACACTATATCAAACTACCGGCCAAGTATTTATAAACTGTGTTCCCGCCCACCCGCCCAAGTGTTTGTATCCAAGAAATAGATAACGTCAACTTCTTTTTCAGGTTTAATGACATCTGTCAGTCATTTTGTCTTGTTTGTTATTTGTAGGAACACGAGAGGTGGTAGTAAGTGTCAATTCTTTTACAACAAACTTTTGGCGGGTGGTTGGGAACACTGTATCAAACTACCGGCCAAGTATTTATAAACTTGTTCCCGCCCACCCGCCCAATTGTTTGTCTCTAAGAAATAGATAACGTCAACTTCTTTTTCAGGTTTAATGACATCTGTCAGTCATTTTGTCTTGTTTGTTATTTGTAGGAACACGAGAGGTGGTAGTAACTGTCAATTCTTTTACAACAAACACTTGGGCGGGTGGGCGGGAACACTGTATCAAACTACCGGCCAAGTATTTATAAACTGTGTTCCCGCCCACCCGCCCAAGTGTTTGTCTCTAAGAAATAGATAACGTCAACTTCTTTTTTAGGTTTAATGACATCTGTCAGTCATTTTGTCTTGTTTGTTATTTGTAGGAACACGAGAGGTGGTAGTACCTGTCAATTCTTTTACAACAAACGCTTGGGCGGGTGGGCGGGAACACTGTATCAAACTACCGGCCAAGTATTTATAAACTGTGTTCCCGCCCACCCGCCCAAGTGTTTGTATCCAAGAAATAGATAACGTCAACTTCTTTTTCAGGTTTAATGACATCTGTCAGTCATTTTGTCTTGTTTGTTATTTGTAGGAACACGAGAGGTGGTAGTAACTGTTATTTCTTTTACAACAATTACTTGGGCGGGTGGGCGGGAACACTGTATCAAACTACCGGCCAAGTATTTATAAACTGTGTTCCCGCCCACCCGCCCAAGTGTTTGTCTCTAAGAAATAGATAACGTCAACTTCTTTTTCAGGTTTAATGACATCTGTCAGTCATTTTGTCTTGTTTGTTATTTGTAGGAACACGAGAGGTGGTAGTAACTGTCAATTCTTTTACAACAAACACTTGGGCGGGTGGGCGGGAACACTGTATCAAATTACCGGCCAAGTATTAATAAACTGTGTTCCCGCCCACCCGCCCAAGTGTTTGTCTCCAAGAAACAGATAACGTCAATTTCTTTTTCAGGTTTAATGACATCTGTCAGTCATTTTGTCTTGTTTGTTATTTGTAGGAACACGAGAGGTGGTAGTAACTGTTATTTCTTTTACAACAATTACTTGGGCGGGTGGGCGGGAACACTGTATCAAACTACCGGCCTAGTATTTATAAACTGTGTTCCCGCCCACCCGCCCAAGTGTTTGTCCCTAAGAAAAAGATTACGTCAACTTCTTTTTCAGGTTTAATGACATCTGTCAGTCATTTTGTCTTGTTTGTTATTTGTAGGAACACGAGAGGTGGTAGTAACTGTTATTTCTTTTACAACAATTACTTGGGCGGGTGGGCGGGAACACTGTATCAAACTACCGGCCAAGTATTTATAAACTGTGTTCCCGCCCACCCGCCCAAGTGTTTGTCTCTAAGAAATAGATAACGTCAACTTCTTTTTCAGGTTTAATGACATCTGTCAGTCATTTTGTCTTGTTTGTTATTTGTAGGAACACGAGAGGTGGTAGTAACTGTCAATTCTTTTACAACAAACACTTGGGCGGGTGGTTGGGAACACTGTATCAAACTACCGGCCAAGTATTTATAAACTGTGTTCCCGCCCACCCGCCCAAGTGTTTGTTTCCAAGAAATAGATAACGTTAACTTCTTTTTTAGGTTTAATTACATCTGTCAGTCATTTTGTCTTGTTTGTTATTTGTAGAAACACGAGAGGTGGTAGTAACTGTCAATTCTTTTACAACAAACACTTGGGCGGGTGGGCGGGAACACTGTATCAAACTACCGGCCAAGTATTTAAAAACTGTGTTCCCGCCCACCCGCCCAAATGTTTGTCTCTAAGAAATAGATAACATCAACTTCTTTTTTAGGTTTAATGACATCTGTCAGTCATTTTGTCTTGTTTGTTATTTGTAGGAACACGAGAGGTGGTAGTACCTGTCAATTCTTTTACAACAAACATTTGGGCGGGTGGTTGGGAACACTGTATCAAACTACCGGCCAAGTATTTATAAACTGTGTTCCCGCCCACCCGCCCAAGTGTTTGTCTCTAAGAAATAGATAACGTCAACTTCTTTTTTAGGTTTAATGACATCTGTCAGTCATTTTGTCTTGTTTGTTATTTGTAGGAACACGAGAGGTGGTAGTAACTGTCATTTCTTTTACTACAATTACTTGGGCGGGTGGGCGGGAACACTGTATCAAACTACCGGCCTAGTATTTATAAACTGTGTTCCCGCCTACCCACCCAAGTGTTTGTCTCCAAGAAATAGATAACGTCAACTTCTTTTTCAGGTTTAATGACATCTGTCAGTCATTTTGTCTTGTTTGTTATTTGTAGGAACACGAGAGGTGGTAGTAACTGTCAATTCTTTTACACCAAACATTTGGGCGGGTGGGCGGGAACACTATATCAAACTACCGGCCAAGTATTTATAAACTGTGTTCCCGCCCACCCGCCCAAGTGTTTGTATCCAAGAAATAGATAACGTCAACTTCTTTTTCAGGTTTAATGACATCTGTCAGTCATTTTGTCTTGTTTGTTATTTGTAGGAACACGAGAGGTGGTAGTAAGTGTCAATTCTTTTACAACAAACTTTTGGCGGGTGGTTGGGAACACTGTATCAAACTACCGGCCAAGTATTTATAAACTTGTTCCCGCCCACCCGCCCAATTGTTTGTCTCTAAGAAATAGATAACGTCAACTTCTTTTTCAGGTTTAATGACATCTGTCAGTCATTTTGTCTTGTTTGTTATTTGTAGGAACACGAGAGGTGGTAGTAACTGTCAATTCTTTTACAACAAACACTTGGGCGGGTGGGCGGGAACACTGTATCAAACTACCGGCCAAGTATTTATAAACTGTGTTCCCGCCCACCCGCCCAAGTGTTTGTCTCTAAGAAATAGATAACGTCAACTTCTTTTTTAGGTTTAATGACATCTGTCAGTCATTTTGTCTTGTTTGTTATTTGTAGGAACACGAGAGGTGGTAGTACCTGTCAATTCTTTTACAACAAACGCTTGGGCGGGTGGGCGGGAACACTGTATCAAACTACCGGCCAAGTATTTATAAACTGTGTTCCCGCCCACCCGCCCAAGTGTTTGTATCCAAGAAATAGATAACGTCAACTTCTTTTTCAGGTTTAATGACATCTGTCAGTCATTTTGTCTTGTTTGTTATTTGTAGGAACACGAGAGGTGGTAGTAACTGTTATTTCTTTTACAACAATTACTTGGGCGGGTGGGCGGGAACACTGTATCAAACTACCGGCCAAGTATTTATAAACTGTGTTCCCGCCCACCCGCCCAAGTGTTTGTCTCTAAGAAATAGATAACGTCAACTTCTTTTTCAGGTTTAATGACATCTGTCAGTCATTTTGTCTTGTTTGTTATTTGTAGGAACACGAGAGGTGGTAGTAACTGTCAATTCTTTTACAACAAACACTTGGGCGGGTGGGCGGGAACACTGTATCAAATTACCGGCCAAGTATTAATAAACTGTGTTCCCGCCCACCCGCCCAAGTGTTTGTCTCCAAGAAACAGATAACGTCAATTTCTTTTTCAGGTTTAATGACATCTGTCAGTCATTTTGTCTTGTTTGTTATTTGTAGGAACACGAGAGGTGGTAGTAACTGTTATTTCTTTTACAACAATTACTTGGGCGGGTGGGCGGGAACACTGTATCAAACTACCGGCCTAGTATTTATAAACTGTGTTCCCGCCCACCCGCCCAAGTGTTTGTCCCTAAGAAAAAGATTACGTCAACTTCTTTTTCAGGTTTAATGACATCTGTCAGTCATTTTGTCTTGTTTGTTATTTGTAGGAACACGAGAGGTGGTAGTAACTGTTATTTCTTTTACAACAATTACTTGGGCGGGTGGGCGGGAACACTGTATCAAACTACCGGCCAAGTATTTATAAACTGTGTTCCCGCCCACCCGCCCAAGTGTTTGTCTCTAAGAAATAGATAACGTCAACTTCTTTTTCAGGTTTAATGACATCTGTCAGTCATTTTGTCTTGTTTGTTATTTGTAGGAACACGAGAGGTGGTAGTAACTGTCAATTCTTTTACAACAAACACTTGGGCGGGTGGTTGGGAACACTGTATCAAACTACCGGCCAAGTATTTATAAACTGTGTTCCCGCCCACCCGCCCAAGTGTTTGTTTCCAAGAAATAGATAACGTTAACTTCTTTTTTAGGTTTAATTACATCTGTCAGTCATTTTGTCTTGTTTGTTATTTGTAGAAACACGAGAGGTGGTAGTAACTGTCAATTCTTTTACAACAAACACTTGGGCGGGTGGGCGGGAACACTGTATCAAACTACCGGCCAAGTATTTAAAAACTGTGTTCCCGCCCACCCGCCCAAATGTTTGTCTCTAAGAAATAGATAACATCAACTTCTTTTTTAGGTTTAATGACATCTGTCAGTCATTTTGTCTTGTTTGTTATTTGTAGGAACACGAGAGGTGGTAGTACCTGTCAATTCTTTTACAACAAACATTTGGGCGGGTGGTTGGGAACACTGTATCAAACTACCGGCCAAGTATTTATAAACTGTGTTCCCGCCCACCCGCCCAAGTGTTTGTCTCTAAGAAATAGATAACGTCAACTTCTTTTTTAGGTTTAATGACATCTGTCAGTCATTTTGTCTTGTTTGTTATTTGTAGGAACACGAGAGGTGGTAGTAACTGTCATTTCTTTTACTACAATTACTTGGGCGGGTGGGCGGGAACACTGTATCAAACTACCGGCCTAGTATTTATAAACTGTGTTCCCGCCTACCCACCCAAGTGTTTGTCTCCAAGAAATAGATAACGTCAACTTCTTTTTCAGGTTTAATGACATCTGTCAGTCATTTTGTCTTGTTTGTTATTTGTAGGAATACGAGAGGTGGTAGTAACTGTCAATTCTTTTACAACAAACACTTGGGCGGGTGGGCGGGAACACTGTATCAAACTACCGGCCAAGTATTTATAAACTGTGTTCCCGCCCACCCGCCCAAGTGTTTGTCTCCAAGAAATAGATAACGTCAACTTCTTTTTCAGGTTTAATGACATCTGTCAGTCATTTTGTCTTGTTTGTTATTTGTAGAAACACGAGAGGTGGTAGTAACTATCAATTTTTTTACAACAAACACTTGGGCGGGTGGGCGGGAACACTGTATCAAACTACCGGCCAAGTAATTATAAACTGTGTTCCCGCCCACCCGCCAAAGTGTTTGTCTCCAAGAAATAGATAACGTCAACTTTTTTTTCAGGTTTAATGACATCTGTCAGTCATTTTGTCTTGTTTGTTATTTGTAGAAACACGAGAGGTGGTAGTAACTGTCAATTCTTTTACAACAAACCTTGAGCGGGTGAGCGGGAACACTGTATTATACTACCGGCCAAGTATTTATAAACTATTTTCCCGCCCACCCGCCCAAGTGTTTGTTTTCAAGAAATAGATAACGTCAACTTTTGTTTCTGGTTTAATGACATCTGTCAGTCATTTTGTCTTGTTTGTTATTTGTAGGAACACGAGAGGTGGTAGTAACTGTCAATTCTTTTACAACAAACACTTGGGCGGGTAAGCGGGAACACTGTATCAAATTACCGGCCAAATATTTATAAACTGTGTTCCCGCCCAAGTGTTTGTCTCCAAGAAATAGATAATGTCAACTTCTTTTTCAGGTTTAATGACATCTGTCAGTCATTTTGTCTTGTTTGTTATTTGTAGAAACACGAGAGGTGGTAGTAACTGTCAATTCTTTTACAACAAACTTTGGGCGGGTGGGCGGGAACACTGTAATAAACTACCGGCCAATTATTTATAAACTGTGTTCCCGCCCACCCGCCCAAATGTTTGTCTCCAAGAAATCGATAACGTCAACTTCTTTTTTAGGTTTAATGACATCTGTCAGTCATTTTGTCTTGTTTGTTATTTGTAGGAACACGAGAGGTGGTAGTAACTGTCAATTCTTTTACAACAAACACTTGGGCGGGTGGGCGGGAACACTGTACAAACTACCGGCCAAGTATTTATAAACTGTGTTCCCGCCCGCCCGCCCAAGTGTTTGTCTCCAAGAAATAGATAAAGTCAACTTCTTTTTCAGGTTTAATGACATCTGTCAGTCATTTTGTCTTGTTTGTTATTTGTAGGAACACGAGAGGTAGTAGTAACTGTCAATTCTTTTACAACAAACTTTGGGCGGGTGGGCGGGAACATTGTATTAAACTACCGGCCAAGTATTTATAAACTGTGTTCCCGCCCATCCGCCCAAGTGTTTGTTAACAAAAAATTTATTACGTCAACTCCCTTTTTCAGTTTAATAACATTTATAAGTCATTTTGTTTTGTTTGTTAACTGTAAGAACAAGAGAGGTGGTTTGTACCTGGCCCAATTTGGCTCTTAATGGTAAAACAAAAAAATCCTTGGCTTTCGGCCTTTAATGTTGTAAATTTGGCTTCTAATGATTGAAATCTAGTTAACGGCTAGATCCGGTTGTTAATAATCTAAATTTTGGTTAAGGTTTTATTAAATCGGGTTTTTAAAAGACAAAATCAGGCATTTAATGACAAAATTTAGTCTAAGACAAAATCCTGATTTTAAAAACAAATTGAAGTTTTTAAAGACAAAATCCGGTCTTTAATAGACAAAATTTGGTGTTTAAAAAACAAAAGTCGGTAGTAAAAGACAAAAAACAACTTTTAGAAACAAAATCCGGCCTTTAAAGACAAAAACCGGCCGTTAAAAACAAAATTTCTTTAAAAAATAAAACTTGGTATTCAAACGACATTTAAAATAAATGTTTGTCTTTAACAGCTAAAACTCACCTTTTTTAAGACAAAATCCGGTCTTTAAAAACAAAATCCGACTATAAAAGAAATTGTGTTTTATTTTATAACTGAAATAATTTAGTATTCTAAAATTGTTCCATTTTTAGTTAATAGAAAACTGTCCAGTAACAAATCTAATCCTCGATAGAACAGGAGGAATCAAAAAAGTAATCGGAGTAGAAACACCCAATGGCACAATCAAAACCAATTATGTAGTAAACGCAAGCGGAGTTTGGGCTAGAAACATAGCCAAAATGGCCGACGTTGATATCCCATTAGCACCAATGAAGCACGCATACATTGTAACTGAAAGTATACCTTCATGCAAAGGAACACCAAACATCCGTGACCACGATTCATCAGTATACTTTAGAATACAAGGCGATGCTATATGTATGGGTGGATATGAACCAAACCCAGAATTATTAAAAGATGTCGCAAATGATTTCCAATTTGGTCTGTATGAATTGGATCATTCAATTTTCGACGTGCATATGCAGAAAGCATGTAAATTAAGTCCGGCTTTGGGTAATGCTGGTATTAAATCAACGGTGTGCGGACCTGAAGCTTTTACACCAGATCATAAACCGTTAATGGGGGAAGATCCTAGATGTTTTGGTAAGTAATTTAAACAATAGTTATTATGGATTTTATGTAAATTGTTTCTCTGATTAGTGGGATGCTAAGTATACTGATGAAGGGTGCATACCTTGAAACACTACTGATTGTGACTCGCACTGACTGGAGAGAAAATTTACATGAACTCTATGTGAGAATCAAATTAATTAATTGTTTTATTAAGGTTTGTATCATGCTTGCGGATTCAATTCTGCTGGTATGATGTTGAGTAGTGGTTGCGCAGAGCAACTTGCAATTTGGATTACAAAAGCTAGGCCTGAATTACCGATGTTCCCATACGATATACGTAGATTTACAACCGATATGAGATCCGATAAATCATGGATTGCTGAAACAAGTCATGAAAGTTATGTTAAGAATTATAGCATTGTTTTCCCGCACGATCAATTTTTATCTGGAAGAAATATTAAAATTGATACGTTCCATGAGGTAATTTTTTTTTTATATTTATATGCGATTTATTAAATTTTGTTTTAGGCTTTAGTTGCGCATGGAGCTGTAATGGAGCAAGCTCAAGGTTGGGAACGTCCTGGATATTTTATTAAAGATTCAACAGCACCTGTTAGAGGGTATGATTGGTATGGTCATTATGATCATGTACCGAATTCAGATAAAAGATATGTGAAGCAATTAGAACGTGATTATACTTTTAATTTTTCCAAAAATCATGATTTGGTAAGTTTATTTATTAAATTAAATTTAGAAATACAAAATTAATTTTTATTGCAGATTGGTGAAGAAGCAATGGCTGCTCGAAACACGGTAGCTCTTTTCGATCTTTCATATTTTGCTAAAATGTATTTAACTGGACCAGATGCACAAGAAGCAGCAGATTGGTTGTTTACAGCTAATACTGATAGGGAACCAGAGAAGGTGGTTTATACCTGTTCTTTGAATTCTAGAGGTGGTGTAGAGGCTGATGTTACTGTAACTCCTTTGGTGCAAGGTGTTGGTAGATTAGTTGGACCTATTCTTAAGGTAAATTATAATTTGCTAATTTGCTAATTTAAATCAAATTAATCTCTATGCTTTCAGGGTAGAGGATATTACATTGTAGCCGGTGGTGGATCAGCCAACCACACAATTTCCCACTTAAAGAAGCAATTGTACCTTAAAAAATTCAAATCCGTCATCACTGATGTTACAAATGCATTGGGAATTTTATCCATTCAAGGACCAAAAAGGTTAGTTAAAATTTTTTGAAACAAATTTAACAAAATATATTTTTCAGTGGTGAACTATTACAATCAATAACTGAAACCCCAATCACAGACAACAATTTCCCATTCGGTATGTCACATTTGGTTACAATTGCTGGACATACGTGCAGAGCAATGCGTCTTAGTTTTGTGGGCGAATTAGGCTACGAATTACACATCCCTACTGCAAGTTGTATACCAATTCTTAATAAAGTTGAAACGGCAGGAAGAAGCTTTGATATGAGATATGCTGGTTACAGGGCCTTATACTCATTAAGTTGTGAGAAAGGTAAAAATTAATCAATTAAAGCTAACAAATTTTAATTTTTAATTTTCAGGATATCATTTATGGAATTCGGATTTAAGAAGCAATGATAATCCTTTAGAAGCCGGTTTAGGCTTTATTTGTAGAAAAAATGGTCCATATCAAGGTAAAGATCAAGTTGATAAATTGCGCACGGAAGGAATTAAAAAGCGTAGGGTTTTCTTTACAATTCCTGATAAAACTGTTGCTGTTTATGGTTTGGAAACTATTTGGAGGGATGATGCAATTGTTGGCTTTTTAAGGAGGGGAGAATATGGTTATTTCCTAGACGCCAGTATTGGAATTGGGTAATTATTTTTTTTAACTGTATCAGCTCAATTTATTATTTTTGTAATTTTAGTTATGTTGAGCATCCTGAAGGTAAAGTAATTACCAATGACTTTTTGAAGAGTGGTAGATATGAGATTGAAATTATGGGTACGAGGTATCCAGCTATTTTGCATTTGAGTAGTCCTTTCGATCCTAAGAATCTCAGGGTTATGGGTCAATATGATGCCAACTTACAGGAACAATCTCATTTTGAAGACTGATGCTGCCAAATGTGCTAAATTGTGTTATATATTTTTTAATTTGATTTTTTACAAAGGGATTGAATATACCTAAGACATAATAAATATATTTTTAGATTTTATTTATTGTTTACAATCGCAACCCTGAACCTCAATTTTGGAAAAATATAATAAATAAAGTCGTGCTGAAGTCACAATTTTTAAAATAATTAATTAATTTTTTTTATCAACTGTACTTCAAACGATGCTAAGCAAGAAACTAGACTCAAAATTGGAGTTTAAAAATTGAAAATATTTTTTTAGAAAATTTTGAAAATAAAGTTTAATTTTTTCTATGCCGTTACTCTTGCTGAAGTCACAATTGTCAAAATATTGATTCAAAATTTTTACCAGCTATACTCCAAACATTGCTTAGCAAGAAAATAGATTCAAAATTTAATTTTGAAAATTAAAAATATTTTTTAAAAAATTTTGAAAAATGTTATTTTTCTTTATGCCGTAACTAGTGCTCAAGTCACAATTTTCAAATTAATTATTCAAAATGTCTATCAGCTATGCTTCAAACATTGCTAAGCAGGAAACTATACTCAACATTTTATTTTTAAAATCAAAAATATTTTTTAGAAAATTTTGGAAAATGTTTAATTTTCTTTATGCCGTAAGTAGTGCTAACGTCACAATTTTCAAAATAATTATTCAAAATTTTTATCAGTTATGTTTCAAACATTGCTAAGCAAGAAACTAGATTCAAAATTTAAGTTTGAAGTTTAAAAATATTTTTTAGAAAATTTTGAAAAAATGTTTTGTTTTCTTTATTCCGCAACTAGTGCTGAAGTCACAATTTTCAAAATAGTGATTCAAAATTTTTATCAACTAAACTTCAAACTTTGCTAAGCAAGAAATTAGACTCAAAATTTTATTTTAAAAATCAAAAATATTTTTTAGAAAATTTTGAAAAATGTTTAATTTTCTCTATGCCGTAACTAGTGTTGAAGTCACAATTTTGAAAATGGTGATTTAAAACTTTTACCAACTTTACTTCATACATTGCTTAGCAAGAAACTAGATTCAAAATTTAAGTTTGAAATTTAAAAATATTTTTTAGAAAATTTTGAAAAATTGTTAATTTTTCTTTATGCAGTAACTCCTGCTGAAGTCACAACTTTCAAAACAGTGATTTAAAATTTTCATCAACTATACCTCAAATATTGCTAAACAAGAAAATAGATTAAATTATATTTTAAAAATCAAAAATATTTTTTAGATAATTTTAAAATAATGTTTAATTTTCTTTATGCCGTAACTAGTGCTACAGTCATAATTTTTAAAATAATAATTCAAAATTTTTACCAACTTTACTCCAAACATTGTTAAGCAAGAAAATAAATTCAAAATATAAGTTTGAAATTTTAAAATATTTTTTAGAAAATTTTGAAAAATGTTTCATTTTCTTTATGCCGCAACTAGTGTTGAAGTCATAATTTTCAAAATAATAATTCAAAATTTTTACCAACTATACTCCAAACATTGCTAAGCAAGAAAATATACTTAAAATTTAAATTTGAAAATTAAAAATATTTTTTGGAAAACTTTGAAAAATGTTTAATTTTCTTTATGCCGTAACTAGTGCTGAAGTCACAATTTTTAAAATGGTAATTTAATTTTTTTATTAACTATACTCTGAACATTACTAAGCAAGAAACAAGACTTAAAATTTTAGTTTGAAAATTCATAATATTTTTTAGAAAATTTTGAAAAAATGTTAATTTTTCTTTATGCAGTAACTCATGCTGAAGTCACAATTTTCAAAACAGTGATTCAAAATTTTCATCAACTATACCTCAAACATTGCTAAACAAAAAAATAGACTTAAAATTATTTTTCCAAAATCAAAACAAATTTTTTGAAAATTTTGGAAAAATATTAAATTTTCTTTTTACTATGACTGGTGCTGAAGTCACAATTTTCAAAATATTGATTTAAAATTTTTATCAACTAAACTTCAAACATTGCTAAGCAATAAAATATACTCAAAATTTAAGTTTGAAAATTAAAAATAATTTTTAAAAAAATTTGAAAAAAAAAATTAATTTTCTTTATGCCGTAACTAGTGCTAAAGACACAATTATCAAAATAATTTTTCAAAATGTTTATCAGCTATGCTTCAAACATTGCTAAGCAAGAAACTAGTCTCAAAACTTTAATTTAAAAATTAAAAATGGTTTTTAGAAAATTTTGAAAAAATGTTTAATTCTCTTTATGCCGTAACTTGTACTAAAGTCACAATTTTTTAAATAGTGATTCAAAATTTGTATCAACTTTACTTCAAACATTGGTAAGCAAGAAACTAGATTCAAAATTTAAGTTTGAGATTTAAAAATATTTTTAAAATTTTTTTGAAAAAATTTTTTGTTTTCTTTATTCCGCAACTAGTGCTAAAGTCACAATTTTCAAAATAGTGATTCAAAATTTTTATCAACTTTACTTCAAACATTGGTAAGCAAGAAAATAGACTCAAAATTAAAGTTTGAAAATTATAAATAATTTTGAAAAAAAATGTTTAATTTTCTTTATGCCGTAACTAATGTTGAAGTCATAATTTTCAAAATAGTAATTCAAAATTTTTACCAACTATACTCCAAACATTGTTAAGCAAGAAAATTAATTCAAAATTTTTATCAACTTTATTTCAAACATTGGTAAGCAAGAAACTAGACTCAAAATTAAAGTTTAAAAATTAAAAACATTTTTTAGAAAATTTTTAAAAAAATGTATAATTTACTTTATGCCGTAACTTGTGCTAAAGTCACAATTTTTAAATCAGTGATTCAAAAATTTTATCAACTATACTCCAAACATTGCTAAGCAAGAAAATATACTGAAAATTTAAATTTGAAAATTAAAAATAATTTTTAGAAAATTTTGAAAAAAATGATTAATTTTCTTTATGCCGTAACTAGTGCTGAAGTCACAATTTTCAAAATGGTAATTTAAAATTGTTATCAACTAAACCTCAAACATTGGCAAGCAAGAAACTAGATTCAAAATTTAAGTTTGAAATTTAAAAATATTTTTTAGAAAATTTTGAATAAATGTTTTGTTTTCTTTATTCCGCAACTTGTGCTGAAGTCACAATTTTTAAAATAGTGATTCAAAATTTTTATCAACTTAACTTCAAACTTTGCTAAGCAAGAAATTAGACTCAAAATTTTATTTTAAAAATCAAAAATATTTTTTTTAAAATTTTAAAAAATGTTTAATTTTCTCTATGCCTTAACTAGTGCTGAAGTCACAATTTTGAAAATGGTGATTTAAAATTTTTACCAACTTTACTTCATACATTGCTTAGCAAGAAACTAGATTCAAAATTTAAGTTTGAAATTTAAAAATATTTTTAAAAAAATTTTGAAAAAAAAAATAATTTTCTTTATGCCGTAACTAGTGCTACAGTCATAATTTTCAAAATAGTAATTCAAAATTTTGACCAACTACACTCCAAACATTGCTAAGCAAGAAACTAGACTCAAAACTTAAGTTTAAAAACTAAAATGATTTTTTTACTAAATTTTTGAAAAAATGTTTTAATTCTTTTATTTTGTAACTCGTGCTGAAGTCACAACTTTCAAAATAGTGTTTCAATTTTTTTATTATTTTTACTCAAAACATTGCTAAGCAAGAAACTAAACTCAAAGTTTTATTTTAAAAACCAAAATAATTTTTTAGATAATTTTGAAAAAATATTTAATTTTCTTTATGCCGTAACTAGTGTTGAAGTCATAATTTTCAAAATAGTCATTCAAAATTTTTACCAACTATATTCCAAACATTGCTTAGCAAAAAACTAGACTCAAAACTTCAGTTTGGAAACTAAAAATATTTTTTAGAAAATTTTGAAAAAATGTTTAATTTTCTTTATGCCGTAACTTGTGCTACAGTCACAATTTTCAAAATAGTGATTTAATTTTTATATTAACTGTACTCTAAACATTGCTAAGCAAGAAACTAGACTCAAAATTTTATTTTAAAAATTAAAAATATTTTTTAGATAATTTTGAAAAAATGTTTAATTTTCTTTATGCCGTAACTTGTGCTAAAGACACAATTTTTGAAATAATGATTCAAAATATTTATCAACTAAACTTCAAACATTGCTAAGCAATAAAATGTACTCAAATTTAAGTTTGAAAATTAAAAATAATTTTTAGAAAACTTTGAAAAATGTTTAATTTTCTGTATACCGTAACTAGTGCTGAAGTAACAATTTTCAAAATGATGATTTAAAATTTTTATCTACTATACTCTAAACATTGCTAAGCAAGAAACTACTCTCAAAATTTATGTTAAAAAATTAAAAATATTTTTTATTAATTTTTAAAAAATACTTAATTTTTGAAAAAATGTTTAATTTTTTTATGCTGTAACTCGTGGTAAAGTCACAATTTTTAAAATAATGATTCAAAATTTTTATCTACTATACTCTAAATATTGCTAAGCAAGAAACTAGACTCAAAACTTAAGTTTAAAAATTAAAATAATTTTTTAGAAAATTTTGAAAAAATGTTTAATTTCTTTTATTTTGTAACTCGTGCTGAAGCACAGCTTTCAAAATAGTGATTCAATTTTTTTATCATTTTCACTTGAAACATTGCTAAGCAAGAAACTAGTCTCAAAATTTTATTTTAAAAATCAAAAATATTTTTTAGATAATTTTGAAAAAACGTTTAATTTTCTTTATGCCGTAACTAGTGCTACAGTCATAATTTTCAAAATAATAATTCAAAATTTTTACCAACTATACTCCAAATATTGCTAAGCAAGAAACTAGATTTAAAATTTAAGTTTGAGATTTAAAAATATTTTTTAAAAAAATTTGAAAAAAAGTTTAGTTTTCTTTATTCCGAAACAAATGCTAAAGTCACAATTTTCAAAATAATGATTCAAAATTTTTATTAACTTTACTTTAAACATTGGTTAGCAAGAAACTAGACTCAAAATTAAAATTTGAAAATTAAAAATATTTTTTAGAAAATTTTTAAAAATGTTTGATTTACTTTATGTCGTAACTAGTGCTAAAGTCACAATTTTCAGAATGGTGATTTAAAATTTTTATCAACTATACTCCAAACATTGGTAAACAAGAAAATAGACTCAAAATTAAAGTTTGAAAATAAAAAATATTGTTTAGAAAATTTTGAAAAAAATGTTGAATTTTTTATATGCCGTAACTAATGCTATAGTCACAATTTTCAAAATAGTAATTCAAAATTTTTACCGACTATACTGCAAACATTGCTAAGCAAAAAACTAGATTCAACATTTAAGTTTGAAATTTAAAAATATTTTTTAAAACATTTTGAAAAAAGTTTAGTTTTCTTTATTTCGCAACTAGTGCTAAAGTCACAATTTTCAAAATAGTGATTCAAAATTTTTATCAACTTTACTTCAAACATTGGTAAGCAAGGAACTAGACTCAAAATTAAAGTTTGAAAATTAAAAATATTTTTTAGAAAATTTTGAAAAAATGTTTAATTTGTGCTAAAGTCACAATTTTCAAAATAATTATTCAAATTTTTTATCAGCTATGCTTCAAACATTGCTTAGCAAAAAACTAAACTCAAAATTTTATTTTAAAAATCATAATAGTTTATTAGAAATTTTGAAAAAATGTTTAATTTTCTTTATGCCGTAACTAGTGCTAAAGTCACAATTTTTAAAATAATCATTCAAAATGTCTATCAGCTATGCTTCAAACATTGTTTAGCAAGAAACTAGACTCAAAATTTAAGTTTGAAAATTAAAAATATTTTTAGAAAATTTTGAAAAAATGTTTTCTTTTCTTTATTCCGCAACTAGTGCTAAAGTCACAATTTTCGAAATAATAATTCAAAACTTTAATCAATTAAACTTCAAACATTGCTAAGCAATAAAATATACTCAAAATTTAAGTTTGAAAAATAAAAATAATGTTTAGAAAATTTTGAAAAAAAAATTGTTTTTTTACGCCGTAACTAGTGATACAGTCATAATTTTCAAAATAGTAATTCAAAATTTTGACCTACTATACTCCAAACATTTCTAAGCAAGAAACTAGGCTCAAAATTTTGTTTTAAAAATCAAAAATATTTTTTAGAAAATTTTGAAAAAATGTTAATTTTTCTTTATGCAGTAACTCTTGCTGAAGTCACAACTTTCAAAACAGTGATTCAAAATTTTCATCAACTATACCTCAAACATTGCTAAACAAGAAAATAGACTCAAAATTATATTTTAAAAATCAAAAATATTTTTTAGATAATTTTAAAAAAATGTTTAATTTTCTTTATGCCGTAACTAGTGCTACAGTCATAATTTTTAAAATAATAATTCAAAATTTTTACCAACTATACTCTAAATATTTCTAAGCAAGAAACTAGATTTAAAATTTAAATTCGAGATTTAAAAATATTTTTTTAAAAATTTTGAAAAAAGTTTAGTTTTCTTTATTTCGCAACTAGTGCTAAAGTCACAATTTTCAAAACAGTGATTCAAAATTTTTATCAACTTTACTTCAAACATTGGTAAGCAAGAAACTGGACTCAAAATTAAAGTTTGAAAATTAAAAATATTTTTTAGAAAATTTTGAATAAATGTTTAATTCTTTTTATGCCGTAACTAGTGCTAAAGTCACAATTTTCAAAATAATTATTCAAAATTTTTATCAACTTTACTTCAAACATTGGTAAACAAGAAACTAGACTTAAAATTAAAATTTGAAAATTAAAAATATTTTTTAGAAAATTTTGAAAAAAAAGTTTAATTTTCTTTATGCCGTAACTAAAGCTATGGTCACAATTTTCAAAATAATTATTCAACATTTTTATCAACTAAACTTCAAACATTGCTAAGCAAGAAAATATACTCAAAATTTAAATTTGAAAATCAAAATAATTTTTTAAATTTTTTTGAAAAAATGTTAATTTTTCTTTATGCTGTAACTAGTGCTAAAGACACAGTTTTCAAAAAAATGATTCAAAATTTTTATGAACTATACTCCAAACATTGGTAAACAAAAAAACTGATTCAAAATTTAAGTTTAAAATTTAAAAATTCTTTTAGAAAATTTTGAAAAAAATGTTTAATTATTTTTATGCCGAAACTAGTGCTAAAGTCACAATTTTCTAAATAATTTTTCAAAATTTTTATCAGCTATGCATCAAACTTTGCTTAGCAAGAAACAAGACTCAAAATTTTATTTTAAAAATCAAAAATATTTTTTAGAAAATTTTGAAAAATGTTTAATTTTCTTTATGCTGTAACTAGTGCTACAGTCATAATTTTCAAAATAGTAATTCAAAATGTTTACCAACTATACTCCAAATATTGCTAAGCAAGAAACTAGATTCAAAATTTAAGTTTGACATTTAAAAATATTTTTTAGAAAATTTTGAAAAAATGTTTTGCTTCCTTTATTACGAACCTAGTGCTAAAGTCACAATTTTCAAAATAGTAATTCAAAATTTTTATCAACTTTACTTCAAACATTGCTAAGCAAGAAAATATATTCAAAATTTAAATTTGAAAATTAAAATAATTTTTTAGAAAACTTTGAAAAATGTTTAATTTTCTTTATGCCGTAACTAGTGCTGAAGTCACAATTTTCAAAATGGTGATTTTAAATTTTTATCAACTATACTCCAAACATTGCTAAGCAAGAAATTAGACTCAAAATTTTAGTTTGAAAATTCAAAATATTTTTTAAAAAATTTTGAAAAAATGTCAATTTTTCTTTATGCAGTAACTCATGCTGAAGTCACAATTTTCAAAACAGTGATTCGAAATTTTCATCAACTATACCTTAAACTTTGCTAAGTAAGAAAATAGTCTCAAAATTATTTTTTGAAAATCAAAACAATTTTTTTGAAAATTTTGAAAAACTATAAAATTTTCTTTTTTACTGTGACTGGTGCTGAAGTCACAATTTTCAAAATATTGATTCAAATTTTTTATCAACTATACTCCAAACATTGCTAAACAAAAAATTAGACTCAATATTATATTTTGGAACTCAAAAATATTTTTTTAAATTTTTATAATTTAAGTTATGCTGTAACCCATGCTGAAGTCACAATTTTCAAAATAGTGATTCAAAATTTGTATCAACTATATTCCAAACATTGTTAAGCAAAAAAATAGACTCAAAATTATATTTTGAATATTTAAATAATTTTTTTAGAAAAATTGTTTAAACTTTGTTCATGCTAAAGTCATAATTTTTTGAAAATTCAACAAAATTGTTTGGGGTTTTTGGAAAATTACAAACTTTTAAAAAATAGTTTAAAAAATTTATCGACAGTATGTGTGGAAAAATTTGAACCAAAATTTTGAAAATTGTTGCTACAGTTGCAATTTTTGTAAAAAAAAAAAAATAATTGGGCAATTTCAGAAATTCAAAAAACAAGTTTGGGTTTTTTATAAAATTATCAAATTTTGGAAATAGCTTAAAAAATTTATTTTCAATATGTGTAAAAACATTTAAATCAAAACTTTGAAAAATTGTTGCTATAATTAAAATTTTTGTAAAAAGCAAAAAATAAACAATTTTGAAAATTCAAAAAAATTGTTTGGGTTTGTTGGAAAATTACTAAATTTTGAAATTAGCTTAAAAAACTTATCGACAGTATGTGTGACAAATTTAATCCAAAGTTTTGAAAATTCTTGCAACAATTGCAAATTTTTGTAAAAAAAATAATTGAGCAATTTTGGAAATTCAAAAAAACCTGTTTTGGAAATAGCTTATAAAACTTATTGACAGTATTGCTTGATAAAAAGTGAGTTAAAGTTTTAATTTTTTTTTGCTACAATTACGCTTTTATAAATGCAAGAATTTAAACAATTTTAATAATTCAAAAAAACAATTTTGAAATTTTTGGAAAATTACCAAATTTTGCAAATAGCTTAAGAAGTTTATTTTCAACATCTGTGAAAACATTTAAGTCAAAATTTTAAGAAAATAAGTGCTATAATTGCAATTTTTGCAAAAACAAAAATAAAACAATTTTGAAAATTCAAAAAACTTATTTTGGATTTTTGGAAATAGCTTAAAGAACTTATCGACAGTATATGTGAACAAATTTTAAACAAAATTTTAAAAATTGTTACTACAATTGCAATTTCTGTAAAAAAAAAATTATTAGACTATTTTGGAATTTCAAAAAACATGTTTGAAATTTTTGGAAAATTACTAAATTTTGGAAATAGCTTAAAGAACTTATTGACATTATGTGTAAGAAAATTTGAACCACAATTTTGAAAATTGTTGCTACAATTGCAACTTTTATAAAAAGAATAATTGGGTAATTTTTGAAATTCAAAAAACGTGTTTGGGGTTTTTGAAAAATTTCCAAAATTGGAAATAGCTTTAAAAACTTATAGACAGTATGTATAAGAAAATTTGAACCAACAGTTTGAAAATTGTTGCTACAATCGCAAATTTTGTAAAAAGATATAATTAGACAATTTAATATAATAATTTAGAATTTTTGGAAAGTTACCAAATATTGGAAATACCTTAAGGACGGAAAGAAAAAAAAATTGAACCAAAATTTTAAAAATTGTGGCTACAATTGTAATTTTTGCAAAAAAAAACATTTGAGCAATTTTGGAAATTCAAAAAATGTGTTTGAGATTTTTGAAAAATTGTCAAATTTTGGAAATAGCTTATAAAGCTTATTGGCAGTATTGCTTGACAAAAATTGAATTAAAATTTTAAATTTTTTTGCTACAATTACGTTTATTGTAAAAACAAAATATTAATCAATTTTGAAAATTCAAAAAAGTAAAAGTAAAAGAAATTTTAGGAAAATTACGTAATTTTAAAAATAGCTTTAAAAACTTATCGAAAGTATGTGTGACAAAAATTGAATAAAATTTTTGTTGCTAAAATTGCAATTTTTGTAAAAAGAAAAAAATCACAATTTTGAAAATTTAAAAAAAATGTTTGGAATTTTTGAAAAACTCACGAATTTTGCAATTAACTGAATAAACTTATTGACAAATTATGTAAAAAATTTAAATCAAAATATAAACACCAAATATGATGTTTATGTATCAAAATCTAGTTCAAAAATGTTAGTAAAGTCAAAATTTGGTTGTAATTAGTAATAAAGCATACAAATCTTACATTAAATGTCAAAATGCGGCCTTGTTTCAAACAAATTAGCTGTTATTGTGTCAAAATTTAACTTAAAATTGTTATTAATGTTAAAATCCGTTGGTAATTTGCAATAAAACATAAAAATCCGGCTTTAAATGACAAAAACCGGTTGTAGTTTGTGATTAGATTTAAAAATTCTTCCTCAACTGTTAAAATCTGGCTTTGTTTTAACTAAATATTGTGCTATTATGTACAAATCTAGTTTAAAATTGTTAGTTAATTCAAAATGCAGTAGTAATCTGTAATGAAACATAAAAATCCAACCTTAAATATTAACCAAATTTGCTGCTGTTTAAGTAATTTAAAGATTTTGATAGACCTAAGTTGTTGAAGCCAAAAACATTATCAAACCTTGATTAGAATTAAGAAGAATTTACTTTTTAAACAATTTTTTATATAGATGGGTTCTGGGGACTTCCAATAATAAATAAAATTTGAATTAATTTAAACATTTTGATAGTCTAAGGTTGTTTGAAGTCAAAAATCTCATCAAATATTGGGCGAAATTAGGAAAGATTTATTTTTTAGATTTATTTTGTTATGAATTAGTTCTTGGAACATTAAATTATTAAAGTAATTTTTTATAATACTAAGTTTTCTGAAAGCAAAAAATTAACAAAACTTTCTAAGCTATTTTGTATGGATTTATTTTTTTGGGTCTTAAATATTTTTTAAATTAATTTAAAGATTTTGATAGTCTAACATTGTTTAAAGCAAAAAAACATCATTAAACTTTGATTAGAACAAGAAAGACTTTATTAGACACGTTT
Source organism: Tachinus rufipes (assembly GCA_963932245.1). Taxonomy (NCBI): domain Eukaryota; kingdom Metazoa; phylum Arthropoda; class Insecta; order Coleoptera; family Staphylinidae; genus Tachinus; species Tachinus rufipes. The sequence goes on from OZ010745.1 coordinate 3,167,308, forward strand.
TGTATGTATTTATTGTTGGACATATAAAGAAAGAAGAAATTGTCAATTAATTTGAAGACAAAAACATCATAAAACTTTGCGCAAAATAAGAATTAATTTATTTTCAAGGCTTATTTTGTATGAATTAGTTCTTAAAACCTCAAATAATCAAAATGTTTTCATCTTTTTTAAAAATTTTGTTAGTTTAAAGTATTTTGAAGCCAGAAACATTAATAAATCTTGCACAATTAGAATTTTTTGAAGACATAGTTTGTATGAATTTGTTCTCACATAATAAATATTTTTTTAATTAATTTAAAAATATTTCTATACAAAATTTGTATGTATTTATATTTGGAACCTCAAATACTTAAAAAAATTAAATAATTTAAAGATTTTCAGTCTAAAGTTGTTTGAAAATAAACATTTTTTGGCTTCAAAATATTTTAATAATTTAATCTAATTTTGCTTAAGATTTAATTAGGCTTTTGGCTTTAAATAACCTTAGATTATCAAAATCTTTAAATTAATTAAAGTTTTTTTAACTATTTGAGATCTCAAGAATAAATTAATACAAAATTTGTTTATGAAATGAATTCTTCCTCATTTTAATCAAAGTTTGATAACGATATTGGCTTCAAATAATCTTAAATTAATAAATTTTTTAATATAATTTACAAGTTTTTTATTATTGGAAGCCTCAACAATAAATCTATACAAAATTTTGATAGTCTAAGATTGTTTGGAGCCATAATCACCAATAAACTTTAATTAAAACCAAGAATTCATTTTCTAAACAAACTTTGAATGAATTTATGTTTGGAATCTCGAATAATAGAATTAAATTAATTTAAAGTTTTTGATAGCTAAAGTTGTTTAAAGCCAAAAACTTAATCAAATGTTGTATGGTTTTGGGTTTATTATGTACGAATTAGTTTTTGAGATATTCAATTATAAAAATGTCATATCTATGATAATCTAAACAGTCACTTTTCAGCCGTATTTTGTATGGAATTATTTTTGGAATCTCAAATAGTATTATTTTTTTAATCTTTTAAAGATTTTGATAAACTAAAATATCAAAATCACATTATAAAATACTATATTAAAATCATATTTTAAATGCCAAAAAATATGTTTTAAAATGTCCGCCCTTTTCTGAGATATAAAAAAATAGATAAATTAAAATTATTCTACGTCTGCATGAAAACTACAGCTGCGCAACTTTTATAAACAACAAATAATAATAGATGCGTTGAAATTTATCCATGAATAACCAAGCAAGTCTGAATTCACAAAGCTACTAAAACAAATTTATCATTATAATAAGTAATCAAATAATTAGTCACCTACAAAGTATGAAAAAATATTTATATTATTTTATTCAAGCAGTTAATCACTAACAAAATGAAACTGTTATTAATTATATTATCTTACATTGGAACTGTCGATGTTGATTTAAACATTAACAACAATTCATCAAACGTTATATGGATAGGAATTATACCTGATAAAAGTTTTCCAGTTTTATTAAATGGAGGACTAGGACCACATGGAAATGTAAGTTTAATTTAACATAATTTTAAAGTAATTTTTTTAAACAATTAAATCAATTTATTATATTCAAAATAATAAAATTTCAGATTACCATACGAATCTATAATGAATGGACCGGTAAAATATGGGCAAGAACTAATTGTAATTCGATAACCAAATTTTGTCAAACAGGAGATTGCTGTAGAGATATTTAGTGTTTAGGTACAGAACCAAATGCACCAGCAACTATGGTTGATATAAAACTTAAAAATTATAATGAAAGGGATACATATGGAATTAATTTAATTCAAGGATACTACAATATAAATGCAAAGGGTAAATTATTTATCAACATTTTAATTTAATTTAATTGTTTTATTTGTTAGATGAACCTATGGATTTGGAATTTGCATTGTACCACAAATTTAAACAAAAATTGTCCAAAAATGTTGTCATTGATTGGTAATAATAGGACTACTATTGGATGCCATAGTTCATGCGGGAAGTATTATATGTCTTGTTGTGATGTTGCTAACAGGGATTTGTGTACTGAGAAGCAATGGGATTGGAATAGTTTGGATTATTTTAAGTTAAGTTGTCCACATGCTTATGCGTATTCTGTGTATGAATCGTTTAGGAATTTTAGTTGTACGGCTACTAAATATAGAGTTACGTTTGGTTAATTATAAAATTGAATATTAATTTTTGTTACAAAGTTTAAAACATTTTTGTGATATTATTCAATAATTTATTAGTAATGACTGGAATTGTGATGAAATATAAGCTGGGCAATTTCTTATCGCTATTGCTTTAGTTGAATAAAAATCATTTATATTACTGAAGTCATCTCATTGATGACTTCATTAAAAAAAAATTAAAAGACTATCTTAGTTACCCTTAACCAAGACTTTTAAAATAAAACCTAACCTAACCTAACCTTACAAATGTTCATCAGTGAGATGACCTCAATAATACAATTTACATTATTAAAGTCATCTCACTGATGACCTCTTAAAAAAATTGTAAAAAACTACCTTAGTTACCCTCAACCATGACCTAAAAAATAAAACTTAACCTAACCTAACCTAACCTAACCTAACTTAACCTAATCTCACATATGTTCATCAGTGAGTTACCTGAGTAATAAAATGCATATTATTAAGGTCATCTCACCGATAACGTCATTAAAAAAACTGTAAAAGACTACTTTAGTTAATTTCAACCATGACTTTAAAAATAAAACCTAACCTAACCTAACCTCACAAACATTTATCAGTGAGATGACCTCAGTAATACAGTTTATATTATTGAGGTCATCTCACTAATGACCTTATTAAAAAAAATTGTAAAAGACTACCTCAGTTACCCTCAACCATAACTTTAAAAATAAAACCAAACCTAACCTCACAAACGCTTATCAATAAGATGACCTCAGTAATACAATTTATATTATTGAGGTCATCTCACTGATGACTTTATTAAAAAAAATTGTAAGAGACTACTTAACCTAACCTAACCTTTTTCTTTTTTTTTTTTTTCTGAGGAGGTGGAAAATCTTTCATAAGACACCCCGACAGGTAGTCAGATTCTTACTGACTAAAAACACCTTCTCTTCTTGCGGGAATAACGATCTTTCTCCACCTCGGAATTGCATTTAAGTATTACGTCGAGGTGGAGGTTCCCGCGCGCCAATCTTCAGGCACAATTAACACACATTTACATAAATTTGACATTACTTTTTTTTTTTTTTCTTTTTTTGTGTTCTTGGTTTTTGCCCAGATTTGGGCGCGCACATTTTTTACATATTTTTGACAAAACAGTTTACAAAACATACATAAGAACTGAGTTTACAATTACAAAATACATTTACGAGTAGCTACGGCCCCACCCCCCTTCCCGCTTCATTCACACCACACCATGGAGCTAACTCCCTCTTTTCTTTCTCTTTCATACGTAGCATGGACCCTATCATGGTGGCCACAATGTCCCAATTGTACTCCAAAGACAACATTACTACCACCATGTTATCCGGGTTCAAGCTCTCTCCTATCAGTGTCACTCTTCAATTTTTTTTTTAGTAATTTTTAATTAAGTAGCTGCTAAACTCATTTCTAAAATAAAATAATTTAAAAAAAATTTATAATGCGTTTAAATTTTTTTTTTCAAAAATTGATTAATTTTCATTTTACAAAAATTGCTATAAAAGCTACAATTTTTGGAAATTGGGCTTAAAATATTTTTTTTAATATTTTATTATGTTGCCTAATAGATTTCCAAAATATTAAAATTCTCAAAAAATTTCTAATGCGTTTAAATATTTTTTCAAAAATTGCTTAATTTTTATTTTACAAAAATTGCTATAAAAGCTAAAATTTTTGGAAATTTGAGCCATTTTTTTTTTTAATTTTATTATTAAGTTGCTTAATTGATTTCCAAAATATAATATCTTTTAAAAAATTCCTAATGCGTTTAAATAATTTTTCAAAATGTGCTTTATTTTTATTTTACAAAAATTGCTATAAAAGCAACAATTTTTGGAAAATAAATTCAAAATAATTTGCGCAAATTTTTAATAAGTTTTTTAATCGATTTTCAAAATATATTAATTTTCAAAAAATTTATAAAGCTTTTAAACAATTTTTCAAAAATTTGCGTAATTTTTTTTTACAAAAATTGCTATAAGAGCTACAATTTTTGGAAATTGGGTTCAAATTTTGTTTTGTTTTTATTCATTAAGTTGTTTAATTGAATTTCAGAGTATAATAATTTTCAAAAAATTCCTAAAGCGTTTAAATTTTTTTTTCAAAAATTGCTTAATTTTTATTTTACAAAAATTGCTATAAGAGCTACAATTTTTAAAAATTTAGTTCAAATTTTTTTTTGTAGTTTTTTATCAAACTGTTTAATTGATTTCTAAAATATCATAATTTTCAAAAAATTCCTAATGCGTTTAAATTTTTTTTCAAAAATTGCTTAATTTTTATTTTACAAAAATTGCTATAAGAGCTACAATTTTTAAAAACTAGGTTCAAAATTTTTTTTGTAGTTTTTTAATAAACTGCTTAATTGATTTCCAAAAAATTATAATTTTCAAAAAATTCCTAATGCGTTTAAATGATTTTTCAAAAATTGCTTAATTTTTATTTTACAAAATTTGCTATAAAAGCTACAATTTTTTTAAATTGAGCATAAATTTTTTTTTTTAATTTTTTATTAAGTTGCTAAATTAATTTCCAAAATATAATAATTTTCAAAAAATTCCTAATGCGTTTAAATATTTTTTCAAAAATTGCTTAATTTTTATTTTACAAAAATTGCTATAAGAGCTACAATTTTTGTAAATTGGGTTCAAATTTTTTTTAGTAATTTTTAAATAAATAGCTTTTAAACTTATTTTAAAAATAAAATAATTTTCAAAAAATTTCTAATGCGTTTAAATATTTTTTTCAAAAATTGCTTAATTTTTATTTGCTATAGAAGCTGCTCTTTTACGCGTCTCCAACCATCTCTCGCAATGGAACACGGTGTGCTCAACCGTATCCCTTTGCCCACAGTACAGACATTCATCACTTTCAATCAATTTTATCCAATGCAGGTACGCCCGGAAACAACCATGTCCCTAACCTAACCTAACCTAACTTAATCTAACCTCACATATGTTCATCAGTGAGATGACCTCAGTAATACAATTTATATTATTAAGGTTATCTCACTGATGACTTCATTAAAAAAAAATTGTAAAAAGCTACTTTAGCTACCTTCAACCATGACTTTAAAAATAAAACCTAACCTAACCTAACCTCACAAACATTTAGTGAAATTAGTGAGATGACCTCAATAATATAAATTGTATTACTGAGGTCAACTCACTAATGACCTTATTAAAAAAAATTGTAAAAGGCTACCTCAGTTACCCTCAACCATAACTTTAAAAATAAAACCAAACCTAACCTAACCTAACCTCACAAACGTTTATCAATAAGATGACCTCAGTAATACAATTTTTATTATTTAGGTCATCTCACTGATGACTTTATTAAAAAAAATTGTACGAGACTACTTTAGTTACCTTCAACTATGACTTTAAAAATAAAACCTAACCTAACCTAATCTCACAAATGTTTATTAGAAAAATTACCTCAGTAACACAATGTATATTATTGAGGTCATCTCACTGATAACTTCATTAAAAAAAATAATTTAAAAGACTATCTTAGTTACTTTCAACCATGACTTTAAAAATAAAACCTAACCTAACCTCACAAATGTTCATCAGTAAGATGACCTAAGTAATACAATTTATATTATTGAGATCATCTCACTGATGACTTCATTAAAAAAAAATGTAAAAAAGTACCTTAAGACCCTCAACCATGATTTTAAAAATTAAACCTAACCTAACCTAACACCTAACTTAACCTAACCTAATCTCACATATGTTCATCAGTGAGATGACCTCAGTAATACAATGTATATTATTAAAATCATCTCACCGATAACCTCATTAAAAAAAACTGTAAAAAACTACTTTAGTTACCCTCAACCATGACTTTAAAAATAGTTTTTTTATCTAACTATAAAAAAAAAGTACTATTTTTTACAAAAAGTATTGTGTACGTCTTTTGAATATTAACAGCATTAATAACAATAATAACGAAGTAAATTTTAATATTTTGCCAAGCAATATTTGAAGTTCGTGTAACATAAATTTTACATCTGTGGAAGGCTTTTTTTTGTTAATTAACCAAAATCCGGCTAAAAAAGTGCAACATTTTGTTCAAATTTCTGCTTCAAATTAGTTTCAAACTTATTTCTTATCAATTATTGCATTTTAAATCCAAATTCCTTATCAGCAATTTGTTACAGCGCAAATTTGAAATTATAAACAAAATCATACAATTTGGGTCATTTTGGAACCATTTCTGCTTTAAATCAATTTATATAATTTTTTTTCAAACTTTTGTCTTAATAATTTATGTATAAACAATTTGAAATTCCTGCTGGTTATTGCACAAATTTAAAATAATTAACAAAATCATAGAATTTGGGTCATTTTTGGACGCTTTTTGCTTCAAATCAGTTTATATAAAACAGTTTCAAAATGTTTTTTTATTAATTTATGTATTTTGAATCAAATTTAATACCAACATATTGAAAACTCATTTATATCAAACATATTGTTAAAAAGTATTCAGATATAAACTATAGAAAGTCTAAATTATTATTAATTAAATCTTAAAAATTGTAAATTTTTGCCTGAAAACATTAAAATATTGCTACAAAGCATCCAAAAAATGTATTTTTTTATGAAATCCTAAAAATAGCAAAACCCGGCTATAATATATTAAAATATAAAATTTAAAATTTGGTCATAAACTATCAAAAAGTGTTCAATTTTGTCCACTCATCAGTGTTGGTTATTAGAAAAAAAATTTCACTTCTTTTTACAAAACTTTTTTGATGACAAATGTTTGGGTGGGTGGGCAGGAACTAAGTTTAAAGTGTCGGCGAGTAGCAATTTTTCAAAATAATGTTTCTAAAATTTTTGAAAAATTGTTTAAATTTTGTTCATGCTAAAGTCACAATTTTCAAAGTCAAAATTACATTTAAATCATCGCTTGTTAATATTAAAAAAATGTTTTGCTTTGTAATGTTTTTTATAAATAGATAAAAAAAATTGTTACATTTATTCAACTAAAGTAATAAAGATAAGAAAATACCACGCGATAATATTATTACAATTTCAGTCATTACTAATAAATTATTGAATAATGAGTGAGTTTTAAGTTTCAAAACAAAAATAAATATTTAATTTTATAACTAACCAAACGTAACTCTATATTATAAGTCAATATGATGCCAATTTACAGGAACAATCAACAATCTCATTCTGAAGACTGATGTTGCCAACTGTGCTAAATTGTGTTATATAATTTGATTTTTACAAAGTGGTTGAATATACCTAAAACATAACAAATGTATTTTTAGTGTTTATTGATTTTTTACAACGTTAAAGTCACTATTTTTAAAATAGTGACCAAAAATGAATACCTTAAATATTGCTAAACAAGGAGCTAAACTCAAAATTAGATTTTCAAAATCATAAATATTTTTTTAGAAAATTGTAAATGTTTTTTTTTGCTGTAATTTATGCAGAAGTTTCAAAATAATTATTTAAAATTTTTATTAACTATACTTCAAGCAAGGAAGAAACTAGACTCAAAACTTAAGTTTGGAAACTAAAAACAATTTTTAGAAAATTTAGAAAAAATGATTAATTTTCATTATGCTGCAACAGGTGCTGAAGTCACATTTTTCAAAATAGTGATTCAAAATTTTTATCAACTTTACTTCAAACATTGGTAAGCTAGAAACTAGACTCAAAATTAAAGTTTGAAAATAAAAAATATTTTTTAAAAAAATTTGAAAAAAATGTTTAATTTTCTTAATTCCGCAATTAGTGCTAAAGTCACAATTTTCAAAATAGTAATTCAAAATTTTTACCAACTATACTCCAAACATTGGTAAGCAAGAAACTAGGCTCAAAATTAAAGTTTAAAAATTAAAAATATTTTTTAGAAAATTTTGAAAAAAATGTTTAATTTTCTTTATACCGTAACTAATGCTAAAGTCACAATTTTCAAAAGAATTATTCAAAATTTTTATCAGCTATGCTTCAAACATTGCTAAGCAAGAAAATAGACTCAAAATTTAATTTTGAAAATTAAAAATATTTTTTTAGTAAACTTTGAAATTTTTTTGATTTACTTTATGTCGTAACTCGTGCTAAAGTCACAATTTTCAAAAAAGTAATTTCATTTTTTATTAACTATACTCTAAACATTGCTTAGCAAAAAACTAGACTCAAAACTTTTTAGTTTGGAAACTAAAAATATTTTTTAGAAAATTTTGAAAAAATGTTAATTTTTCTTTATGCAGTAACTAATGCTGAAGTCACAATTTTCAAAACAGTGATTCGAAATTTTCATCAACTATTCCTTAAACTTTGCTAAGTAAGAAAATAGTCACAAAATTATATTTTAAAAATCAAAACAATTTTTTTGAAAATTTTGAAAAACTATTAAATTTTCTGTTTTACTGTGACTGGTGCTGAAGTCACAATTTTCAAAATATTGATTCAAATTTTTTATCAACTATACTCCAAACATTGCTAAACAAGAAATTAGACTCAATATTATATTTTGGAACTAAAAAATATTTTTTTTAAATTTTTTGAGAAATTATATAATTTATGTTATGCTGTAACCCGTGCTGAAGTCACAATTTTCAAATTAGTGATTCAAAATTTGTATCAACTGTACTCCAAACATTGTTAAGCAAGAAAATAGACTCAAAATTATATTTTGAATATTTAAATAAATTTTTTAGAAAAATTGTTTAAACTTTGTTCATGCTAAAGTTTTAATTTTTAAAAATTCAACGACAGTATGTGTGGAAAAATTTAAACCAAAATTTTGAAAATTATTGCTACAATTGCCATTTATGTAAAAAAAAAATAATTGGGCAATTTTGAAAATTCAAAAAACAAGTTTGAAATTTTTGGAAAATTATCAAATTTTGGAAATAGCTTAAAAAAATTCTTTTCAATATGTGTAAAATCATTTATATCAAAATTTTGTAAAATTGTTGCTATAATTGAAATTTTTGTAAAAAACAAAAAATAAACAATTTTGAAAACTCAAAAAATTTGTTTGGGATTGTTGAAAAATTACTAAATTTGAAATTAGCTTAAAAAACTTATTGACAGTATGTGTGACAAACATCGATTCAAAATTTTGAAAATTCTTACTACAATTGCAAATTTTTGTAAAAAGAAATAACTGAGCAATTTTGGAAATTCAAAGAAACCTGTTTGGAGTTCTTGAAAAATTGCCAAATTTTGGAAATAGCCTATAAAACTTATTGACAGTATGCTTGACAAAAATTGAGTTAAAGTTTTGAAAAATGTTGCTACAATTACGTTTTTTGTAAATGCAAAAAATTAAACAATTTTAATAATTCAAAAAAATAACTTTGGAATTTTTGGAAAACTACCAAAATTTTGCAAATAGCTTAAAAAATTTGTTTTCAACGTGTGTAAAAACATTTAAATCAAAATTTTGACAAAATTAGTGCTATAATTGCAGTTTTGCAAAAACAAAAATAAAACAATTTTGAAAATTCAAAAAACTTATTTTGGATTTTTGGAATAGCTTAAAGAACTTATCGACAGTATGTATAAAAAAATTTAAAACAAAATTTTCAAAATTGTTGCTACAATTGCAATTTTTGTAAAAAAAATTATTAGACTATTTTGGAAATTCAAAAAAACATGTTTGGAATTTTTGGAAAATTACAAAAATTTGGTAATAGTTTAAAAAACTTATCGACATTATGTGTGAAAAAATTTGAACCAAAATTTTGAAAATTGTTGCTACAATTGCAATTTTTGTAGAAAGAATAAATGGGCAATTTTAGAAATTCAAAAAACGTGTTTGGGGTTTTTGAAAAATTGCCAAATTTGGAAATAGCTTTAAAAACTCATACTCAATTTTCTTACACATACTGTGTGTAAGAAAATTTGAACCAAAAGTTTGAAAATTGTTGCTACAATCGCAAATTTTGTAAAAAGATATAATTAGACAATTTAATATAATAATTTAGAATTTTTGGAAAGTTACTAAATATTGGAAATACTTTAAGGAACTTAGAAAAAAAATGTGTGAAAAAATTTAAACCAAAATTTTAAAAATTGTGGCTACAATTGTAATTTTTGCTAATAGAAACATTTGAGCAATTTTGGAATTATGAAATTTTTGAAAAATTGTCAAATTTTTGAAATAGCTTATAAAGCTTATTGGCAGTATTGCTTGACAAAAATTGAATTAAAATTTTAAAAATTTTTGCTACAATTACGTTTATTGTAAAAACAAAATATTAATCAATTTTGAAATTTTAGGAAAATTACCTAATTTTAAAAATAGCTTTGAAAACTTATCGAAAGTATGTGTGACAAAAATTGAATAAAATTTTTGTTGCTAAAATTGCAATTTTAGTAAAAAGAAAAAAATCACAATTTTGAAAATTTAAAAAATATGTTTGGAGTTTTTGAAAAACTCACAAATTTTGCAATTAACTTGAAAAACTTATTGACAAAATATGTAACAAATTTAAATCAAAATATAAACACCAAATATGATGTTTATGTATCAAAATCTAGTCCAAAAATGTTAGTAAAGTCAAAATTTGGTTGTAATAAGTAAAAAAGCATACAAATCTTACATTAAATGTCAAAATGCGGCCTTGTTTCAAACAAATTAGCTGTTATTGAGTCAGAATTTAGCTTAAGATTGTTATTAATGTTAAAATCCGTTTGTAATTTGCAATAAAACATAAAAATCCGGCTTTAAATGACAAAAATCGGTTGTAGTTTGTGATAAAAATTAAAAATCCTTCATCAACTGTTAAAATCTGGCTTTGTTTTAACTAAATATTCTGTTATTATGTACAAATGTAGTTGAAAATTGTTAGTTAATTCAAAATCCAGTAGTAATCTGTAATGAAACATAAAAATCCAGCCTTAAATGTTAAAATCAGGTTTTATTTTAATCAAATTTAAAGATTTTGATAGTCCTAGGTTGGTTGAAAGGAAAAACATTATCAAACCTTGATTAGAATTAAGAAGAATTTACTTTTTAAACATTTTTTTATATAGATGGGTTCTAAAGAAAATTTGAATTAATTTAAAGATTTTGATATTCTAAGGTTGTTTGAAGTCAATATTCTCATCAAATAATGAGCGAAATTAGGATAGAATTATTTTTTAGATTTATTTTGTTATGAATTAGTTCTTGGAACATTAAATTATCAAAGTAATTTTTTATAATACTAAGTTTTCTGAAACCAAAAAATTAACAAAACTTTCTAGGCTATTTTGTATGGATTTATTTTTTTGGCTCTTAAATATTTTTTAAATTAATTTAAAGATTTTGATAGTCTAACATTGTTTAAAGCAAAAAAACATCATTAAACTTTGAATAGAACAAGAAAGACTTTATTAGACACGTTTTGTATGTATTTATTGTTGGACATATAAAGAAAGAAGAAATTGTCAAATAATTTGAAGACAAAAACATCATAAAACTTTGCGCAAAATAAGAATTAATTTTATTTCAAGGCTTATTTTGTATGAATTAGTTCTTAAAACCTCAAATAATCAAAATGTTTTCATCTTTTTTAAAGATTTTGATAGTTTAAAGTATTTTGAAGCCAGAAACATTAATAAATCTTGCACAATTAGAATTTTTTGAAGACATAGTTTGTATGAATTTGTTCTCACATAATAAATATTTTTTTAATTAATTTAAAAATATTTCTATACAAAATTTGTATGTATTTATATTTGGAACCTCAAATACTTAAAAAAAAATCAAATAATTTAAAGATTTTTAGTCTAAAGTTGTTTGAAAATAAACATTTTTTGGCTTCAAAACATATTAATAAATTAATCTAATTTTGCTTAAGATTTAATTAGGTTTTTGGCTTTAATTAACCTTAGATTATCAAAATCTTTAAATTAATTAAAGTTTTTTTAACTATTTGAGATCTCAAGAATAAATTAATACAAAATTTGTTTATGAAATGATTTTTTTCCTTATTTTAATCAAAGTTTGATAACGATATTGGCTTCAAATAATCTTAAATTAATAATTTTTTTAATATAATTTACAAGTTTTTTATTATTGGAAGCCTCAACAATAAATCTATACAAAATTTTGATAGTCTAAGATTGTTTGGAGCCATAATCACCATTAAACTTTGATTAAAACCAAGAATTCATTTTCTAAACAAACTTTGAATGAATTTATGTTTGGAATCTCAAATAATAGAATTTAATTAATTTAAAGTTTCTGATAGTCTAAAGTTGTTTAAAGCCAAAAACCTAATCAAATGTTGTATAAAGTTGGGTTTTGGGTTAATTATGTACGAATTAGTTTTTGAGATATTCAATTATAAAAATGTCATTACTATGATAATCTAAACAGTCACTTTTCAGCCGTATTTTGTATGGATTTATTTATGGAATCTCAAATAGTATTATTTTTTTAATCTTTTAAAGATTTTGATAAACTAAAATATCAAAATCACATTATAAAATACTATATTAAAATCATATTTTAAATGCCAAAAAATATGTTTTAAAATGTCCGCCCTTTTCTGAGATATAAAAAATAGATAAATTAAAATTATTCTACGTCTGCATGAAAACTACAGCTCCGCAACTTTTATAAACAACAAATAATAATAGATGCGTTGAAATTTATCCATGAATAACCAAGCAAGTCTGAATTTACAATGCTACTAAAACTTTATCATTATAATGAGTAATCAAATAATTAGTCACCTACAAAGTATGAAAAAATATTTATATTATTTTATTCAAGCAGTTAATCACTAACAAAATGAAACTGTTATTAATTATATTATCTTACATTGGAACTGTCGATGTTGATTTAAACATTAACAACAATTCATCAAACGTTATATGGATAGGAATTTTACCTGATAAAAGTTTTCCAGTTTTATTAAATGAAGGCTTAGCACTAGGACCACATAGAAATGTAAGTTTAATTTAACATAATTTTAAAGATCTTTTTTTAAACAATTAAATCAATTTATTATATTCAAAATAATAAAATTTCAGATTACTATAAGAATCTATAATGAATAGACCGGTAAAATATGGGCAAGAAACAATTGTAATTCGATAACCAAATTTTGCCAAACAGGAGATTGCGGTAGAGGTATTCAGTGTTTAGATACAGGACCAAATGCACCAGCAACGATGGTTGATATAAAACTTAAAAATTATAACGAAAGGGATACATATGGAATTAATTTAATTCAAGGATACAATATAAATGCAAAGGTAAATTATTTATCAACATTTTAATTTAATTTAATTGTTTTATTTGTTAGATGAACCTATAAAAGGATTTGGAATTTGCAATTGTACCACAAATTTAAACAAAAATTGTCCAAAAATGTTGTCATTGATTGGCAATAATAGGACTACTATTGGATGCCATAGTTCATGCGGGAAGTATTATATGTCTTGTTGTGATGTTGCTAACAGGGATTTGTGTACTGAGAAGGAATGGGATTGGAATAGTTTGGATTATTTTAAGTTAAATTGTCCACATGCTTATGCGTATTCTGTGTATGAATCGTTTAGGAATTTTAGTTGTACTGCTACTAAATATAGAGTTACGTTTGGATAATTTTAAAATTGAATATTTATTTTTGTTGCAAAATTTAAAACATTTTTGTGATATTATTCAATAATTTATTAGTAATGACTGGAATTGTAATGAAATATAAGCGTGGCAATTTCTTATCGTTATTGCTTTAGTGAATAAAGATAATTTATATTATTGAGGTCATCTCACTGATGACTTCATTAAAAAAAAAAAATTAAAAGACTATCTTAGTTAACCTTAACCAGAACTTTTAAAATAAAACCTAACCTAACCTAACCTAACCATACAAATGTTCATCAGTGAGATGACCTCAATAATACAATTTACATTATTGAAGTCATCTCACTGATGACCTCTTAAAAAAATTGTAAAAAACTACCTTAGTTACCCTCAACCATCACTTAAAAAATAAAACTTAACCTAACCTAACTTAACCTAATCTCACATATGTTCATCAGTGAGATGACCTCAGTAATAAAATGCATATTATTAAGGTCATCTCACCGATAACGTCATTAAAAAAACTGTAAAAAACTACTTTAGTTACCTTCAACCATAACTTTAAAAATAAAACCTAACCTAACCTAACCTCACAAACATTTATCAGTGAGATGACCTCAGTAATACAATTTTTATTATTGAGGTCATCTCACTAATAACCTTATTAAAACAAATTGTAAAAGACTACCTCAGTTACCCTCAATCATAACTTTAAAAATAAACCAAACCTAACCTAAAAAAATTGTAAGAGACTACTTAACTTAACCTAACCTTTTTTTTTTTTTTTTTTTTTTCCTGAGGAGGTGGAAAATCTTTCATAAGACACCCCGACAAGTAGTCAGATTCTTACTGACTAAAAACACCTCCTCCTCTTCTTGCGGGAATAACGATCTTTCTCCACCTCGGAATTGCATTTATGTATTACGTCGAGGTGGAGGTTCCCGCGCGCCAATCTTCAGGCACAATTAACACACATTTACATAAATTTGACATTACTTTTTTTTTTTTTTCTTTTTTTGTGGTCTTGGTTTTTGATTTGGGCGCGCACATTTTTTACATATTTTTGACAAAACAGTTTACAAAACATACATAAGAACTGAGTTTACAATTACAAAATACATTTACGAGTAGCTACGGCCCCACCCCCCTTCCCGCTTCATTCACACCACACCATGGAGCTAACTCCCTCTCTTCTTTCTCTTTCATACGTAGCATGGAACCTATCATGGTGGCCACAATGTCCCAATTGTACTCCAAAGACAACATTACTACCAGCATGTTATCCGGGTTCAAGCTCTCTCCCATCAGTTTCACTCTTGCTCTTTCACGCGTCTCCAACGCGTCTCGCAATGGAACACGGTGTGCTCAACCGTATCCCTTTGCCCACAGTACAGACAATCATCACTTTCAATCAATTTTATCCAATGCAGGTACGCCCGGAAACAACCATGTCCCTAACCTAACCTAACCTAACCTAACCTAACCTAACCTAACTTAATCTAACTTCACATATGTTCATCAGTGAGATGACCTCAGTAATACAATTTATATTATTAAGGTTATCTCACTGATGACTTCATTAAAGAAAATTGTAAAAAACTACCTTAGTTACCCTCAACCATGACTTTAAAAATAAAACCTAACCTAACCTAACTTAACCTAACCTCACATATGTTCATCAGTGAGATGACTTCAGTAATACAGTTTATGTTATTAAGGTTATCTCACTGATGACTTCATTAAAAAAAAATTGTAAAAAACTACTTTAAAATTGTAAAAGGCTACCTCAGTTACCCTCAACTATAACTTTAAAAATAAAACCAAACCTAACCTAACCTCACAAACGTTTATCAATAAAATGACCTCAGTATTACAATTTTTATTATTTAAGTCATCTCACTGATGACTTTATTAAAAAAAATTGTAAGAGACTACTTAACCTAACCTAACTTAATCTAACCTCACAAATGACTATCTTAGTTACCCTTAACCAGGACTTTTAAAATAAAAACTAACCTAACCTAACCTAACTTTACAAATGTTCATCAGTGAGATGACCTCAATAATACAATTTACATTATTGAAGTCATCTAACTGATGACCTCATAAAAAAATTGTAAAAAACTACCTTAGTTACCCTCAACCATGACTTTAAAAATAAAACCTAACCTAACTTAACCTAACCTAATCTCACATATGTTCATCAGTGAGATGACCTCAGTAACACAGTTTATGTTATTCATTCATTAAAAAAAATTGTAAAAAACTACTTTTGCTACCTTCAACCATAATTTTAAAAATAAAACCTAACCTAACCCAACCTAACCTCACAAACATTTATCAATGAGATGACCTCAGTAATACAATTTATATTATTGAGGTCATCTCACTAATGACCTTATTAAAAAAATTGTAAAAGGCTACCTCAGTTACCCTCTACCATAACTTTAAAAATAAAACCAAACCTAACTTAACCTCACAAACGTTTATCAATAAGATGACCTCAGTAGTACAATTTATATTATTGAGCTCATCTCACTGATGACTTTATTAAAAAAAATTATAAGAGATTACTTTAGTTACCTTCAACTATGACTTTAAAAATAAAACCTAACCTAACCTAATCTCACAAATGTTTATTATTGAAATTACCTCAGTAATACAATGTATATTATTGAAGTCATCTTACTGATAACTTTATTAAAAAAAATAATTTAAAAGACTATCTTAGTTACCTTCAACCATGACTTTAAAAATAAAACCTAACCTAACCTCACAAATGTTCATCAGTAAGATGACCTAAGTAATACAATTTATATTATTGAGATCATCTCACTGATGACTTCATTAAAAAAAAAAATGTAAAAAAGTACCTTAATTACCCTCAACCACGACTTTAAAAATAAAAGCTAACCTAACCTAACCTAACTTAACCTAACCTAATCTCACATATGTTCATCAGTGAGATGACCTCAGTAATACAATGTTTATTATTGAGGTCATCTCACCGATGACCTCATTAAAAAAAACTGTAAAAAACTACTTTAGTTACCCTCAACCATGACTTTAAAAATAGTTTTTTAATCTAACTAAAAAAAAAAGTACTAACTTTTTCAAAAAGTATTGTGTACGTCTTTTAAATATTAACAGCATTAATAACAATAATAACGAAGTAAAATTTAATTTTTTGCTAAGCAATATTTGAAGTTCGTGTAACATAAATTTTACATCTGTAGAAAGCTTTTTTTTGTTAATTAACCAAAATCCGGCTAAAAAAGTGCAACATTTTGTTCAAATTTCTGCTTCAAATTAGTTTCAAACTTATTTCTTATCAATTATTACATTTTAAATCCAAATTCCTTATCAGCAATTTGTTACAGCGCAAATTTGAAATTATTAACAAAATCATACAATTTGGGTCATTTTGGAACCATTTCTGCTTTAAATCAATTTATATAAATTTGTTTCAAACTTTTTTCTTAATAATTTATGTATAAACAATTTGAAATTCCTGCTGTGCACAAATTTAAAATAATTAACAAAATCATAAAATTTGGGTCATTTTTGGACGCTTTTTGCTTCAAATCAATTTATATAAAACAGTTTCAAAATGTTTTCTTGTTAATTTATGTATTTTGAATCAAATTTAATACCAACATATTGAAAACTCATATGTATCAAACATATTGTTAAAAAGTACTCAGATCTAAACTATAGAAAATCTAAATTATTATTAATTAAATCTTAAAAATTGTAAATTTTTGCCTGAAAACATTAAAATATTGCTAAAAAGCATCCAAAAAATGTATTTTTTATGAAATCCTAAAAATAGCAAAACTCGGCTATAATATATTAAAATATAAAATTCAAAATTTGGTCATAAACTATCATAAAGTGTTCAATTTTGTCCACCCATTCAAGTGTTAGTTATCAAAAAATCATAACTTCGACCACCTCTTTTTACAAAAGTTTTTTGATAACAAACGCTTAGGTGGGTGGGCAGAAACTTAATTTAAAGTGTCGGCGGATAGCAATTTTTCTAAAAAATTTGAAAAATTGTTTAAATTTTGTTCATGCTAAAGTCACAATTTTTAAAATAGCAATCCAACATTTATATTAAACCAACTCCAAACAATGCTTATCCAGAAACTAAAATCAAAATTACATTTAAATCATCGCATGTTATTCAAAAATTGTTTTGCTTTGTAATATTTTTTATAAATAGATAAAAAAAATTGTTACATTTATTCAACTAAAGTAATAAAGATAAGAAAATACCACGCTATAATATTATCACAATTTCAGTCATTACTAATAAATTATTGAATAATGAGTGAGTTTTAAGTTTCAAAACAAAAATAAATATTTAATTTTATAATTAACCAAAAGTAACTCTATATTATGAGTCAATATGATGCCAACTTACAGGAACAATCTCATTCTGAAGACTGATGTTGCCAACTGTGCTAAATTGTGTTATATAATTTGATTTTTACAAAGTGGTTGAATATACCTAAAGCATAAAAAATGTATTTTCAGTGTTTATTGATTTTTTTACAACATTAAAGTCAAATTTTTTTAAAATAGTGACCAAAAATGTAACTCAAAATTAGATTTTGAAAATCATAAATATTTTTTAGAAAATTGTAAATGTTTTTTTTTGCTGTAATTTATGCTGAAGTTTTAAAATAATTTATTAAAATTTTTATTAACTATACTCAAAACATTGCTAAGCAAGAAACTAGACTCAAAACTTAAGTTTGGAAACTAAAAATATTTTTTAGAAAAATTTAGAAAAAATGTTTAATTTTCTTTATGCTGCAACTGGTGCTGATGTCACATTTTTTAAAATAGTGATTCAAAATTTTCATCAACTATACTGCACACATAGCTAAGCAAGAAACTAAACTTATAACTTAAGTTTGAAAATTAAAAATACTTTTTAGAAAATTTTGAAAAAATGTCAATTTTGTTTAAATTGGAACACGCGATGAAGTCACAAATTTCAAAAAATTGATTCAAAATTTTTATCAACTATACTTCAAACATTGTTAAGCATAAAACTAAACTCAAAATTTGAGTTTAATAATTAAAAATATTTTTTAAAAAATTTGAAAAAATGTTTAATTCTTTATATGCCGTAATTTGTGCTGAAAGTCACAATTTTCATAATAATGATTCAAAATTTTTATAAATTATACTCAAAACATTGCTTAGCAAGAAAATAAACTCAAAATTATATTTTAAAAATCAATAATATTTTTAATTTTTTTTTTAAACTGTACCATTTTGGTTATGCAGTAACTTGTGCTGAAGAAGTCACAATTTTTAAAATATTTATTCAAAATTTTTATCAACTATACTCCAAACATTGCTAAGCAAAAAAATTAACTCAAAATAATATTATAAAAATTAAAAATATTTTTTTTTTAATTTTGATGAAATGTTTTTTTTTTATATTGTAACTGGTGCTGTCACATTTTTTTTAAATAGTGATTTAAATTTTTTATCATCTATACTCTAAATATTGCTAAGCGAGAAACTACACTCAAAACTCAAGTTTGAAAATTAAAAATATTAAAAAAAAAAAAATGAAAAAATGTTTAATTACTAGTGCTAAAGTCACAATTTTCAAAATAGTGATTCAAAATTTGTATCAACTATACTTCAAACGTTGCTTAATAAGAAACTAGACTCAAAATTAAAGTTTAAAAATTCAAAATATATTTAAAAAAATTTGAAAAATTATTTAAAAAATAGCGTTTCAACATTTATATTAAACCAACTCCAAACATTGCTTATCTAGAAACTAAATTTAAAATTACTTCCATCACCTTTTTCTACAAAAGTTTCTTGATGACAAACGCTTGGGTGGGTGGGCGGGAACCAAGTTTAAATTGTGGGCGGGTAGATTCTTCTACTGTAACCCACCCACTCACCCAAGGGTTGGTGATTAAGAATTTATAACTTCAAACATCTATTTTTACAAAAGTTTCTTTATGACAATCGCTTGGGTGGGTAAGCGGGAATCAAGTTTAAATTGTGGGCGAGTAGCCTTTTCTACTAAACCCCACCCAATTATAACTTCAACCACTACTTTTTTCAAAAGTTTCTTGATAACAAACGCTTGGGTGGGTGAGCTTCTTTTATTGTAACCCACCCATCCACCCAAGTGTTGGTGATTTAAAATTCATAACTTCAACCACTTAAAACCAAGTTTAAAGTGTGGGCGGGTAATTTCTTCTACTGTAGTACACCTACCCACCCAAGTGTTGGTGATTAAAAATTTATAACGTCTTTCTACAAATGTTTCTTGTTAACAAACGCTTGGGTGGGTGGGCGGAAACCAAGTTTAAATTGTGGGCGGGTAGTTTCTTCTACTGTAATCCACCCAAATGTTGATGATTTAAATTCATGACTTCAACCACGCCTTTCTTCAAAAGTTTCTTGAAAACAAGCGCTTGGGTGGGTGGGCGGGAACAAAGTTTTTGTGGATGGGTAACAATTTTTTTAAATATTTTGTTAAATTGTATAAATTTTGTACATGCTAAAATGACAATTTTCAAAATACCGATCCAACATTTATATTCAACCAACTCCAAACATTGCTTATCTAGAAACTAAAATCATCGCATGTTATTATTCAAAAAATGTATAACCTTGTAACATTTTTCATAAATAGATAGAAAAATTGTTACATTTCTTCAACTAAAATACTAAAGATAAGAAAATACCACGCAATAATATTATCACAATTACAGTAATTATTAATACATTATTGAATAATGAGTGGCATGATTGTTTTTTTGATTGTTTGAAATTTTTCAGGATTGCATTGTTAGAAAATTTTTCTTCAAAATTGTTCAGAGAATAATTTTTCTCAGCCAAAAATTTTGAATGTTTCATAGGTCTTTAAAAACCAGTTTTTCTTAAAAAAAGCTAACAGATATTTTCTTTTTTCTCAAATATAAATAAAAACTTGCTTTTATATGGGCAAAAGATACCCTGAAAACTTCAGGAAGTGCCATGCACTACGCTCTACGATGTCTTAGAATGTATTCACAGAAATACTTAAAAATAGCGAAATAGACTTAAATTTCAAGTATTTCTGTGGACAAAAATTCTAATTTGTTCCAAAAAAGATTATGTGAGATTATAACAGAAGACTAAAAACCTAGAATACAAATTAAAAAAGGTTTAGGTATAGATTTGTTGTTTAGTTTAATGTTTGGTACCGATAATACCTTGGATTTTGATTTTGAAACATTAAGAAGTTGATTTAAAATTGACCAAGTTGGGAGATATTATTTTGAGGTCTTTGTTTATAGATGCTACAGATTCAAACCTAAAAATTTGACAAAATATTTGTTGATACGGTCTTTGGAAAGTATGAAAGGTGCTATCATCGGCAAAATTATGACTAAGACTTTTTTTTGTAGTATATTTGTATTTTATTTTAAATAATGGATTTTTTTGTAGCGCTAATAAGAGACTTTCAAAACGTCTGTTCTTGATTTTCATTTTTTTAATTTAATTTAAATAAAGAATTTACACCATACACATATCCATAGTCGTATAGCCCCTAAACATAACAAATATTTTTATTAAATTATTAACTATTTCAACACTTTTATCATTGAAAAGAATTTCCAGTAACTATTCCAGGTACATATTTCTATTTAAAAAAATATATAATTATATATAATTTTCTACTATATAAAGGCTGAAAATCAACTCAATTTATATCAGTTTCAAAATGAAAGCCATCGTTTTATGTTTATTTGGAGCAGCTGTAGTCAGCGCAGTACAATTCGAAATATTTAACCGAGTACCGGGGCCTATATGGATTGGTACACTGGGTAACAGTAATAAACCAGCTTTGGAAAATGGTGGATTTGTTTTGAATCAGAATGAAAGGGTAAGAATTGTTTTAATATAATTAGTATTTTTTAATTAAATTATTATAAATTTAGAAAACAATTATTGCACCGGATGATTGGGCAGGAAGATTTTGGGCTAGAACTTGGTGCGATTCAAATACCAATCATTGCCAAACTGGAGATTGCGGTGATAGATTAGAATGTGGAGGAAATGGCGGTGCTCCACCTGCAACTTTAATTGAAATCACTTTAAGAGGAAGCGGAAATCAAGATTTTTACGATGTTTCATTAGTTGATGGCTTCAATGTCGTTGCTACGGCAAATATTCTACTGATTCCATGTAAATTTTTAATAATATAATTCATTATAGATTGCACCCGATAATGGTGCTTGCAGAACAATTGGTTGCAACAATAATATCAACGATGGTTGTCCAAATGATTTAGTAGTGAGAGAAGGTGGAGGTCAACCTATAGGTTGCAAAAGTGACTGCGTTGCTTACAATACGGATGAAGCTTGCTGTAGAGGTTCCCATAACACAACATGTAGTCCTACCAATTCAGCTAAATATTTTAAAGGAAAATGTCCTGATGCTTATTGCTACGCTTATGATGATCCCAGTAGCACATTCACCTGTCTAACTGACAAATATACAATCACTTTTGGTTGATTAATTTTAACAATGTATTAATATAACTGTTACTGAAACTTATATAAAAAAATTAAAAAGTAGTTAGTTAGTTTTTAGCTATTTCTGGTGGTGCTAAAGCTGCAACTCTTCAAAGCAATTATGCAATTCGGCTTTAGCATATTTATCAACATTAAATCGGTATACAATTGACTCCGTTGATAGGTTGCAATGTTTTTACCCATACACTAGGTTCTGTTCTTGAATCATCTTCAATTGATTTATCAAACCTAAAGATAAAAAAAAAATTAATAATCAGAAGAATTTTGAAGTTAATGTTGACTTACTTTATTTGCAGTTTTAAGTAAAGCTAGGTAAAATAAAATTGATGTTTATACTAAACAAACAAATTTAAATAAATTGATTTGAAGCAGAAATTATCCCAAAATGACCCAAAATGTATGATTTTGTTGATAATTTCAAATTTGCGCAGTGACTTGCAGGAATTTCATATTGCTAATACTAAATTTGGATTCAAAATACATAAATTGATAGAAACGCAACAAGTGTAAAGATAAGCAAATTTATTGATAACTGTCACTTGGGTAGATGGGCGGAAACATCAAACCACTGACCCAATATTTATAAACTATGTTCCCGCCCACCCGCCCAAGTGTTAGTTATCAAGAAATTTGTTATTGAACCCACCTCTGACTAATTTATGACAACTGTCATTCAATATGTCATAATAGAAACTGCAGAAACGCAACAAGTGTAAGAATAAGCAAATTTTTTGATAACTGTCACTTGGGTGGGTGGGCGGGAACACTGTATCAAACCACCCATCCAATATTTATAAATTGTGTTTCCGCCCACCCGCCCAACTGTTTGTTATCAAGAAATGTGTTATTAAACCCACCTCTGACGTATTAGTGACAACTGTCATTCAATCTGTAACATTTAAAATCAGCAGAAACGCAACAAGTGTGAAAATAAGCAAATTTCTTGATAACTGTCACTTGGGTGGGTGGGCGGGAACACTGTATCAAACCACCGACCCATTAAATTAGAACCTGTGTTCCCGCCCACCCGCCCAAGTGTTTGTTATCAAGGAATTTGTTATTGAACCCACCTCTGACGTATTAGTGACAGTTGTCATTCAATCTGTCATATTATAAACAGCAGAAACGCAACAAGTGTGAGAATAAACAAATTTCTTAATAAATGTCACTTGGGTGGGTGGGCGGGAACACTGTATCAAACCACCGATCCAATAAATTAGAACCTGTGTTCCCGCCCACCCGCCCAAGTGTTTGTTATCAAAGAATTTGTTATTGAACCCACCTCTGACGTATTAGTGACAACTGTCATTCAATCTGACATATTTAAAACAGGAGAAACGCAACAAGTGCAAGAAAAAGAAAAATTTCTTAATAACTGTCACTTGGGTGGGTGGGCGGGAACACTGTATCAAACCACCGGCCCATTAATTATAAAATGTGTTCCCGCCCACCAGCCCAAGTGTTTGTTATAAAGAAATTTGTTATTGAACCCACCTCTGACGTATTAGTGACAACTGTCATTTATGCCCGTTTGCACCGTTCTGTCACTTATCTTGCCCTTTCGTAGGTGACACTTATGTTAAGGTTCACCTTATCTTAAATTGGATTGCACGTGTAAATATTTTTGTTTTCTTAGCTACGATGTGGTTTAGAAAAAAAATGCTACTGTTTTCGATTAGATAGTATATGTGCCTAACTTCACGCTTATTTATAGTTTCCGTTATTATCGGCATTATCGCTATATTTATAATATGCTAATTATAATCATGTATGTAATGTGTCTGCCCTTTTAATAAATTTGACAAGCAATGCCATTTGACATTTCATACTAGGTTATGTTTATGTGCACCTTAAGCCTTACAACTCTGAGACTTAACTTGGGTAATACTTAAGTATTATTTTATGTGCCGTGCAAACCGTTTAAAACTTTAAGGTCCACTTAAGTGGAACTCAATAGATAATCCAAGATAAGTGGAAGCGGTGCAAACGGGTATTAATCTGTCATATTAAAAACAGTAAAAACGCAACAAGTGTGAGAATAAGCAAATTTCTTGATCACTGTCACTTGGGTGGGCAAAAACACTGTATTAAACCACCGACCCAATATTTATAAGTTGTGTTTCCGCCCAAGAGTTAGTTATCAAGAAAATTACTATTGAACTCACCTCTAACGTATTAGTGACAACTGTGATTTAGTCTGTCATATTAAAAACAGCAAAAACGTAACAAGTATGAGAATAAGCAACATTATTGATAACTGTCTCTTGGGTGGGTGGGCGGGAACACTATATCAAACCACCGACCCAATAATTATAAACTGTGTTCCTGCGTTATCAAGAATTTTGTTATTGAACTCACCTCTGACGTATTAGTGACAACTGTCATTCAATCTGTTACATTAAAAAACAGCAGAAACGCAACAAGTGTGAAAATAAACAAATTTCTTGATAATTGTCACTTGGGTGGGTGGGCGGAAACACTGTATCAAACTACCGGCCCAATATTTATAAACTATGTTCCCGCCCACCCGCCCAAGTGTTTGTTATCAAAAAAATTGTTATTGAACCCACCTCTGACGTATTAGTGACAACTGTCATTCAATCTGTCTTTTTAAAAATAGCAGAAACAAAACAAGTGTGAGAATAAGCAAATTTCTTGATAACTGTCACTTAAGTGGGTGGGCGGGAACACTGTATCAAACCACCGACCCAATATTTATAAACTTTGTTCCCGACCACCCGCCCAAGTGTTTGATATCAAAGAATTTGTTATTAAACCCACTTTTGAAGCGTTTGTGACAACTGTCATTTAATCTGTTATAATAGAAACAGCAAAAACGCAACAAGTATAGAAATAAGCAAATTTCTTAATAATTGACACTTGGGTGGGTGGGCGGGAACACTGTATCAAACCACCGACCCAATAATTATAAACTGTGTTCCCGCCCACCCACCCAAATATTTGTTATCAAGGAATTTGTTATTGAACCCACCTCTGACGTATTAGTGACAGTTGTCAGTCAATCTGTCATATTAAAAACAGTAAAAATGCAACAAGTGTGAGAATAAGCAAATTTCTTGATAATAGTCACTTGGGTGGGTGGGCGGGGACACTGTCTTGGGTGGGTGGGCGGGGACACTGTATCAAACCACTAACTCAATATTTATAAACTGTGTTCCCGCCCAAGTGTTTGTTATCAAGAAATTTGTTATTGAACTCACCTCTGATGTATTAGTGACAACTGCATTTAATCTGTCATATTTAAAACAGCAGAAACGGAACAAGTGTAAAAATAAGCAAATTTATTGATAACTGTCACTTGGGTGGGTGGGCGGGAACACTGTATCAAACCACCGACCCAATAATTATAAACTGTGTTCCCGCCCACCCGCCCTAGTGTTTGTTATCAAGGAATTTGTTATTGAACCCACCTCTGACGTACTAGTGACAGTTGTCATTCAATCTGTCATATTAAAATCAGTAAAAACGCAACAAGTGTGAGAATAAGCAGATTTCTTAAAAACTGTCACTTGAGTGAGTCGGCGGAAACACAGTATCAAACCACCGATCCAATAAGTTAGAACCTGTGTTCCCGCCCACCCGCCCAAGTGTTTGTTATCAAGGAATTTGTTATTGAACCCACCTCTGACGTTTTAGTGACAACTGTCATTCAATCTGTCATATTAAAAACCAGCAGAAACGCAACAAATGTGAGAATAATCAAATTTCTTGATAACTGTCACTTGGGTGAGCGGGCGGATACACTGTATCAAACCACCAACCGAATAATTATAAACTGTGTTCCAAAATAGAAAAAGTTTTTGTAAAAAAATGAAACAATTTTGGAAACTCAAAAAACGTGTTTGGAATTTTTGAAAAATTATCAATTTTTGAAAGTTGATTAAAGATTAATTTACTATTAATTTTTGCAGTCAACCTTAATGTATACCCCATTAAAGACAGCAGTGATGTAACTACATGTAAGCAAGAGTCTGCAATATGAAAAAAAATACAAGTACGAGAGGAAATCGTAAGTAAAAAATGATAAATCGCTTTTTCTGAATAATAACCAAAAATATTGAGTTTAATTGACATATTTTTAAACCAATTTAAAAAAATAATAATAAAGATGTCGCTTTAAACCGTAGGAAATGGTTGAAAATTAATTAAATCGATTGGAAAATGGTCGAATAAAACACTAATGATATGTGCATACCCTAAAATATTAGTGTATGTATCTCATACTGGGAAAAAAGGCAATTTACATAAAATACATCATTTATTAAATTTAATCTATATGCGCATAATATCCTATCTATATCTCTTTTAACCTAAAAATTACGTAACCTTTTTGTTATTGAAATAAATTTCCACTATCTATTCCAAATATTTCCAAGCATAATAATCATCAAAATTAATGTAAATTTATGAAACATTACTACTATATAAACACTAAAAATCAACTCAATTTATATCAGTTCCAAAATGAAAGCAATAATCTTATGTTTATTTGGAGCAGCTGCAGTCAACGCAGCACAAATCGAAATTGTTAACCAATTTGCGAGTCCTATATGGATTGGTATACAGGGTTCCAGTAATAATCCAGCTTTGGAAAACGGTGGATTTGTTTTGATTCAGAATGGAAGGGTAAGAATTGTTTTAATATAATAAAAAGTATTTTATGTAAATTGCCCTTCACAATTGTTTAAAATTTAATAGAAAACAGTTAATGCAGCGGATGGTTGGGAAGGAAGATTTTGGGCTAGAACTGGGTGCAATTTAATTACTAATCATTGCCAAACTGGAGATTGCGGTAATAAATTGAAATGTGGAGGAAATGGCGGAGCTCCACCGGCAACTTTAGTTGAAATCGGTATAAGAATGGATCAAAATCAAGATTTTTACGATGTGTCATTAGTTGATGGTTTTAATATCGCTGCTACGGTAAATATTGCATTGATTCAAAATCAGAAACATTTTTAATTATTTAATTTATTACAGATTGAACCTGTAGGTGGACAAGGTGATTGCTCAGTAATGGGATGCAGACATAATGTCAACGATGATTGTCCTAATAATTTAAAAGTGACAGAAGGAAAACAAACTATAGGTTGCAAAAGTGACTGCGTTGCTTATAATACGGATGAAGCTTGCTGTAGAGGTTCCAATAGCACACGAGATACATGTAAACCTACCACTTCAGCCAATTATTTTAAATCAAAATGTCCTTATGCTTATAGCTACGCTCTAGATGATGTTAGTAATCTAAAAACCTGTTCATCTGGGAAATATAGAATCACTTTTGGTTGATTAATTTTAACAATCTGTTAATAAAAATGTTTACTAAAATTTAAAAAAGTTTTTTAAGAAATTTACCAATATAACCAATAACTTCTAAAGTACCCAGTACCATTTATTTAACAACGCTAAATTATATAATAATTCAGCTTATTATTCTCTAACACCAGCAACGCCTGCTTTCTTTGGCTAATTTAAGTAGAAGAAGCTACCCGCCGATACTTTAAACTTGGTTCCTGCCCACCCACCCAAGCATTTGTCATCAAGAAACTTTCGTAAAATAAGGTGGTTGAAGTTTTAATTTTTTATTCATGAATATTTGGGTGGGTCTAGGCTACTGTAGAAAAAGAAATAATAGACATAAGTTAATAAGAAAAAAAATTAAAACAAATTTATATAAATTATTTTGAAGCAAAAATGATCATTTTAAATTTGCGCAATAACCCGCAAGAAATTCAAATTGTTGATAATAAACTTGGATTCAAAATACACAAATTAATAAAAAAAAGATCAAAACTAATTTATAAAAATTGATTTAAAGCAGATATAAACAATTTTTTATAAATTTTGCAGTTTATGCTAAATTTTGGTATTTTTTGAGAATATTTTTTATACTTTATGCCTTGTTATTTTTGAAAATTTCTTAATAACTGTCACTTGGGTGGGTGGGCGGGAACACTGTATCAAACCACCGATCCAATAATTATGAACTATGTTCCCGCCCACCCGCCCAAATGTTTGTTATCAAGGAATTTGTTATTGAACCCACCTCTGACGTATTAGTGACAGTTGTCATTCAGAAACTGTGTTCTTGCCCACCCGCCCAAAGGTTTGTTATCAAGTAATTTGTTAATGAACCCACCTCTGACGTATTAGTGACAACTGTCATTTAATCTGTCATATTAAAAACAGCAGAAACGCAACAAGTGCAAAAAAAAGAAAAAGTTCTTAATAACTGTCACTTGGGTGGGTGGGCGGGAACACTGTATCAAACCACCAATCCAATAATTATGAACTATGTTCCCGCCCACCCGCCCAAATGTTTGTTATCAAGAAATTTGTTATTGAACCCACCTCTGACGTATTAGTGACAACTGTCATTCAATCTGTCATATAAAAAACAGCAGAAACGCAACAAATGCAAGAAAAAGAAAAATTTCTTAATTACTGTCACTTGGGTAGGTGGGCGAGAACACTGTATCAAACCACCGACCCAATAATTATAAACTGTGTTCCCGCCCACCCGCCCAAGTGTTTGTTATCAAGGAATTTGTTATTGAACTCACCTTAGACGTATTAGTGACTATTGTCATTCAATCTGTCTTATTAAAATCAGCAGAAACGCAACAAATGTGAAAATAAGCAAATTTCTAGATAACTGCCACTTGGGTGGGTGGGCGGAAACACTGTATCAAACCACCGACCCAATATTTATAAACTGTGTTCCCGCCCACCCGTCCAAGTGTTTGTTATCAAGAAATGTGTTATAGAACCCAACTCTGACGTATTAGTGACAACTGTCATTCAATCTGTTACATTTATAAACAACAGAAACGCAGCAAGTGTGAAAATATGCAAATTTCTTGATAATTGTCACTTGGGTGGGTTGGCAGGAACACTGTATCAAACCACCGACCCAATAAATATGAACTGTGTTCCCGCCCACCCGCCCAAGTGTTTGTTATTAAGGAATTTGTTATTAAACCCACTTATGACGTATTAGTGACAACTGTCATTCAGTCTGTCATATTAGAAACAGCAGAAACGCAACAAGTGAGAGAAGAAGCAAATTTCTTGATAACTGTCACTTGGGTGGGTGGGCAGGAACACTGTATCAAACCACCGATTCAATTATTAAAAACTGTGTTCCCGCCCACTCGCCCCAGTGTTTGTTATCAAGGAGATTGTTATTGAACCCACCTCTGACGTATTAGTGACAACTGTCATTCAATCTGTCATATTAAAAACCAGCAGAAACGCAACAAGTGAGAGAATAAGCAAATTTCTTGATAACTGTCACTTGGGTGGATGGGCGGGAACACTGTATCAAACCACCGACCCAATAATTATGAACTGTGTTCCCGCCCACCCGCCCAAGTGTTTGTTATCAAGAAATTTGTTATTGAACCTACCTCTGACGTATTAGTGACAACTGTCATTTAATCTGTCATATTAGAAACAGCAGAAACGCAACAAGTGCGAAAAAAAGCAAATTTCTTGATAACTGTCACTTGGGTGGGTGGA
Source organism: Tachinus rufipes (assembly GCA_963932245.1). Classification (NCBI taxonomy): domain Eukaryota; kingdom Metazoa; phylum Arthropoda; class Insecta; order Coleoptera; family Staphylinidae; genus Tachinus; species Tachinus rufipes. Next base: position 3,197,195 of record OZ010745.1, read on the forward strand.
CGGGAACACTGTATCAAACCACCGACCCAATAATTATAAACTGTGTTCCCGCCCACCCGCCCAAGTGTTTGTTATTAAAAAATTTGTCATTGAACCCACCTCTGACGTATTAGTGACAACTGTCATTCAATCTGTCATATTAAAAACCAGCAGAAACGCAACAAGTGAGAGAATAAGCAAATTTCTTAATAACTGTCACTTGGGTGGGTGGGCGGGAACACTGTATCAAACCACCGACCCAATAATTATAAACTGTGTTCCCGCCCACCCGCCCAAGTGTTTGTTATTAAGAAATTTGTCATTGAACCCACCTCTGACGTATTAGTGACAACTGTCATTCAGTCTGTCATATTAAAAACAGCAAAAACGCAACAAGTGTTAGAATAAGTAAATTTCTTGATAACTGTTTCTTGGGTGGGTGGGCAGGAACACTGTATCAAACCACCGACCCAATTATTATAAACTGTGTTCCCGCGCACCCGCCCCAGTGTTTGTTATCAAGGAGATTGTTATTGAACCCACCTCTGACGTATTAGTGACAACTGTCATTCAATCTGTCATATTAAAAACCAGCAGAAACGCAACAAGTGAGAGAATAAGCAAATTTCTTGATAACTGTCACTTGGGTGGGAGGGCGGGAACACTGTATCAAACCACCGACCCAATAATTATAAACTGTGTTCCCGCCCACCCGCCCAAGTGTTTGTTATCAAGAAATTTGTTATTGAACCTACCTCTGACGTATTAGTAACAACTGTCATTTAATCTGTCATATTAGAAACAGCAGAAACGCAACAAGTGCGAAAAAAAGCAAATTTCTTGATAACTGTCACTTGGGTGGGTGGGCGAGAACACTGTATCAAACCACCGACCCAATAATTATAAACTGTGTTCCCGCCCACCCGCCCAAGTGTTTGTTATCAAGGAATATGTTATTGAACCCACCTCTGACGTTTTAGTGACAACTGTCATTCAATCTGTTACATATAAAAACAGCTAAAACGCAATAAGTGTGAGAATAAGCAAACTTCTTGATAACTGTCACTTGGGTGGGTGGGCGGAAACACTGTATGAAACCACCGACCCAATAATTATATACTGTGTTCCCGCCCAAGTGTTAGTTATCAAGAAATTTGTTATTGAACTCACCTCTGACGTATTAATGACAACTGTCATTCAATCTGTCATATTAAAAACAGCAAAAACGCAATAACTGTGAGAATAAACAAATTTCTTGATATCTGTCACTTGGGTGGGTGGGCAGGAACACTGTATCAAGCCACCGATCCAATAATTCTAAACTGTGTTGGGCGGAAACACTATATCAAACCACCGACCCAATAATTATAAACTGTGTTCTCGCGTTATCAAGAATTTTGTTATTGAACCCACCTCTGACGTTTTAGTGACAACTGTCATTCAATCTGCCATATTAAAAACAGCAAAAACGCAACAAATGTGAAAATAATCAAATTTCTTGATAACTGTCACTTGGGTGAGCGGGCGGATACACTGTATCAAACCACCAACCGAATAATTATAAACTGTGTTCCAAAATAGAAAAAGTTTTTGTAAAAAAATGAAACAATTTTGGAAACTCAAAAAACGTGTTTGGAATTTTTGAAAAATTATCAATTTTTGAAAGTTGATTAAAGATTAATTTACTATTAATTTTTGCAGTCAACCTTAATGTATACCCCATTAAAGACAGCAGTGATGTAACTACATGTAAGCAAGAGTCTGCAATATGAAAAAAAATACAAGTACGAGAGGAAATCGTAAGTAAAAAATGATAAATCGCTTTTTCTGAATAATAACCAAAAATATTGAGTTTAATTGACATATTTTTAAACCAATTTAAAAAAATAATAATAAAGATGTCGCTTTAAACCGTAGGAAATGGTTGAAAATTAATTAAATCGATTGGAAAATGGTCGAATAAAACACTAATGATATGTGCATACCCTAAAATATTAGTGTATGTATCTCATACTGGGAAAAAAGGCAATTTACATAAAATACATCATTTATTAAATTTAATCTATATGCGCATAATATCCTATCTATATCTCTTTTAACCTAAAAATTACGTAACCTTTTTGTTATTGAAATAAATTTCCACTATCTATTCCAAATATTTCCAAGCATAATAATCATCAAAATTAATGTAAATTTATGAAACATTACTACTATATAAACACTAAAAATCAACTCAATTTATATCAGTTCCAAAATGAAAGCAATAATCTTATGTTTATTTGGAGCAGCTGCAGTCAACGCAGCACAAATCGAAATTGTTAACCAATTTGCGAGTCCTATATGGATTGGTATACAGGGTTCCAGTAATATCCCACCTTTGGAAAATGGTGGATTTGTTTTGATTCAGAATGGAAGGGTAAGAATTGTTTTAATATAATAAAATGTATTTTATGTAAATTGCCCTTCACAATTTAATAGAAAACAGTTAATGCAGCGGATGGTTGGGAAGGAAGATTTTGGGCTAGAACTGGGTGCGATTCAAATACCAATCATTGCGATACTGGAGATTGCGGTAATAAATTGAAATGTGGAGGAAATGGCGGTGCTCCACCGGCAACTTTTGTTGAAATCGTTATAAGAAAGGATCAAAATCTAGATTTTTACGATGTGTCATTAGTTGACGGTTTTAATATCGCTGCTACGGTAAATATTGCACTGATTCAAAATCAAAAACATTTTTAATTATTTAATTTATTACAGATTGAACCTGTAGGTGGACACGGTGATTGCCCAGTAAGAGGATGCAGACATAATATCAATGAGGATTGTCCTATTGATTTAAAATTGACAGTAGGAAACCAAACTATAGGTTGCAAAAGTGACTGCCTTGCTTACAATACGGATGAAGCTTGCTGTAGAGGTTTCTATAACACAGGAGATACATGTGAAACTCCCACTTCAGCCAATTATTTTAAATTTAAATGTCCTGATGCTATTAGTTACGTTCTAGATGATGCTAGTAGTCTACACACCTGTTCATCTAAGAAATATAGAATCACTTTTGGTTGATTAATCTGTTAATAAAAATGTTTACTAAAATTTTAAGAAATTTGTGACGTATTGTACTAATATAACCAATAAATAACCTCTGAAGTACCCAGTACCGTTTATTTGACAACGCTAGATAATTTTGCTTATTATTATATTAGAAGAAACTACCCGCCCACACTATAAACTTGGTTCCCGCCCACCGACCCAAGCATTTGTCATCAAGAAACTTTTGTAAAAATAGATGGTTGAAGTTTTAAACTTTTATTCATGAATATTTAAGTGGGTGTATGGGCTCCTGTAGAAAAAAAAAATTAATATACATAGGTTAATAGGAAAAAAATTTAAAACAAATTTATATAAATTGATTTGAAGCAAAAATAATCATTTTAAATTTGCGCAATAACCCGCAGGAAATTCAAATTGTTGAAAATAATTCAAAATACACAAATTAATAAGAAAAAGATCAAAACTAATTTATAAAAATTGATTTGAAGCAGAAATAAACAATTTTTTATAAATTTTGCAGTTTATGCTAAATTTTGGTATTTTTTGAGAATATTTTTTATACTTTATGCCATGTTATTTTTGAAATTTTATTTTGCACTTTTTAAAGTTTATGACTTTATTTTGATGCTTTTTGACAATATTTTAATATTTTATAGCTTAGTTTTGTTATTTCTGTGATTTTTTTTAAGTTTTCTATTTTTTTCAATTTTTTAATTGGATTTTAGTATTTTTATTTTTGACTTTTTATGGATTAAGGTTTTACACTTTTCAGCAATTTATGGTCGCATTTTGGTGCTTTCTAACAATACTTTAATGTTTCAAACCCGGATTTAACTGATTTTGAAATTTTAATATTAGAATATTGCTATTTTCATAACCGGATTTTTCTATTTTGGAATTTTCATGATAATTTTTTAATTTTTCAATTTTGGCACTTTTTACTTCTTATGAACAAAATTTTGCATTTTAAACAATTTATGCTAAAATTTTGTTATTTTGTTGCATTATTTTAGTATTTTGTAATCGGATTTTGTTGTTTTTGACTTTTTATAAATAAATTTTTAAATTTTAAACCGTTTTTGGCCAAATGTTGCTAACTTTAGCACTTTTTCACATTACCAACCTCGGATACTACTTTTGTTAAGTTTTGTGAATCAAGTTTTTATTGTTCTAGTTAACAGCCATATTGAATACTTGAGAACTATGTTTGAGATTTAAAAACTATACTAAAATCATATTATTAGGCATACTTAGACTTAATTTTTATAAACCAGTCACCAATTTCAATGTGGGTGGGCGAAAACACTGTATCAAACCACCGACCCAATAATTATAAACTGTGTTCCCGCCCACCCGCCTCAGTGTTTGTTATCAAGGAATTTGTTATTGAACCCACTTCAGACGTATTAGTGACAACTGTCATTCAATCTGTCATATAATAAACAACAGAAACGCAACAAATGCAAGAAAAAGAAAAATTTCTTAATAACTGGCACTTGGGTGGGTGGGCGAGAACACTGTATCAAACTACCGACCCATTATTTATAAACTGTGTTCCCGCCCACCCGCCCAAGTGTTAGTTATCAAGGAATTTGTTATTAAACCCACCTCTGACGTATTAGTGACAACTGTCATTCAATCTGTTATATTAAAAACAGCAAAAACGCAATAAGTGTAAGAATAAGCAAATTTCTTGATAATTGTCACTTAGGTGGGTAGGCGGGAACACTGTATTAAACCACCGACCCAATATTTATAAACTGTGTTCCCGCCCACCCGCCCAAGTGTTTGTTATCAAAGTATTTGTTATTGAACCCACCTCTGACGTATTAGTGACAACTGTCATTTAATCTGTTACATTTATAAACAGCAGAAACGCAGCAAGTGCAAAAATATGCAAATTTCTTGATAATTGTCACTTGGGTGGGTGGGCAGGAACACTGTATCAAACCACCGACCCAATAATTATTAACTGTGTTCCCGCCCACCCGCCCAAGTGTTTGTTATCAAGAAATTTGTTATTGAACCTACCTCTGACGTATTAATGACAACTGTCATTTAATCTGTCATATTAGAAACAGCGGAAACGCAACAAGTGCGAGAAGAAGCAAATTTCTTGACAACTGTCACTTGGGTGGGTGGGCGAGAACACTGTATCAAACCACCGACTCAATAATTAGGAACTGTGTTACCGCTCACCCGCCCCAGTGTTTGTTATTAAGGAATTTGTTATTAAACCCACCTCTGACGTATTAATGACAACTGTCATTCAGTCTGTCATATTAAAAACAGCGGAAACGCAACAAGTGCGAGAAGAAGCAAATTTCTTGACAACTGTCACTTGGGTGGGTGGGCGGGAACACTGTATCAAACCACCGACTCAATAATTAGGAACTGTGTTACCGCTCACCCGCCCCAGTGTTTGTTATTAAGGAATTTGTTATTAAACCCACCTCTGACGTATTAATGACAACTGTCATTCAGTCTGTCATATTAAAAACAGCGGAAACGCAACAAGTGCGAGAAGAAGCAAATTTCTTGACAACTGTCACTTGGGTGGGTGGGCGGGAACACTGTATCAAACCACCGACTCAATAATTAGGAACTGTGCTACCGCTCACCCGCCCCAGTGTTTGTTATTAAGGAATTTGTTATTAAACCCACCTCTGACGTATTAATGACAACTGTCATTCAGTCTGTCATATTAAAAACAGCGGAAACGCAACAAGTGCGAGAAGAAGCAAATTTCTTGACAACTGTCACTTGGGTGGGTGGGCGGGAACACTGTATCAAACCACCGACTCAATAATTAGGAACTGTGTTACCGCTCACCCGCCCCAGTGTTTGTTATTAAGGAAATTGTTATTAAACCCACCTCTGACGTATTAATGACAACTGTCATTCAGTCTGTCATATTAAAAACAGCGAAAACGCAACAAGTGCGAGAAGAAGCAAATTTCTTGACAACTGTCACTTGGGTGGGTGGGCGGGAACACTGTATCAAACCACCGACCCAATAATTATAAATTGTGTTCCCGCCCACCCGCCCAAGTGTTTGTTATCAAGAAATTTGTTATTAAACCCACCTCTGACGTATTAGTGACAACTGTCATTCAATCTGTCATATTAAAAACAGCAGAAACGCAACAATTGCGAGAATAAACTAATTTATTGATAACTGTCACTTAGGTGGGTGGGCGGAAACACTGTATCAAACTACCAACCCAATAATTATAAACTGTGTTACCGCCCACCCGCCCCAGTGTTTGTTATCAAGGAATTTGTTATTGAACCCACCTCTGACGTATTAGTGACAACTGTCATTCAGTTTGTCATATTAAAAACAGCTGAAACTCAACAAATGTGAGAATAAGCAAATTTCTTTATAACTGTCACTTGGGTGGGCAGGCTAGAACACTGTATCAAACCACCGACTCAATATTTATAAACTGTGTTCCTGCTCACTCGCCCAAGTGTTTTTTATCAAAGAATTTGTTATTGAATCCACCTCTGAAGTATTAGTGACAAATGTCATTCAATTTGTCATAATAAAAACAGCAGATACGCAATAAGTGTGAGAATAAGCAAATTTCTTGACAACTGTCACTTGGGTGGGTGGGTGGGAACACTGTATCAAATCACCGGCCCAATATTTAAAAACTGTATTCCCGCCCACCCGCCCAAGTGTTATTTATCAAGAAAATTACTTTTGAACCCACCTCTAACGTATTAATGACAACTGTCATTCAATCTGTCATATTCAAAACAGCAGAAACGCAACAAGTTTAAGAATAAGCAAAATTCTTGTTAACTGCCAAATGGGTGGGTGGGCGGGAACACTGTATCAAACCACTGACCCAATATTTATAAACTGTGTTCCAGCCCAGCCGCCCAAGTGTTTGTTATCAAGTATTTTGTTATTGAACCCACCTCTGACGTATTAGTGACAACTGTCATTGAGTCTGTCATATTAAAAACAGCAAAAACGCAACATAGGTGAAAATTAGCAAATTTCTTAATAAATGTCACTTGGGTGGGTGGGTGAGAACACCGTTCAAACAACCAACCCAATAGATATAAACTGTGTTCCCGCCCACCCGCCCAAGTGTTTGTTATCAAGGAATTTGTAATTAAACCCACTTCTGACATAGTGACAAATGTCATTCAATCTGTCATATTAAAAACAGTAGAAACGGAACAAGTGTGAGAATAAGCAAATTTCTTGACAACTGTCAATTGGGTGGGTGGGCGGAAACACTGTATCAAATTACCGACCCAATAATTATAAACTGTGTTCCCGCCCACCCGCCCAAGTGTTTGTTATCAAGAAATTTGTTATTAAACCCACCTCTGACGTATTAATGACAACTCTCATTCAATCTGTCATATTAAAAACAGTAGAAACGGAACAAGTGTGAGAATAAGCAAATTTCTTGACAACTGTCAATTGGGTGGGTGGGCGGAAACACTGTATCAAATTACCAACCCAATAATTATAAACTGTGTTCCCGCCCACCCGCCCAAGTGTTTGTTATCAAGAAATTTGTTATTAAACCCACCTCTGACGTATTAATGACAACTGTCATTCAATCTGTCATATTAAAAACAGTAGAAACGGAACAAGTGTGAGAATAAGCAAATTTCTTGACAACTGTCAATTGGGTGGGTGGGCGGGAACACTGTATCAAACCACCGACCCAATAATTATAAACTGTGTTTCCGCCCACCCGCCCAAGTGTTTGTTATCAAGAAATTTGTTATTAAACCCACCTCTGACGTATTAGTGACAACTGTCATTCAATCTGTCATATTAAAAACAGCAGAAACGCAACAAGTTTAAGAATAAGCAAATTTCTTGTTAACTGTCAAATAAGTGGGTGGGCGGGAACACTGTATCAAATTACCGACCCAATAATTATAAACTGTGTTCCCGTCCACCCGCCCAAGTGTGTGTTATCAAGAAATTTGTTATTAAACCCACCTCTGACGTATTAATGACAACTGTCATTCAGTCTGTCATATTAAAAACAGCGGAAACGCAACAAGTGCGAGAAGAAGCAAATTTCTTGACAACTGTCACTTGGGTGGGTGGGCGGGAACACTGTATCAAACCACCGACTCAATAATTAGGAACTGTGTTACCGCTCACCCGCCCCAGTGTTTGTAATTAAGGAAATTGTTATTAAACCCACCTCTGACGTATTAATGACAACTGTCATTCAGTCTGTCATATTAAAAACAGCGAAAACGCAACAAGTGCGAGAAGAAGCAAATTTCTTGACAACTGTCACTTGGGTGGGTGGGCGGGAACACTGTATCAAACCACCGACCCAATAATTATAAATTGTGTTCCCGCCCACCCGCCCAAGTGTTTGTTATCAAGAAATTTGTTATTAAACCCACCTCTGACGTATTAGTGACAACTGTCATTCAATCTGTCATATTAAAAACAGCAGAAACGCAACAATTGCGAGAATAAACTAATTTATTGATAACTGTCACTTAGGTGGGTGGGCGGAAACACTGTATCAAACTACCAACCCAATAATTATAAACTGTGTTACCGCCCACCCGCCCCAGTGTTTGTTATCAAGGAATTTGTTATTGAACCCACCTCTGACGTATTAGTGACAACTGTCATTCAGTTTGTCATATTAAAAACAGCTGAAACTCAACAAATGTGAGAATAAGCAAATTTCTTTATAACTGTCACTTGGGTGGGCAGGCTAGAACACTGTATCAAACCACCGACTCAATATTTATAAACTGTGTTCCTGCTCACTCGCCCAAGTGTTTTTTATCAAAGAATTTGTTATTGAATCCACCTCTGAAGTATTAGTGACAAATGTCATTCAATTTGTCATAATAAAAACAGCAGATACGCAATAAGTGTGAGAATAAGCAAATTTCTTGACAACTGTCACTTGGGTGGGTGGGTGGGAACACTGTATCAAATCACCGGCCCAATATTTAAAAACTCTGTTCCCGCCCACCCGCCCAAGTGTTTGTTATCAAGGAATTTGTAATTGAACCCACCTCTGACGCTCACTTAAAATACATAAATTATAACAAAAAAGTTTAAAACAAATTTCTATAAATTGATTTACAGAAAAAATGGTCCCAAAATGACCAAAATTCTATGATTTTGTTAATAATTTCAAATTTGCGATGTAACCAGCAGAAATTTTAAATTGCTAATAATAAATTTTGATTCAAAATACAATCAATCATAAGAAAAAGTTTGAAACTAATTTATATAAATTGATTTGATAAAGAAATAAACCAAATTTGAACAAAATTTTGCACTAGTTTTGGCTCTACTAGAGCCTTCTACAAATGTAAAATTTATGTTATACAAACTTCAAACATTGCTTAACAAAAAATTAAATTTTAATTATTTATTATTGTATTCAATGCTTTTTTTATTAATTCTATGAAATTCATTTATATTTGTTGTTATATTCATATTATTTCATATAATATTTTTATTTATTTATTAATGTATTATTTACAACATGTTTCGTTATTTTTTAATAACATTTTCAAGTATTAATATAATATAATAAATTTTTTGAATGATTTATAAATAAATTAAATTTTTGTTTCTCCCGCATTCCCTGATATCCGGTTTTTTTTAATTCCTTTGAAGTTTGATACATATAATTTAGAGGTTATATTTGTTTATAAAAAGATACCAACATTCTAATAATTATTCTGAATTTTGAAATTTTATATAGTTTTTATTTTATTAAAATATCCATTAAAGGTGAATCATATAACATTAATTGTTCATTTATAACTTCATAATTTTGATTTTTAATATGTTTTTTAATTTCTAAGTCTTCCAAAAATATAAGGTTTTTATCCGAAATGTGTAAAATTACAAGTGTGTTGTACTGTGAATTTGGTTTATGTTTATTTAATAATAGATGTTTTGCAAAGTTTGATTTATCTAAATATTTGTTTTTAAAATCGCGAATGTGTTCATTATACCTAATATTAAAACTTCTTTTTGTTTGCCCAATATATACTCCATTGCAGTCATTACACTTTAATTTATATATACCACTTTTATTCCAAATATCTGTTTTTTCTTTTGCATTTAGTAATTTAGATTTTAATGAATTTTGTGTTTTGAAAGCTACCATAATATTAAACTTTTTGTTTAAATATTTAGATAATTTTTCTGAAATTTGGCCAAAATATGTTATAGAACAGAATTTTTTATTGTCTTTTTTATTATTAAAAGTACAACACACTTGTAATTTTACACATTTCGGATAAAAACCTTATATTTTTGGAAGACTTAGAAATTAAAAAACATATTAAAAATCAAAATTATGAAGTTATAAATGAACAATTAATGTTATATGATTCACCTTTAATGGATATTTTAATAAAATAAAAACTATATAAAATTTCAAAATTCAGAATAATTATTAGAATGTTGGTATCTTTTTATAAACAAATATAACCTCTAAATTATATGTATCAAACTTCAAAGGAATTAAAAAAAACCGGATATCAGGGAATGCGGGAGAAACAAAAATTTAATTTATTTATAAATCATTCAAAAAATTTATTATATTATATTAATACTTGAAAATGTTATTAAAAAATAACGAAACATGTTGTAAATAATACATTAATAAATAAATAAAAATATTATATGAAATAATATGAATATAACAACAAATATTTATTATTGTAATTATTGCATATTAATAATAAAAAAAAGTCATTACTTTTTGCCAATGTTAGTCATATTTTTTATAGTTAGATAAAAAAGCTGTTATCTTTATTCAACTAAAGCTACAACGATAAGATATTGCCACGCTTATATTTTATCAGAATTCTAGTCATTACTAATAAATTATTGAATAATATCACAAAAATGTTTTAAATTTTGCAACAAAAATAAATAATCAATTTTATAATTAACCAAACGTAACTCTATATTTAGTAGCCGTACAACTAAAATTCCTAAACGATTCATACACAGAATACGCATAAGCATGTGGACAATTTAATTTAAAATAATCCAAACTATTCCAATCCCATTGCTTCTCAGTACACAAATCCCTGTTAGCAACATCACAACAAGGCATATAATACTTCCCGCATGAACTATGGCATCCAATAGTAGTCCTATTATTACCAATCAATGACAACATTTTTGGACAATTTTTGTTTAAATTTGTGGTACAATTGGATGGTTGGCAAACTCCAAACCCTTTTATAGGTTCAACCTAACAAATAAAACAATTAAATTAAATTAAAATGTTGATAAATAATTTACCTTTGCATTTATATTGTATCCTTGAATTAAATTAATTCCATATGTATCTCTTTCATTATAATTTTTAAGTTTTATATCAACCATCGTGGCTGGTGCATTTGGTCCTGTACCTAAACACTGAATACCTCTACCGCAATCTCCTGTTTGGCAAAATTTGGTTATCGAATTACAATTGGTTCTTGCCCATATTTTACCGGTCCATTCATTATAGATTCGTATAGTAATCTGAAATTTTATTATTTTGAATATAATAAATTGATTTAATTGTTTAAAGAAATATCTTTAAAATTATGTTAAATTAAACTTACATTTCCATGTGGTCCTAGTGCTAAGCCTCCATTTAATAAAACTGGAAAACTTTTATCGGGTATAATTCCTATCCATATAACGTTTGATGAATTGTTGTTAATGTTTAAATCAACACCAAAAGTGCCAATGTTAAATAATACAATTAATAAGAATTTCATTTTGTTAGTGATTAACTGCTTGAAGAAAATAATATAAATATTTCTCCATACTTTGTAGGTGACTAATTATTTGATTACTCATTATAATGATAAATTTGTTTTAGTAGCTTTGTGAATTCAGACTTGCTTGGTTATTCATAGACAAATTTCAACGCATCTATTATTATTTTTTTTATATAAAAGTTGCGCAGCTGTAGTTTTCATGCGGACGTAGAATAATTTTAATTTATCTATTTTCTTATATCTCAGAAAAGGGCGGACATTTTAAAACATATTTTTTAGCATTAAAAATGTGATTTTGATATTTTAGTTTATCAAATCCTTTAAAAGATTAAAAAAATAATACTATTTGAGATTCCAAAAATAAACCATACAAAATACGACTGAAAAGTGAATTCTTTTTTGGTTCTAAAACTGTTGTAGATTATCATAGATATAACATTTTTATAATTGAATATCTCAAAAACTAATTCGTACAAAATAAACCCAAAGCCCAATTTTATACAACATTTGATTAGGTTTTTGGTTGTTTAACAACTTTAAACTATCAAAAACTTTAAATTAATTAAAAAAATTTCTATTATTTGAGATTCCAAACATAAATCCATTCAAAATTTGTTTAGAAAATAAATTCTTTGTTTTAATCAAAGTTTACTGGTGATATTGGCTCCAAACAATCATAGACTATCAAAATTGTGTATAGATTCATTGTTGAGGCTTCCAATAATAAAGATCTTGTAAATTATATTAAAAAAATTATTAATTTAAGATTATTTGAAGCCAATATCGTTATCAAACTTTGATTAAAATAAGGAAGAATTCATTTCATAAACAAATTTTGTATTAATTTATTCTTGAGATCTCAAATAGTTAAAAAAACTTTAATTAATTTAAAGATTTTGATAATCTAAAGTTGTTTAAAGCCAAAAACCTAATTAAATCTTAAGCAAAATTAGATTAAATTATTAAAATGTTTTGAAGCCAAAAAATGTTTATTTTCAAACTTTAGACTGAAAATCTTTAAATTATTTGATTTTTTTAAGTATTTGAGGTTCCAAATATAAATACATACAAATTTTGTCTAGTAATAATTTTAAATTAATTAAAAAAATCTTTATTATGTGAGAACAAATTCATACAAAACTATGTCTTCAAAAAATTCTAATTGTGGAAGATTTATTAATGTTTCTGGCTTCAAAATACTTTAAACTATCAAAATCTTTAAAAAATATAAAAACATTTTGATTATTTGAGGTTTTAAGAACTAATTCATACAAAATAAGCCTTGAAATAAAATTAATTCTTATTTTGCGCAAAGTTTTATGATGTTTTTGTCTTCAAATTAATTGACAATTTCTTCTTTCTTTATATGTCCAACAATAAATACATACAAAACGTGTCTAATAAAGTCTTTCTTGTTCTATTCAAAGTTTAATGATGTTTTTTTGCTTTAAACAATGTTAGACTATCAAAATCTTTAAATTAATTTAAAAAATATTTAGGAGCCAAAAAAATAAATCTATACAAATTAGCCTAGAAAGTTTTGTTAATTTTTTGGTTTCAGAAAACTTAGTATTATAAAAAATTACTTTGATAATTTAATGTTCCAAGAACTAATTCATAACAAAATAAATCTAGAAAATAATTCATTCCTAATTTTGGCCACTATTTGATAAAATTTTTGACTTAAACAACCTTAGACTATAAAAATCTTTAAATTAATTCAAATTTTCTTTACTATTGGAAGTCCCCAGAACATATCTATATAAAAATTTGTCTAAAAAGTAAATCCTTCTTAATTTTAATCAAGGTTTGATAATGTTTTTGGCTTCAACCAACCTAGGACTATCAAAAGCTTTAAATTACTTAAACGGCTGCAAATTTGGTTAAAACAAAACCTGATTTTGACATTTAAGGCTGGATTTTAATGTTTCATTACAAATTACTACTGCATTTTGAATTAACTAACATTTTTTAACTAGATTTGTACATAATAACAGAATATTTAGTTAAAACAAAGCCAGATTTTAACAGTTGAGGAAGGATTTTTTATTTTTATCACAAATTACAACTGATTTTTGTCATTTAAAGCCGGATTTTTATGTTTTATTGCAAATTACAAACGAATTTTAACATTAATAACAATCTTAAGCTAAATTTTGACACAATAACAGCTAATTTGTTTAAAACAAGGCCGCATTTTAACATTTAATGTAAGATTTGTATGCTTTATTACTAATTACAATCAAATTTTGACTTTACTAACATTTTTGGACTAGATTTTGATACATAAACAGCATATTTGGTGTTTATATTTTGATTTAAATTTTATTACATAATTTGTCAATAAGTTTTTCAAGTTAATTGCAAAATTTGTGAGTTTTCCAAAAATTCCAAAACATGTTTTTTGAATTTTCAAAATTGTGATTTTTTTCTTTCTACAAAAATTGCAATTTACATTCGATAAGTTCTTTAAGCTATTTCAAAATTTAAGTAATTTTGCAAAAATGTTTTTTGGAATTTTCAAAATTGTTTAATATTTTGTTTTTACAATAAACGTAATTGTAGCAAAAAATTTCAAAATTTTATCTCAATTTTTGTCAAGCAATACTGTCAATAAACTTTATAAGCTATTTCCAAAATTTGTCAATTTTTCAAAAATTTCAAAATTCTAAAATTGATCAAATGTTTCTTTTTGCAAAAACTACAATTGTAGCCACAATTTTCAAAATTTTAGTTTAAATTTTTTTACACATACTTTTGATAAGTTTTTTAAGGTATTTCCTATATTTGGTAACTTTCCAAAAATTCTAAGTTTGTTTTTTGAATTATCAAAGTTGTCTAATTATATCTTTTTACAAAATTTGCAATTGTAGCAACAATTTTCAAACTTTTGGTTCAAATTTTCTTACACACACTGTCTATGAGTTTTTAAAGCTATTTCCAAGTTTGGTAATTTTCCAAAAACACGTCTTAAGAATTTCCAAAATTTCCCAATTATTTTTTTTACAAAAATTGCAATTGTAGCAACAATTTTCAAAATTTTTTCACAAATACTGTCGATAAATTCTCCAAGTTAATTCTAAAATTTAGTAATTTTCCAAAAATCTTGAACAAGCTTTTTTTTGATTTTTCAAAATTATTTGTTTTTTGATTTTTACAAAAATTTCAATTATAGCAACAATTTTTCAAAATTTTGATTCAAATGTTTTCACACATATTGAAAATAAGTTTCTTAGGCTATTTCCAAAATTTGATAGTTTTCCAATATTTCCAAACCTGTTATTTAAATTTCCAAAATTGCCCAATTAATTCTTATTACAAAAACAGCAATTGTAGCAACAATTTTATAAATTTTGCTTCATATTTTGTTACACATACTGTCGATAAGTTTTTTAAGCTAATTCCAAAATTTAATAATTTTCCAAAAATTCCGAACATGTTTTTTGAATTTTCAAAATTATTTATTTTTTTGATTTTTACAAAAAATTTATTATAGCAACATTTTTTCAAAATTTTGATTTCAATGTTTTCACACATGTTGAAAATAAGTTTTTTAAGCTATTTCCAAAATTTGATAATTTTCTAAAAATTTCAAACACGTTTTTTGAAATTCCAAAATTGTCCAATTGTTTCTTTTTACAAAAATTGCAATTGTAGCAACAATTTTCAAAATTTTGTTTTAAATTTTGTTACACATACTGCCGATAAGTTTTTTAAAGCTATTTCCAAAATTTAGTAATTTTCCAAAAATTCAAAACATGTATTTGAATTTCCAAAATTGTCTAATAATTTTTTTTTACAAAAATTGCAATTGTAGCAACAATTTTCAAAATGCTGGTTCAATTTTTTTCACAAATACTGTCGATAAGTTTTTTAAGCTAATTCTAAAAATCAGTAATTTTCCAAAAATCCTGTACAAGCTTTATGATTTTTCAAAATTATTTAGTTTTTGATTTTTACAAAAATTTCAATTGTAGCAACAATTTTTCAAAATTTTGATTCAAATGTTTTCACACATATTGAAAATAAGTTTCTTAAGCTATTTCCATACTGTCGATAAGTTTTTTAAGCTAATTCCAAAATTTAGTAATTTTCCAAAAATCCTGAGCAAGTTTTTTGAATTTTTAAAATTATTTATTTTTTGATTTTTACAAAAATTTCAATTATAGCAACATTTTTTTAAAATTTTGATTTTAATGTTGAATATAAGTTTTTTAAGCTATTTCCAAAATTTGATAATTTTCTAAAAATTTCAAACACGTTTCTTGAGTTTCCAAAACTGCCCAATTATTTCTTTTTACAAAAATTGCAAATTGCAATTGTTGCAACAATTTTCAAAATATTGGTTAAAATTTTTTCACACATAATTTCGATAAGTTTTTTAAGCTATTTCCAAAATTTAGTAATTTTCCAAAAATCCAGAGCAAATTTTTTGAATTTTCAAAATTATTTATTTTTTTATTTTTACAAAAAAATTAATGATAGCAACAATTTTTCAAAATTTTCATTGAAATGTTTTCACACATTTTAAAAATAAATTTCTTGAGTTATTTCCAAAATTTATATTTTTTTTTTCAATTCAATTTTCCGAAAATTCCAAACTTGCTTTTTAAATTTCCAAAACTGCCCAATTATTCTTTTTACAAAAACTACAATTGTAGCGACAATTTTCAAAATGTTGGTTCAAATTTTTTCACAAATACTGTCGATAAGTTCTTTAAGCTAATTCTAAAATTCAGTAATTTTCCAAAAATCCTGAACAAGCTTTTTGAATTTTTAAAATTATTTATTTTTTGATTTTTACAAAAATTTTAATTATAGCAACAATTTTTCAAAATTTTGATTGAAATGTTTTCACGCATATTAAAAATAAGTTTCTTAAGCTATTTCCAAAATTTGATAATTTTCCAAAAATTCCAAACTTGTTTTATAAATTTCCAAAATTGCCCAATTATTTCTTTTTACAAAAACTGCAATTGTAGCAACAATTTTCAAAATTTTGATTCAAATTTTTTCACACATAATTCCGATAAGTTTTTTAAGCGATTTCCAAAATTTAGTAATTTTCCAAAAATTCCAAACATGTTTTTTCAATTTCCAAATTTGTCTAATAATTATTTTTACAAAAATTGCAATTGTAGCAACTATTTTGAAAATTTGTTTCAAATTTTCTTACATTTACTGTCGATAAGTTCTTTAAGCTATTTCCAAAAATCCAAAATAAGTTTTTTGAATTTTCTAAATTGTTTTATTTTTGTTTTTTTAAAAATTGCAATTATAGCAACAATTTTCTCAAAATTTTAATTGAAATGTTTTCACACATGTTGAAAATAAACTTCTTAAGGTATTTGCAAAATTTGGTTATTTTCCAAAAATTCCAAAGTTGTTTTTTTGAAATTTTAAAATTGTTTAAATTTTTGCATTTACAAAAAACGTAATTGTAGCAAAAATTTTCAAAATTTTAACTCAATTTTTGTCAAGCAATACTGTCAATAAGCTTTATTAGCTATTTCCAAAATTTGACAATTTTTCAAAAATTTCAGTCACTTTTTTTTGAATTTCCAAAATTGCCCAATTATTTCTTTTTACAAAAATTGCAATTGTAGCAACAATTTTCAAAATTTTGGTTCAAATTTTTTCATACATACTGTTGATAAGTTCTTTGAACTATTTACAAAATTTAGTAATTTTTCAAAATATTTAAACACATTTTTTGAGTTTTTAAAATTAATATTTTTTTGGTTTATACAAAAATTTCAATTATATCAATAATTTTTCAAAATTTTGCTTTACATGTTTTCACACATGTTGAAAATAAGTTTCTTGAGTTATTTCCAAAATTTGATAATTTTCCAAAAATTCCAAGCTTGTTTTATAAATTTCCAAAATTTACCAGTTATTTCTTTTTAAAAAATTGCAATTTTTGCTTCAAATTTTGTTACACATACTGTCGATAAGTTTTTAAGCTAATTCCAAAATTTAGTAATTTTCCAAAATTCCCGAGCAAGTTTTTTGAATTTTCAAAATTATTTATTTTTTATTTTTACAAAAAAATTAATTATAGCAACAATTTTTCAAAATTTTGATTTAAATGTTTTTACACATTGAAAATAAGTTTCTTAAGCTATTTCCAAAATTTAATAATTTTCCAAAAATTCCAAACTTGTTTTCTAAATTTCCAAAATTGCCCAATTATTTCTTTTTACAAAAATTGCATTTGTAGCAACAATTTTCAAAATGTTGGTTTAAATTTTCTCACAAATACTGTCGATAAGTTCTTTAAGTTAATTCTAAAATTTAGTAATTTTCCAAAAATCCTGTACAAGCTTTTTGAATTTTCAAAATTATTTATTTTTTGATTTTTACAAAAATTTCAATTATAGCAACAATTTTTCAAAATTTTGATTTAAATGTTTTCAGACATATTGAAAATAAGTTTCTTACGCTGATTCCAAAATTTGATAATTTTCCAAAAACTCCAAACTTGTTTTATAAATTTCCAAAATTGCCCAATTATTTCTTTTTACCAAAATTGAAATTGTAGCGACAATTTTTAAAAATTTTGTTCAAATTTTGTAACACATACTGTCAATAAGTTTTTTAAGCTATTTCTAAAATTTGATAATTTTCTAAAAATTCCAAACACGTTTCTTGAGTTTCCAAAATTGCCCAATTATTTCTTTTTACAAAATTTGCAATTATAACAACAATTTTCAAAATTTTGCTTCAAATTTTGTTACACATACTGTCGATAAGTTTTTTAAGCTAATTCCAAAATTTAGTAATTTTCCAAAAATCCCGAGAGCAAATTTTTTGAATTTTCAAAATTAATTATTTTTTTGATTTTTACAAAAAATTTACTATAGCAACATTTATTCAAAATTTTGATTTAAATTTTGTCACACATGTTGAAAATAAGGTTTTTGAGCTATTTCCAAAAATTAATAATTTTCCAAAAAATCCAAATTTGTTTTTTGAATTTCTAAAATTGACCAATTATTTCTTTTTACAAAAATTGCAATTGTAGCAACAATTTTCAAAATTTTGCTTCAAGTTTTGTTACACATACTGTCAATAAGTTTTTTAACCTAATTCCAAAATTTAGTAGTTTTCCAAAATTCTCGAGCAAGTTTTTTGAATATTCAAAATTATTTATTTTTTGATTTTTACAAAAAAATTAATTATAACAACATTTTTTCAAAATTTTGATTTAAATGTTTTCACACATGTTGAAAATAAGTTTCTTAAGCTATTTCCAAGATTTGACAATTTTCTAAAAATATCAAACACGTTTTTTGAAATTCCAAAATTGTCCAATTGTTTCTTTTTACAAAAATGACAATTTTGCAACAATTTTCAAAATTTTGCTTCAAATTTTGTTACACATACTGCCGATAAGTTTTTTAAGCTAATTCCAAAATTTAGTAATTTTCCAAAATTCCCGAGCAAGTTTTTTGAATTTCCAAAATTATTTATTTTTTGATTTTTACAAAAAAATTTATTATAGCAACAATTTTTTAAAATTTTGATTTAAATGTTTTCACACATGTTGAAAATAAGTTTTTTGAGCTATTTCCAAAAATTAATAATGTTCCAAAAAATCCAAACTTGTTTTTTGAATTTCTAAAATTGACCAAATATTTCATTTTACAAAAATTGCAATTGTAGCAACAATTTTCAAAATTTTGGTTCAAATTTTTTCACACATAATGTCGATAAATTCTTTAAGCTATTTCCAAAATTTAGTAATTTTCCAAAAATTCCAAACATGTTTTTTGAATTTCCAAAATTGTCTAATATTTTTTTTTTACAAAAATTGCAATTGTAGCAACAATTTTTAAAATTTTGCTTCATATTTTCTCACAAATACTGTCGATAAGTTCTTTAAGCTATTTCAAAAATTTAATAATATTCCAAAAATCCCGAACAAGTTTTTTGAATTTTCAAAATTATTTATTTTTTTTTTTTACAAAAAAATTATTATAACAATTTTTTTTTTTTAAATTTTGATTTAAATGTTTTTACACATGTTGAAAATAAGTTTTTTAAGCTATTTCCAAAAATTAATAATGTTCCAAAAAATCCAAAATTGTTTTTTGAATTTCTAAAATTGACCAATTATTTCTTTTTACAAAAATTGCAATTGTAGCAACAATTTTCAAAATTTTGCTTCAAATTTTGTTACACATACTGTCGATAAGTTTTTTAAGCTAATTCCAAAATTTAGTAATTTTCCAAAAATCCTGCACAAGCTTTTTGATTTCTCAAAATTATTTATTTTTTGATTTTTATAAAAAAAATTATTATAGCAACAATTTTTCAAAACTTTGATTCAAATGATTTCAAAATTTAGTAATTTTCCAAAAATCCAGAGCAAACTTTTTTGAATTTTCAAAATTATTTATTTTTTGATTTTTACAAAAAAATTAATTATAGCAAAAAATTTCAAAATTTTGATTTAAATGTTTTTACACATATTGAAAATAAGTCTCTTAGCTGTTTCCAAAATTTGATAATTTTTCAAAAATTCCAATCTTGTTTTATAAATTTCCACAATTGCCCAATTATTTCTTTTTACAAAAATTGCAATTGTAGCAACAATTTTCAAAATTTTGCTTCAAATTTTGTAACACATACTGTCGATAAGTTTTTTAAGCTAATTCTAAAATTCAGTAAATTTCCAAAAATTCTGAACAAACTTTTTGAATTTTTAATATTATTTATTTTTTTTATTTTTACAAAAATTTCAATTATAGCAACAGTTTTTCAAAATTTTGATTCAAATGTTTTCACACATATTAAAAATGAGTTTCTTGAATTATTTCCAAAATTTGATAATTTTAAAAAAATTCCAAACTTGTTTTGTTTGAATTTCCAAAATTGTCCAATTATTTCATTTTACAAAAATTGCAATTGAAGCAACAATTTTCAAAATTTTGCTTCAAATTTTGTTACACATACTGTCGATAAGTTTTTGAAGCTAATTCTAAAATTTAGTAATTTTCCAAAAATCCCGAGCAAGTTTTTTGAATTTTCAAAATTATTTATATTTGATTTTTACAAAAAAATTAATTATAGCAACAATTTTTCAAAATTTTGATTGAAATGTTTTCACACATATTGAAAATAAGTTTCTTAAGTTATTTTCAAAACTTGATAATTTTCCAAGAATTCCAAACTTGTTTTTTAAATTTAAAAAATTGCCCAATTATCTCTTTTTACAAAAATTGCAATTGTAGCAACAATTTAAAAAATTTTGCTTCAAATTTTGTTACACATATTGTCGATAAGTTTTTTAAAGTTAATTCCAAAATTTAGTAATTTTCCAAAAATCCCGAGCAAGTTTTTTTAAATTTTCAAAATTTTTTTTATTTTATTTTTACAAAAAATTTAATTATAGCAATATTTTTTCAAAATTTTGATTTAAATGTTTTCAAGCATGTTGAAAATAAGTTTTTAGGGCTATTTCCAAAATTTGAACGTTTTTTGAAATTCCAAAATTGTCCAAATGTTTCTTTTTACAAAAACTGCAATTGTAGCAACGATTTTCAAAATGTTCTTTCAAATTTTTTCACAAATACTGTCGATAAGTTCTTTAAGCTAATTCTAAAATTCAGTAATTTTCCAAAAATCCTAAACATGCTTTTGGAATTTTCAAAATTATTTATTTTTTGATTTTTTCAAAAATTTCAACTATAGCAACAATTTTTAAAAATTTTGATTCAAATGTTTTCATACATATTGAAAATAAGTTTCTTAAGCTATTTCCAAAATTTGATAATTTTCCAAAAATTCCAAACTTGTTTTTTAAATTTCCAAAATTGCCCAATTTTTTTTTTAGCAAAAATTGCAATTGTAGCAACAATTTTCAAAATTTTGCTTCAAATCTTGTTACACATACTGTTGATTAGTTTTTTAAGCTAATTCCAAAATTTAGTAATTTTCCAAAAATCCCAAGCAAGTTTTTTGAATTTTCAAAATTTTTTTTTTTTTATTTTTACAAAAATTTCAATTATAGCAACAAATTTTCAAAATTTTGATTCAAATGTATTTACACATATTGAACATAAATTTCTTAAGCTATTTCCAAAATTTGATAATTTTCCAAAAATTCCAAACTTGTTTTATAAATTTTCAAATTTTGCTTCAAATTTTGTTACACATACTGTCGATAAGTTTTTTAAGCTAATTCTAAAATTTAGTAATTTTCCAAAATTCCCGAGCAAGTTTTTTGAATTTTCAAAATTATTTATTTTTTGATTTTTACAAAAAAAATAATGATAGCAACATTTTTTTAAAATTTTGATTGAAATGTTTTCACACATATTAAAAATGAGTTTCTTGAGTTATTTCCAAATTTTGATAATTTTCCAAAAATTCCTAACAAGTTTTTTGAAATTCCAAAATTGTCCAATTGTTTCGTTTTACAAAAATTTCAATTGTAGCAACAATTTTTAAAAAATTTGTTCAAATTTTGTGACACATACTGTCAATAAGTTTTTTAAGCTATTTCCAAAATTTGATAATTTTCTAAAAATTTCAAACACGTTTTTTAAATTTCCAAAATTGCCCAATTATTTCTTTTTACAAAAATTGCAATTGTAGCAACAATTATCAAAATTTTGCTTCAAATCTTGTTACACATACTGTCGATTAGTTTTTTAAGCTAATTCCAAAATTTAGTAATTTTCCAAAAATCCCAAGCAAGTTTTTTGAATTTTCAAAATTATTTTTTTTTTTTTATTTTTACAAAAATTTCAATTATAGCAACAAATTTTCAAAATTTTGATTCAAATGTATTCACACATATTGAAAATAAATTTCTTAAGCTATTTCCAAAATTTGATAATTTTCCAAAAATTCCAAACTTGTTTTATAAATTTTCAAATTTGCTCAATTATTTCTTTTTACAAAAATTGCAATTGTAGCAACAATTTTCAAAATTTGCTTCAAATTTTGTTACACATACTGTCGATAAGTTTTTTAAGCTAATTCTAAAATTTAGTAATTTTCCAAAATTCCCGAGCAAGTTTTTTGAATTTTCAAAATTATTTATTTTTTGATTTTTACAAAAAAAATAATGATAGCAACATTTTTTCAAAATTTTGATTGAAATGTTTTCATACATATTAAAAATGAGTTTCTTGAGTTATTTCCAAAATTTGATAATTTTCCAAAAATTCCTAACAAGTTTTTTGAAATTCCAAAATTGTCCAATTGTTTCGTTTTACAAAAATTTCAATTGTAGCAACAATTTTTAAAATTTTGGTTCAAATTTTTTCACACATAATTTCGATAAATTTTTTAAGCTATTTTCAAAATTTAGTAATTTTCCAAAAATTCCAAACATGTTTTTTGAATTTCCAAAATTGTCTAATAATTTTTTTTTACAAAAATTGCAATTGTAGCAACAATTTTTCAAAATTTTAGTTCAAATTTTGTCACACATACTGTCGATAAGTTCCTTAAGCTAATTCCATTATTTGGAAATTTTACAAAAAATTCCAAACAAGTTTTTTGAGTTTTCAATAAATTGTTCTATTTTTGTTTTTGCAAAAACTGCAATTATAGCAACATTTTGTCAAAATTTTGATTTAATTTTTTTTTCTCATGTTGAAAATAAGTTTCTTGAGCTGTTTCCAAAATTTGGTAATATTCCAAAAATTCTAAACACGTTTTTTGAATTTTCAAAAATGCTTAATTATTTCTTTTTACAAAAAATGCAATTATAGCAACAATTTTCAAAATTTTGCTTCAAATTTTGTCACACATACTATCAATAAGTTCTTTAAGCTAATCCCAATATTTGGTAATTTTTCAAAAAAATTTCAACAAGTTTTTTGAATTATCAAAATTGTTCTATTTTTGTTTTTACAAAAATTGCAATTATAACAACATTTTTTTAAAATTTTGATTGAAATAATTTTACACATGTTGAAAATAAGTTTTTTGAGTTGTTTACAAAATTTGGTAATTTTCCAAAAATTTCAAACACGTTTTTTGATTTTCCAAAGTTGTCCAACTATTTCTTTTTAGAAAAATTTGCTATTGTATTCTGTCGATAAGTTCTTTAAGTTAAATCTAATACTTGGTAATTTTCCAAAAATTTCAAACAAGTTTTTTGATTTTCCAAAATTGTCCAATTATTTTTTTTTACAAAAATTTGCAATTGTAGCAACAATTTTCAAAATTTTAGTTCAAAATTTGTCACACATTCTGTCGATAAGTTCCTTAAACTAATTCCAAAATTTGGTAATTTTCCAAAAATTGTAACCAAGTTTAACTTTTAATTTTTGATACCAAAAACCAAATTTTTTCTTTAATTTATCAAAAAAATTTATTTCCATTTTTGATAAATTATCTACTGATATCTTAATAATAATTTTAAAAATTATTAACAAAAATATGTCGCTTTGAAATATAAAAAAATTGTTAAGAATTAATTAAATTAATTAAAAAAATGTCTCTGAATCACATAATTGACGCAACTAAAAGACAAATACACAATAACAACATATAATACAACTTCGAGGAAACCATATAAAACATAAATAAACCTGAATAACAAATATTATTACTAAATTGCATTGTTTATTTACAGTACTGCGCAGTAATATCCTAATCTCTTAAATGTAACAACAGATTTTGTCATTGAAAAGATTTTCCAGAACCTATTACAGGTATTTCCACGAATAAATCATAAAATTAATGTATATTAATAAATCATTATCTACTATATAAAGACTGAAAATCAACTCAATTTATAACAGTTTCAAAATGAAAGCCATCGTTTTATGTTTATTTGGAGCAGCTGCAGTCAGCGCAGTACAATTCGAAATACTTAACCGAGTACCGGGGCCTATATGGATTGGTACTCTGGGTAACAGTAATAAACCAGCTTTGGAAAATGGTGGATTTGTTTTGAATCAGAATGAAAGGGTAAGAATTGTTTTAATATAATTAGTATTTTTTAATTAAATTATTATAAATTTAGAAAACAATTAATGCACCGGATGATTGGGCAGGAAGATTTTGGGCTAGAACTTGGTGCGATTCAAATACCAATCATTGCCAAACTGGAGATTGCGGTGATAGATTAGAATGTGGAGGAAATGGCGGTGCTCCACCTGCAACTTTAGTTGAAATCACTTTAAGAGGAAGCGGAAATCAAGATTTTTACGATGTTTCATTAGTTGATGGATTTAATGTCGTTGCTACGGTAAATATTCTACTGATTTCATATCAATTTTTAATAATATAATTCATTACAGATTGCACCCGATAATGGTGCTTGCAGAACAATTGGTTGCAACAATAATATCAACGATGGTTGTCCAAATGATTTAGTAGTGAAAGAAGGTGGAGGTCAAATTATAGGTTGCAAAAGTGATTGCATTGCTTACAATACGGATGAAGCTTGCTGTAGAGGTTCCCATAACACACCGGAAACATGTAGTCCTACCAATTCAGCTAATTATTTTAAAGGAAAATGTCCTGATGCTTATAGCTACGCTTATGATGATCCCAGTAGCACATTCACCTGTCTAACTGACAAATATACAATCACTTTTGGTTGATTAATTTTAACAATGTATTA
Organism: Tachinus rufipes; assembly: GCA_963932245.1. NCBI lineage: Eukaryota > Metazoa > Arthropoda > Insecta > Coleoptera > Staphylinidae > Tachinus > Tachinus rufipes. The sequence goes on from OZ010745.1 coordinate 3,222,597, forward strand.
ATATAACTATTTACTCAAATGTATTAAAAAGGTTTTTTAAAAAGCTTTGGACGTGTTATTTCAATATAACTAATAACTTCTAAAATCTAACAATTGGTACCACTTGTTTGACTATGATATCCTCTAGCACAAGAAGTTTATTACGAGGAAAATATGTAGGTTGCTAATTTGGGTAAAATTATGAGAAGCATTAACAATCATAGCTTGTTGTCCGAATAGTGTTGTAGAAGATGAGTGACTTAATCATTTAGTATTATGTACATTAAAATCTCCTCCTTGATTGAATTTTTTTAGAAAGGCCATCAAAAAAGTTAAAATTGCCCTATTTGAAAAATAGTATATGCCATTTACAAAAATAATCTTATCAGACAGATTTAGTTTAAGAAATACGCTATTATAGCTAATTCTTTAAATTTCGTACGTCGTCAGTTTAGAATATGTTTGTTGTTTGTGGATGTAAGCAAAAAGACCTTGTTAGTCAGCAATTGAATGTTCAAAATGATAATCGGAATTTACTAAATTAAAGCAATCTAGATCTTTAAGATTTACTTTGGTTTCAGGCTAAAAAGAAAATTTGGTCATCAGTGGTTTACTTGATTTTATAATGATTGAAAAGAAGTTTAAGAATAAAGTAAACAAGTATGTGCGCTACCAGAGGCAGATATACACAGTGACTATATACTTGTGATGGTTATAAGTTTGAAAAGAGTAAAAAAAGCACCAGTAATAAGTAGGATTTAAAAAAAACTGATAGAAAAAGACTTTGATATAAAAATCTAAAAATAGCAAAAGAAATTATTGAGTACAAGAAAACAAGGAGAGAAATGACGCCATGGGTAACACAAAAAGATTATAACTAAAATGGAAGAAAAAAGAAAATTTAAAACATCAAACAATAAAAGAACAAAAAAGTTTTATTAGAGAACTAAAAAAGGAAACGAATCAGAACAATAAAGAACAAGCAAAAGAAAATATTGAATCTTTGCTGATTTGATTCAAGTCTGTAAAGTAAAGTGAATAATTTTTAAACTTTTCATTGGAAATTGATAAAAATTGGTTCCTATATAGTTCATTATATTGAGTACCAACTTTGAAATTTTTATTAAAATCCATACGCTCAGTTTGGTATAATTTTAATCAATTTGGTCTCAACTTAACTTGACTTAAATCTGCAAAGTTAAATAATTGACAATAATTTTTAAATTTTTTATTGGAAACTGATGAAATATAGTACTAATGTATTTCAGTATTATGAGTACTTACTATAAAATCTTCATCAAAATGATCAGTATGATATAACCTCAATTATTTTTATCTTTGCTAATTCGACTCAAATCTGTAAAGTGAAATAAATTGACAATAATTTCTAAATTCTTTATTGGGAATTAATGAAAATTAATTCTTATATACTTCACTAGTTTGAGTACTAACTGTGGAATTTTTATTAAAATCTATACGCTCAGTTTGGTATAACTTTAACCAATTTTGTCTCAACGTGACTTGACTTAAATCTGCAATGTAAAGTAATTTGACAATAATTTCTAAATTCTTTATTGGAATTTGATGAAAATTAGTACTAATCTACATCAATATTATGAGTACTTACTGTAAAATTTTGATCAAAATCCATACGCTCAGTATGGTATAACTTCAATTATTTTTATCTTTGCTAATTCGACTCAAATCTGTAAAGTGAAATAAATTGACAATAATTTCTAAATTCCTTATTGGAAATTAATGAAAATTAGTTCTTATATACTTCATTATTTTTAAAATTAACTGCAGAATTTTGATTTAAATGTATACGCTCAGTTTAGTATAACATTAATCACCATTGTCTCAACTTAACTTGACTTAAATCTGCAAAGTAAAGTATTTTGACAATAATTTTTAAACTCTTTATTGGAAATTGATGAAAGTTAGTACTATTGTACTTCATTATTATGAGTACTAATTGTAAAGTTTTAATCAAAATCCATATGTTCAATTTGGTATAACCGCAATTAGTTCTATCTCTTCAAATTTGAATCAAGTCTGTGAAGTAAAGTAACTTGACAATAATTTCTAAATTCTTCATTGGAAATTTATGAAAATTGGTTTCTATATACTTCATTATATTGAGTACTAACTGTGGAATATTGATTAAAATCCATACGCTCAGTTTGGTATAACTTTAATCAATTTGGTCTCAACTTAACTTGACTTAAATCTTCAAAGTAAAGTAATGTGACAATAATTTCTAAATTCTTTATTGAAAATTGATGAAAATTAGTATTAATGTACTTTATTAATATAGGTACTAATTGTAAAATTTTGATCAAAATCCATACGCTCAATTTGGTATAACCTCAATTAGTTCTATCTCTGCAAATTTGACTCAAGTCATTAAAGTGAAGTAAATTAGTAATAATTTCTTAATTCTTTATTGGAAATTGATGAAAATTAGTACTAAAGTGTTTCAGTATTATGAGTACTTACTGAAAAATTTTGATCAAAATCTATACGCTCAGTATAGTATAGCCTCAATTATTTTTATCTTTGCTAATTCGACTCAAGTCTCTGAAGTGATGTAAATTGACAATAATTTCTAAATTCTTTATTGGAAATTAATAAAAATTGATTCCTATATATTTTATTATTTTGAGAACTAACTGCGGAATTTTGAATAAAATATAAATGCTCAGTTTGGTATATCTTTAATCAATTTGGTCTCAAATTAACTTGTTTAAAACTGCAAAGTAAAGTAATTTGAGAATGATTTCTAAATTCTTTATTGGAAATTAATGAAAATTAGTACTACTGTACTTCAGTATGATGAGTACTTACTGTAAAATTTTCATCAAAATTCATACGCTCAATATGATATTAATTAGTTTTACCTAATTCGACTCAAGTCTGTGAGGTGAAGTAAACTGACAATAATTTCTAAATTCTTTATTAAAAATTGATGAAAATTAGTGCTAATGTACTTCAGTATATGAGTATTAATTGTACAATATAGCGCCACATATTGCAAAAAAATGGAGTAATCTTTACTAAGAATGTAGCGCAAATTAATGCAAAAAAGTAATCTAATTTATTCAAAATTACTTCTAAATTTTTGTGATTGATAGTTTTTTATTTTATTTTTAGGTTTGATAAATCAGTTGAAAGTGAGTTGAATAAGCGCCGCATTGAAGCATCAATACCAAAATTAACTCTATCACAGCGTGCAGGAACCTCACATCATTTAATAATAGAGTCCAGTGCATGCGGTATAGATATTGAAGCCAATCTACGAGGTCAATTAGATACCGATTTATTGGACGCTGTTGATAATTATGCTAAAGCAGAAGCAATAGTTGCATTCGAAGGTGCAGTCAAAGCTGCCGAAGCAGCAGCAGCAGCTTCAGCACCGCCTGAATTAGCCGAAGAAGCAGCCGTCGCTGGTGCTAGAGGATATCAAGCAGAATTAACTAGTGTAGTCAAACAAGTGTTACCGGGTGTTAGACCTTTAGAGGTTATTGGTTATGTTGGTATAACACGTCCCAAACTACTTAAAAAACCTTTTAAAATTTAGTAAAGAATTTTATTAATATATTGTTGAATTAGTTAACCAAAAGTGATTATATATTTGTCAGCTTTATGGGTGAATGTGCTGGTAGAATCATCATAAGCGTAGCTATAAGCATCAGGACATTTTTCTTTAAATAACTTGGCTGAGTTGGTAGGTACACATATTAGTGGTGTATTATTATTGGGACCTGTACAGCAAGCATAATTTGATAGATGTGCATAGCATTCACTTTTGCCACCTATAATTTGTCCTTCACTTTCTGTCACTTTTAAATCATTTGAACAATCATTGTTGATATTATAGTTGCAACCAATTGTTCTGCAAACACCTTGTCCATTTTCAGGTGCAATCTGTAATTCATTATATTAATAAAAATGTATGATATTGAAGCAATGTAATAGTTACCGAAGCCATCCACTAATGAAACATCGTAATAATCTTGATTTCCACTTCCTCTTAAAGTGATTTCTACTAAAGTTGCAAGTGGAGCACCGCCGTTTCCTCCACATTGCAATTTATTACCGCAATCTCCAGTTTGGCAATGATCGGTATTTGAATCGCACCAAGTTCTAGCCCAAAATCTTCCTGCCCAATCATCCGGTGCATTAATTGATTTCAAAATTTATAATGATTTAATTAAAAAATATTAATTATATTAAAACAATTCTTACCCTTTCATTCTGATTCAAAACAAATCCACCATTTTCCAAAGCTGGTTTATTACTGTTACCCTGTATACCAATCCAAATAGGACCCGGTACTCTGTTAAAAATTTCAAATTGTACTGCGCTGGCTGCAGCTGCTCCAAATAAACATAAGACGATGGCTTCCATTTTGATACTGTTATAAATTGAGTTGATTTTCAGCTTTATATAGTAGAAAATGGTTTATAAATTTACAATTTTTATATTGATTTATTCTTGGAAGTACTTTGTATATAATGTACTGAAAATTCTTTTCAACAAAAAATGTAATGTTACATTTAATTTGAAAAAGATAAGCATATTGCTTTGCAGTAGTGTCAATAAATAATGTAATTTAGTACGAATATTTGTTATTTTCATGGTATAGTAAGTAATTTCTATTAATATTTATTTTCTACACGTTGTTTGTAAGGTTATATTATATAATGTTATTTTGTTACAGTTACTTTTGTGTGATCCAGAGACAATTGTTCATTTGATTTTTTTACAGAATTTAATGTTTTTTACATAAGATAGTATGATTTGGAAAGATCTAGAATTAGTTTTAAAAATAATTTTAAAATAATTAGTGTGATTTTATATATTTTTTTAATTTTAATATATTTTTCAGATGATCTGGAAGGTTTTAAAATGATCTACAATGCAATCTTAAAGTATCTAGGTATCGATTTTAAATGTATGGTTTGGTTTTTATAAATTGCGATTTTGAATTCAATATATTTTTTAGAATGATCTGTAAGGATCTACCTAGATTTAAGTAAAATTATTGTAACAATTTTTTAAGAATAATTTTTTGATTTTTATAACTTAATATTCTCTAAAATACCTAGCAAGGATCTAGAATGATCTACAATAATTTGGAAGAATTTATAACATGTTTTAAAGTTTCTTTAACATTTTGTAATAGTTTTGTTTAGTTTCTATAGGATTTATTATATGTTGCAAAAGATCTTGTTTGATCTACACTAATGTAGAAAGATCAATTTTAAGGATTTTGGATTATGTACTATGATCTGATAAGATTTTTATATACTAAAGCAGGAATTTGGCATGTTTTCAAGAAGTTCTAGCATGATCTGCAAAGATTTAGAATGAAATTTTGATTTAAGATTGCTTATAATTAAATTTGGGTTGCTTATGAATAGAATATATATAACATGATCTTAAATATTTTAGCATATTTTTATGCGTTTTGTATGATATGGGAGAAGGATCTTATTTTTTTATAGAAATTAATATGTTCTCTACATTAGTAGCAAGAACTAAATTGAAAAAAAAATCCGATAGAAAATGATACGCTTGTTACAGTAAGTATTGGAAATACAATAGTTTGGAGATGCGAGGAAATGGAGTCGTTTTGCGTCCGCTGAATTCATTAATATCAGCTTTGATTAATAGTAATGTAACTAAAAAGGATTCTGGAGTGTATCGGTGCAAAGCTACTAATACATTGTTACAAACTAATGTTGAATCTTTAATTAGTTTGCATTTGAATGTTGTTGAGGATAATTTGAAGGAAGCACTGAAATTTTTGTTTTTAAAATTTAGAAAATTTGCTTTAATTTTTTCAATTTTTTTTTAGTGTTTTTTTAAGTTTAATTAATTTATTTTAAATTTTTACAAATTGTTTACAAAATTTAATTTATTTTTACAAAGTTTATTTCAATTATTTTATTTTTTTTTATAATTTTTACAAAATTAGATTAGAACAATAGAGAACAAGCAAGGAAAAAAATTAAAAAATTAAAAAAAAGGTCGAAAAAGGAAAAAAATACATAGAAATACTTTAAAACACAAAAAACAAATCAAAAAATTTGGATGTAAAAAAGAAAAAGCTTGTGAATAAAAAAAATATAGGTGAAAGCATTATAATAGAAAAAGTGATGTCCACTATGAAAAATATGAAAATTGGAAAGGTGTAAAGAAATACCGTTAGAGCTGTTGAAATGTTGCAAAAAAAAAAACAAAAAAACTAATCACATTGTGTAATAGTATGTATGGCAGTAGAAAGTAGCCAAACAATTTTCTGAAAACAGAAATGATACCGATGGCAAAGAATAAAAACAATCAACTTGATAGTGCACGTAACGAAAATTAAAAAATTAAAAAATAATGGAAAAAATATAACGGAAAAACAATTTGGGTTCAAAAAAGGATGAAAACATAAAGAAAAGATGCAATTAGTAGAATATGTTACAAACAAAATAATTCTATAAGACCAGTAGTATTATACAAAAATAGCTTTATCAGATACTTTGCCATAATATTAAATCAATACTTCAAATTAATTTTAAAATTTTCCAGTAAAGTAAAAAAGTTCATAAATTTTTTTTTTATATTCTTTCCAAAAATTAAATTAAATTTATCAATCATATAAATCGTTAATCAATAATTTTGTTAGGTTAGTTTTAAAACCTTTAAAATATACCATATACAAAACTGTTTTGAATCTTTCTCACAACCAATAAAATAGCTTTTAAATCAAATACAAAATTAACCTTTTTTATAATGCTAAAGAAAGAACCAATATACTAGAAGTCTCAGAAGTCTATAAAATAACATGTACTGGTTGTGAAAGTGTATGCATTAGTCAACAAGTCAACATTTTAAACATAAAAAACTATACTTACACAATAACTCCAAAGCAACATTAGTACTTTTTTCTAATTGTCTTCATATCATATCAATCCTTTGTTCTCATCCCTTTTGATAATTCAAATTGTTCTTCTACTATATTTTCTTTTATAATTTTTAAAAATCTTTTATTTATTATCTTTAACAAGATTTTTGCTGCGTGCACTACTAAATTGATTGTTCTATAGTGCTTACATTTTTTTGTTTTTTTTTTGTTGCCATCTGAATAATTTCTGTTTTCAAGAAATAAGTCACTCTTTCTTTTCATTATACATTGTTAACTCTTATTACTTTTTACAACAGACATTTTTACAGCTCTAACGGTATTCCATCTACCTTAGAAGTCTTTCCAACTTTCATATCTTTTACTTTCTTTATCAAAATGCTTTCACCTATTTTGTTTTTATTTACTAGCTCCTTTTTTGATTTCTAGTTTTTTGCTTTATAAACATCTTTCATATATTTTTTTCTTTGTTTAAAACCTTTTTTTGTACTCTATTTTTAAACCTTTCTTTGATCATTATAAAATTTAATTGGTTTATAAGTTTCCGTTTATGTGTGCTTTTAAAGTATACAATTTTTTTTAGTGGTTTGTAAGTATAGGTCTTTTTTTTGCAGATTTTAATCAGTCTTTTAACTCAATTTGTTTCTTTATCTAAGTTTATACTTGCCAACTTCTCTTACACTACCTTTACTCACACTGGCATTTCAGTCTCCTGCTGGTTGGTACATAAACATGTATTGTTAGCATTTTATTTTGTGTCACGTTATTTTTTATTGTTATCAGAGATGCATATTACTTTGCTTACACACATATAGAACTTCTTATTCACAAGCATTCCCATCTCATATAACCATCATAAAATAGAACCTCGCGGTCTTCTTGTTTTTTTTTTCACTATTTTACGTAGACTTCCAAGTTCCAATTTTCATTGTGGTTCCATCTCATTTTTTGCCCGGATATTAGGAAATTATTTTACCTCTAGTACTTAGTTTAGTTTTAGAAGATATTTTTTACTTGCTGGTTTGTTCTCCAAAAAAATCTTTGGCACTTCGTTACTTCTTATCCCAGAAGTCCCTCGGTAGCAATTGCCTTGTTAGTAGTAACAGGATGCACCACGTGAAAAAAACGTTGACATTTGAATGGAAGATTAATATGCGCCATACAGTTGACTGCGATACCCCAATTTGATCGGCAATTATCCGGGAACTAATGTCAGGAAGTTCTTCAGCAATATCGACAATATCCTCTTTGAGATTAAAAATATGCCTTGGTCTAGAACATCCCCCATATTGTCCAGGTCTGGGCTGCAAGCCCAGTTTCTCTTGCACGCTGTACCATACATACAAACGATCCACGAGTCGGATGACACCTTTGAGGGAATCTTTCGGAATAAAGGCAAGCTGCAGCCACTCAATTTTGATAAACTTCTCCATACACCATTATCATATCTACAAATTCTGCATTGGTCATGTTATGTTGCGCAATAATTTAATTTTATTACACACTGACAGGCGCCACCTAGTTTTTTTTTACTTGACTTCAACGTGCATTATTTTAATTTTGGCATGGCACACCGATTTTTTCAAGTAATAAATTTTTTTTAATTAAATTTAATTATAAATTATTTTTTTTAAACATAAACTAAATGATAATAAATTAAATTAAAAAAATCATTAAATTAATTATTAAAATTAAAAATAGCAAAAAAAAATATTTATTTTGTTATATAATTTTTTATATCTAACTAAACAGACATTTTTTCTTAAATTTTTTAAACGTTTTTTTAGTTTAATTTTTATTTATTAACTGTTGTTAATTCATTTTTTTTTTTAATTATTACATTAATTTATTTCTATTAAGTTGATTTCATCTTATTTAAATTTAATAAATGATAAATAATTTTTTTTCTTAAACTTTTTGTAATTTAATTTTTTTTTATTAACTAAATAAAAATTAAATTTTAAAAAATAATTTCATTAAACTAAATATATATGAATTAAAAAAAATACATATACATAAGTATAATTTTTTTTATAAATTTTTTTTAAAATTTAAATTTAATTTTTATGTCATTTTTTTTATTTTTAAAATTTTTATTGATTTTTTAATTAATTTTTTATTTATTTAATAAAAAAATATATAAAACATCTCCAGAGCATGATGACGGTCAATAGTTTTGACTGGAATTGCTCACCCACCCGCTCGAGTGTTTGTTATGAAAAGATTAGTTTACAAACACTTGAGCGGCTAACAAAGCATAATGACAATTAATAGTTCCAATTTAAATTGTATTTCCACTTGCCTGAGTGTTTGTAAATAATTATTTTGATAATAATCACTTGGGTGGGCGGGTGGGCATCTCCAGAGCATGGTGATGATCAATAGTTTTAACTGGAGTTGCCTACCCACCAGCCCAAGTGTTTGTTATCAAAAAATTAGTACAAACCCTCAAGCGGTTAACTCCAAAGCATAATGACGATCAATAGTTTCAACTAAAATTGAACATCAACCCTCCTGAGTGTGTGTAAATATTTTCTTTTTATAACAAACACTTGGGCAGGTGGGCGGGCAACTGTTTGTTATCAAAAAATGAGTTTACAAATACTCGCGCGGATAACTGCAGAGCATGATGACAATCAATAGTTTCAACCGAAACAGTACATCAACCCGAGTGTTAGTAAATAAATATTTTGGTATGAAACACTTGGGCGGGTGGGCGGGCAACTCCAAAGTATGATGACGGTCAATAGTTTTAATTATAGGCACCCGCTCGAGTATTTTTATCAGAAGATTAGATCACAAACACTCGCGCGGGTTGATGTATAATTTCAGTTAAAACTATTGATCGTCATCATGCTCTGCAGTTACCCGCGCTGTTGTTTGTAAACTAATCTTTTTATAACAAACATTCGGGCGGTTAGGTGGACAATAGTTGAAACTATCCCACCAACCAGTTTAAGTGTTTTGGTCCATTTAAACTAGAAATAAGTTTTATACTATAAATGTGTTTTCTGAACTAACTTTAATTCCAAATAAATTTTATGTTAAAAATTAGTTTTCTATACGATTTTTATGTCACAAATGTCTTCTGTATTTACACATTTTTTGCAAAAAAATCACGTTACAAATGTGTTTTCTGTGCAGTATTATAACAAAATTTTGAGGCCAAATTAACATATTAGCAGTAACACGTTACCGGAATTTGGTTTTAAAAGCCAAATTTACAGTTTGTAGGCCAAATTAATAGTTAAATTTAACACTTTAAAACTGGATTTCTTATTTGAAAGCCGGATTAACAATTTGGCAGTAAAATGTCATCAAAATTTTATATTAAAACAAACAAAATATTGTTAGAATGCACCAAAATTCAGCTGTAAACTGATAAAAATAGAAAATCCTGGCTTTAAAACATAAAAATTATTTTTAGAAATAATAAAATTTGGCTATAAACTATTAAAAGGTGCATTTTTTTTTCAAAAACTTAGTAATTAATTGATTAAAAGTGCAAACTTCTATCATAAAAGTGAAATATTGCTAAATCCGGACATACAACATTAAAATATTTTCAGATAAAACCAAAATCCGGCCAAAAAGTCCAAAATTATATTTATAAAATGTCCAAAATAGCAAATTCTAATCTAAAACATCAAATTAATGTTGAAAAACACCAAAATCCGGCCATAAACTGTTAAATTGTGTAAAATATTTCATACAATACCAAAAATAACAAAATCCGGCTACAAAATTCCGTCAGAAACATTCAAAATTTGGTGATAAACTATCAAAAAGTAGAAAATGCTAATAAAATGTTAAAAATAGCAAAATCCAACTATATTACATAAAAATATTGTCAAAAAGTACAAAAAACAAACATAAACTGTTAAAACTGAAACATTCTAATGGCAAAATTCTCTCATACATTGTTAAAATATATTTAAAAAAAGGCCAAAATTTAGCCATTAACTGTTAAAAAGTGTAAAAAAGTGTAAAATTCTGTCATTAAAAATAAAAAATTACTAAATTCGGTCATAAAACATTTAAAAACTCAAATAGAATAAAAATCCAGTCAAAAACAATTAAAAAATCTAATTTTTTATATAAAAAATGTCAAAAATAGCAAAACTAGGGCTTTAAAATATCAAAATATTGTTAAAAAGCATCAGAATTTGGGTATAAACAATTTAAAAGTATAAAAATATTGTAAAAAAATATCAAAATTTGCCATAAATTGTTAAAAATAGCAACATTCTATTTATAAAAAGTCAAAAATGGCAAAAACTTGACATAAAATATTTTCAAAAAATTTAGTCAAAATTTGAAAAAAATAAAATAAATTCACAAAAAATTAATACAAGTTTTGTAAAAATTAAAAATAAATTTAAAAAAACAAATAAAATTTTGATAAAATAAATCAAAAAATTAAAACAAATTTTCAAAAATCAAATTTTGTAAATAAAAAAAAATTAAATGTTAAGAAAGATTGGTTCAGTTGCCAAGTGGAAAAACAATTCACAAAATTGTTTATTAAATTTAAATCAAATGGAACAAAATTTAAAAAAAATAATACAAATTTTGAAAAAATAAATCAATTATATATGTATATGTATATTAAATAAATAAAACAAATTTAAAAAAATCAAATTTTGTAAATAAACTTTGTAAAATTAAATCAAATTTTGTAAACAATTTGTAAACATTTAAAATAAATAAATCAAATTTTATAAAAAACTGAAAAGAAAAATTTGAAAAAATTAAAACAAACTTTTAAATTTTAAAAATAAATTTCAAAAATTAAAAAAAAATATATAAACTGAAAACAAATATTGGAACAATTAAAATAATAAAACTAAAAATAAGTTTCAAAAAATTAAATCAAATAACATATTTAACAAAATATAAAAACAAATTTTGAAGTAAAAATAAATTTTTAACAAGTTAAAATCATTTTGAAAAAATTGAAAATAAAATTTTAAAAAAATTAAATTAATTTTTGAAGAAAAAACATTTTCAAAAATTTAAACGAGTTTTTAAAAAATCAAATTTTGTAAACGATAAAAATAAAGTTTAAAACCAAAATTTGATTGTCAAGAGATTGGTTCACCTTTTCTCTCGCCCTGTGGAATGGCAATTCACAAAATCTTTTATTAAATTTAAGTTTAAAAAAATTAAAAAAAAAACAAAATTAATAAAAATAATTAAAAGAATCTAAATAAATAAGTTTAAAAAAGCTATTAATATAGTAACAAATTACTTTTTTGTGCAACGTAGAATGATTTGGATTTAAATAAAAATTTTGGTGCTTCCTTTAAATTATCCTCAACAACATTCAAATGCAAACTAATTAAAGATTCCACATTAGTTTGTAACAATGTATTACTAACTTTGCAGCAATACATTCCAGAATCCTTTTTAGTTACATTACTAATAATCAAAGATTTATCGGACGCAAATCGACCTCATTTCTAGGGTTCCTCGCATCTCCAAACTATTGTATTTCCAATACTTACCGTAACAAGCGTATCATTTTCTATCGGAATTTATTTCAATGTAGTTCTTGCTACTAATGTAGAGAACATATTAATTTCTATAAAAAAAAATAAGATCCTCCTCCCATATCATACAAAACGCATAAAAATATGCTAAAATATTTAAGATCATGTTATATATATATATATATATATATATATATATATATATATATATATATATATATATATATATATATATATTAATAAGCAACCCAATTTTAATTATAAGCAATCATAAATCAAAATTTTATTCTAAATCTTTGCAGATCATGCTAGAACTTTTTGAAAACATGCCAAATTCCTGCTTAAGTATATAAAAATCTTATCAGATCATAGTACATAATCCAAAACCCTTTAAATTGATCTTTCTACATTAGTGTAGATCAAACAAGATCTTTTGCAACATATAATAAATCCTATAGAAACTAAACAAAAATTATTGCAAAATGTTAAAAAAATTTTAAAACATATAAATTCTTCCAAATTATTGTAGATCATTCTAAATCCTTCCTAGGTATTTTAGAGAAGTAAAAAAATCAAAAAATCATTCTTTAAAAAATTGTTAGAATAATTTTACATAAATCTAGGTAGATCCTTACAGATCATAAAATATATTAAATTCAAAATCAAAATTTACAAAATCCAAACCAAACATTTAAATTCCATACCTAAATACTTTAAGATTGCATTGTAGATCATTTTAAAACCCTCCAGATCATCTGAAAAATATATTAAAATTAAAAATATATAAAATTACACTAATTACTTTAAAATCATTTATAGAACTAATTCTAGATCTTTCCAGATCATACTATCTTATGTAAAAAACATTAAATTCTGTAAAAAAATCAATTGAAAAATTATCTCTATAACAAAATAATATTATATAATATAACCTTGCAAAAAACGTGTAGAAAATAAATATTAATAGAAATTACTTACTATAACATGAAAATAACAAATATTCGTACTATGTGTTGACAGTACTGCGTAGCAATACGCTTATCTTTTTCAAATAAAATGTAACATTACATTTTTTGTTGAAAAGAATTTTTAGTACATTATATACCAAGTATTTCCAAGCATAAATCAATATAAAAAATGTAAATTTATAAACCATTTTCTAGTATATAAAGCTGAAAATCAACTCAATTTATAACAGTTTCAAAATGAAAGCCATCGTCTTATGTTTATTTGGAGCAGCTGCAGCCAGCGCAGCACAATTCGAAATATTTAACAGAGTACCGGGGCCTATATGGATTGGTATACTGGGTAACAGTAATAAACCAGCTTTGGAAAATGGTGGATTTGTTTTGAATCAGAATGAAAAGGTAAGAATTGTTTTAATATAATTAGTATTTTTTAATTAAATTATTATAAATTTAGAAAACAATTAATGCACCGGATGATTGGGCAGGAAGATTTTGGGCTAGAACTTGGTGCGATTCAAATACCAATCATTGCCAAACTGGAGATTGCGGTAATAAATTGCAATGTGGAGGAAACGGCGGTGCTCCACCTGCAACTTTAGTAGAAATCACTTTAAGAGGAAGTGGAAATCAAGATTATTACGATGTTTCATTAGTTGATGGATTTAATGTCGTTGCTACGGTAAATATTCTACTGATTCCATATCAATTTTTAATAATATAATTCATTACAGATTGCACCCGATAATGGTGCTTGCAGAACAATTGGTTGCAACAATAATATCAACAATGGTTGTCCAAATGATTTAGTAGTGAAAGAAGGTGGAGGTCAAATTATAGGTTGCAAAAGTGACTGCATTGCTTACAATACGGATGAAGCTTGCTGTAGAGGTTCCCATAACACACCAGAAACATGTAGTCCTACCAATTCAGCTAATTATTTTAAAGGAAAATGTCCTGATGCTTATAGCTACGCTTATGATGATTCTACCAGCACATTCACCTGCAAAGCTGACAAATATATAATCACTTTTGGTTAACTAATTCAACAATATATTAATAAAATTCTTTACTAAATTTTAAAAGGTTTTTTAAGTAATTTGGGACGTGTTATACCAACATAACCAATAACCTCTAAAGGTCTAACACCCGGTAACACTTGTTTGACTACACTAGTTAATTCTGCTTGATAACCTCTAGCACCAGCGACGGCTGCTTCTTCGGCTAATTCAGGCGGTGCTGAAGCTGCTGCCGCTTCAGCAGCTCTGACTGCACCTTCGAAAGCAACTATTGCTTCTGCTTTAGCATAATTATCAACAGCGTCCAATAAATCGGTATCTAATTCACCTCGTAGATTGGTTTCAATATCTATACCGCATGCACTGGACTCTATTATTAAATGATGTGAGGTTCCTGCACGCTGTGATAGAGTTAATTTTGGTGTTGATGCTTCAACGCGGCGCTTATTCAACTCACTTTCAACTGATTTATCAAACCTGAAAATAAAATAGAAAATTATCAATCACAAGAATTTAGAAGTAATTTTGAATAAATTAGATTACATTTTTTGCATTATTTTGCGCTGTATTCTTAGTAAAGATTAGTCAAATTTTTTTGCAATATGTGGCGCTATATTGTACATTAAATACTCATAATACTGAAATACATTAGCACTAATCTTTATCAATTTCCAATGAAGAATTTAGAAGTTATTGTCAATTTACTTCACTTCACAGACTTGACTCGAATTAGCAGAGATAAAAATCATTGAGGTTATACCATCTTGAGCGTATGAATTTTCATAAAAATTTTACAGTAAGTACTCATAATACTGAAGTACATTAGTACTAATTTTCATCAATTTCCATTAACGAATTTAGAAATTATTGTCAAATTACTTTACTTTGCAGATTTAAGTAAAGTTCAGTTGAGACAAAATTGATTACAGTTATACCAAACTGAGCGTATGGATTTTATTAAAAATTTCACAGTTAGTACTTACACTAATGAAGTATATAGAAACCAATTTTCATCAGTTATCAATGAAGAATTCAGAAATTATTGTCAATTTACTTCCCTTCACAGACACCAGTCAAATTAGCAAAGATAAAAATAATTGGGGTTATACCATATTGAGCGTATGGATTTTGATGAAAATTTTACAGTAAGTACTCATAATACTGAAGTACATTAGCACAAATTTTCATCAATTTCCAATAGATAATTTAGAAGTTATTGTTAATTTACTTTACTTTATAAATATGAGTCGAACTAGCAAAGATGAAACTAATTAAGGTTATACCATACTGAGCGTATGGAGTTTGATCAAAATTTTATAGAAAGTACTCATAATAATAAAGTACATTAGTACTAATTTTGATCAACTTCCAATAAAGAACTCAAAAATTATTACCAATTTACTTCACTTCAAAGACTTGAGTCAAATTTGCAGAGATAGAACTAATTGAGGTTATACCAAATTGAACGTATGGATTTTGATGAAAATTTTACTGCAAGTACTTATAACACTAAAATCTATTAGTACTAATTTTCATCAATTTCCAATGAAGAATTTAAAAATTATTGTTAATTTACTTCACTTCACAGACTTGAGTCGACTAAGCAAACATAAAAATAATTGAGGTTATACCATATTGAACGTTTGGATTTTTCTAAAAATTCAACAAAAAGTACTTATAATAATGAGGTACATTAGTAATAATTTTCATCAATTTCTAATAAAGAATTTAGAAATTATTGTCAAATTACTTTACTTTGCAAACTTAAGTCAGGTTAAGTTGAGACAAAATTGATTAAAGTTATACCAAACTGAGCGTATAGATTTTAATCAAATTTTCACAATTGGTACTCAAAATAATGAAGTATATAGGAACCAATTTTCATCAATATCCAATAAGGAATTTAAAAATTATTGTCAGTTTACTTTACTTCAAAGACTTGAGTCGAATTAGCAAAGATAAAAATAATTAAAGTTATACCATACTGAGCGTATGGATTTTGATCAAAATTTTACTGTAAGTACTTATAACACTAAAATCTATTAGTACTAATTTTCATTAATTTCCAATAAAGAATTTAAAAATTATTGTCAAATTACTTTACTTTGCAGATTTAAGTCAAGATAAGTTGAGATCAAATTGATTAAAGTTATACCAAACTGAGCATATGGATTTTAATCAAAATTTTACAGTTAGTACTCAAAATAATAAAGTATATAGAAACCAATTTTCATAAATTTCCAATTAAGAATTTAGGAATTATTGTCAGTTTACTTCACTTCACAGACTTCAGTCAAAATAGCTGAGATAAAATTAATTGAGGTTATACCATATTGAGCGTATGGATTTTGATCAAAATTTCACAAACAGTACTTATATTAATGAAGTACATCAGTACTAATTTTCATCCATTTCCAATAAAGAATTAAAAAATTGTTGTCAAATTACTCTACTTTGCAGATTTAAGTCAAGTTAAGTTGAGACCAAATTGATTAAAGTTATACCAAACTGAGCGTATAGATTTTAATAAAAATTCCACAGTTAGTACTCAAAATAGCGAAGTATATAAGAACCAAATTTCATCAATTCCCAATACAGAATTTAGAAATTATTGTCAATTTATTTCACTTTACAGATTTGAGTCGAATTAGCAAAGATAAAAATAATTGAAGTTATACCATACTGAGCGTATGGATTTTGATCAAAACTTTACAGTAAGTACTCGTAACACTAAAATCCATCAGTACTAATTTTCATCAATTTCTAATAAAGAATTTAGAAATTATTGTCAATTTACCTCACTTCAGAGACTTGAGCTGAATTAGCAAAGATGAAAATAATTGAGGTTACACCATATTGAGCGTATGGATTTTTATGAAAATTTCACAGTAAGTACTCAAAATACTGAAATAATTTAGTACTAATTTTTACCAATTTCCAATAAAAAAATTAGAAATTATTGTCAATTTACTTTACTTCACAGACTTAAATTAAATTAGCAGAGATAAAAATAATTAAGGTTACACCATATTGAGCAAATAGATTTTGATGAAAATTTTACAGTAAGTACTCATAATATTGAAGTACATTAGTACTAATTTTTATCAATTTCCAATAAAGAATTTAGAAATTAATGTCAGTTTGTTTCACTTTAAAGACTTAGGTCAAATTAGTAAAGATAAAAATAATTGAGGTTACACCATATTGAGCGTATAGATTTTGATGAAAATTTTACAGTTAGTACTCATAATATTGAAGTACATTAGTACTAATTTTTATCAATTTCCAATAAAAAATTTAGAAATTATTGTCAGATTACTTCACTTTAAAGAATTGAGTCAAATTAGCAAAGATAAAAATATTTAAGGTTACACCATATTGAGCGTATGGATTTTGATAAAAATTTTACAGTAAGTACTCATAATATTGAAGTACATTAGTACTAATTTTTATCAATTTTCAATAAAGAATTTAGAAATTAATGTCAGTTTGTTTCACTTTAAAGACTTAGGTCAAATTAGCAAAGATAAAAATAATTGAGGTTACACCATATTGAGCGTATGGATTTTGATGAAAATTTTACAGTAAGTACTCATAATACTGAAGTACATTAGTACTAATTTTTATCAATTTCCAATACAAAATTTATAAATTATTGTCAGATCACTTCACTTTAAAGACTCTAGTCAAATTAGCAAAGATAAAAATAATTGAGGTTACACCATATTGAGCGGCTGGATTTTGATGAAAATTTTACAGTAAGTACTCATAATACTGAAGTACATTAGTACTAATTTTCATCAATTTCCATTAACGAATTTAGAAGTTGTAATCAATTTTGTTTTACTTTACAGATTTAAGTTAAGTTGATATTAAGTTGATTAAGGTTGTACCAAACTAAGCGTACATTATTAAAAAAAATCAGAAAGTATCAATACCATTCTATAATAGAAATATCTGCAGCTGCTGCAGCTGCTGCTGCTGCTGCTTTTGCTGCTGCTCTTTCTTCTTTTTCTGCTGCTCTTTTTGCTTCTCTTTCTAATTTTGCTCTTTTTCTTGCGTTTCTTTCATCTTTTTTTAATTGCGCTCTTTTATGTTCATTACGCTTATCCCAAAACTAAAACAATTGTATTATATTTATAATGTTTTAATAAAATTTAATTATCCTAACGTCGGAGTCGTTTGGATCTAATTTTCTTTCTTCTATCACTTGAGGCATATTTTTCATATATTCATGAAAAGAATCCAGGGCTGGATTATGAGGAGTTACATTGATAGAAGACAAATCAAAGTCAAGTATGTCGTCTTCATCCAATGTTGATAAAGTGGGTTCTGGTTCTCTAAGCAAGTCGCTTTCATCTACTGATGATAAGCCGGGTGATTGATATTGATACACGACATTGTCTTGCTCCGGTGATGCATGTCTAAGCAAGTCGTCTTCATCGACTGATGATAAACTAGAATCGGATCTAGCCATTTTTTTTAATTTGTAATTTAACCAAGTACAAAGAATTTATTTTGACGTTTTAATGACTTTTAATATAATCTAGAATGCATTATTATTTTAAATACTGCAGGCGACTTGAAAACATTTAAAAAAAAATGATAACTTTCAAAACTTGCATTAATTTTGTTTGTTTTAAGTACATTTCTCCAATTGTTTTGTGTTATATTTTCCTACACAATTCGTTTATTTATTACTCTCAACAAAATCTTAGCTGCACTCCAAATTGATTATTCTGTACTCTTCGCACTTTTTTGTTTCTTTTTTTGCCATTAGTATCATTTCTGTTTTTAGAAAATTGCTTTCTGCTTTTATATTTCAACAGCTCTAACGGTATTCCACCCACCCTTATTCAGACAAAATTTAATTATTAAAATCCAGCCATTAACTACAAAAATCCGGCCATAAATTACAAAAAAAAATCAAATATAATATAAATCCGGCTGTAAACTTTAAAAATTTGACAAAATTTTGCCGCAAACAATCTTTCATACCAATATCCGGCCAAAAATTATGAAAAAACTTTAAAAATCCGGCCTAAATCAACAAAAAATAATTAATTTTTTGCTAAAACTACATTAATTTGGTTTTAGTATTATAAAATTTATAAGAAATGTTAAAATCCGGCTTTAACTATAAAAATCCGGCCTTTAACTACAAAAATCCGGCCATTAACTACAAAAATCCGGCCTTTAACTACAAAAATCCGGCCTTAACTACACAAATCTGGCCGTAAATTACAGAAATCTGAAAAATATAATATAAATCCGGTCATAAACTTTAAAAAAATTTCAAAAATTGTAAATATCTTATAGCAAACAAACTTTCATATCAAAATCCGGCCAAAAACTATGAAAAAACTTTAAAAATCCGGCCAAAATCAACAAAAAATAATTAAATTTTTGCTAAAGTTATATTAATTTTTGTTAGCCTTATAAAATTTATAAAAATTATTAATATCCGGTCATTAACTACAAAAATCCGGCCGTAAATTATAAAAATATAATATAAATTTAGCCGTTAACTGTTAAAACGTTGAAAATTCTATTCTTAGAATGACAAAAACAGCAAAATCTGGCTATGAAATATGAAAATATTGTCAAAAACACTAAAATTTGTACATAAACTGTAAAAAAAAATGCTAAAACATTTTAAATTTCTACATTCAGTTTAAAAATTAAATTCTAAAATCAAACTGTTAAACCTCAAACAGAAAAAATCCATAATTTTTTTAAATTTTTTCAATAATTGATTACAACTGACAACACTTAAATAACATTTTATTAAAATACAACAAATATTTAACAAAATCCGGCCATAATTAATCAAAACCGGTTAAATTTAGCAATAATAACTCATAATAATTTAACAATATTACCACATTTGGCTAAAACAGACAATTTTTTAAATTAAGACTACAATAATATTCAATTAAAAAAAAATAATTAACCAAAAACAATTTTATAAGTAGGTGCACTACACGAGAATTTACTACCTTTATCATAAGCATAACTATAAGCATCAGGACATTGGTTCTTAAAGTGCAGTGCAGAATTAATTTTCCATGTATTTGGGTTGCAAGTTTCAGGCCTTCCAAAAGCACCTTTACAGCAATATTCATCAGTATTGTATTTATTGCAAGCACTATTACAAGCAATAGTTTGATTGCTTTTATGTTCCTTCACTTTCAAATCTTCTGGACAATTAGTATTGACGTTGTTTGGACATGCTATTGTTTTGCATCCACCTCTTCCACCTACTGGTTCAATCTAAAAATTAAAAAATATAAAATTTAACAAAGATATTATCAAAATATTGCAAATTAATTGTGTAAGTTCAAAATTTAATTTTAGAAATTGTAAATAATTTTTATTATTTTTCAAAAATCAAAAACTTTTTAATAGTTTTTCAATTGCTTTCAGCAATGCTGAGGTCACACTTTTTAAAATTTTTACAAAAATTAACGTACATATTGTCAAAACATTGCAAATTAACTGTGTTAAGTCAAAATCTAATTTTAAAAATTGTAAATAATTTTTAATATTTTTCAAAAATCAAAAACTTTTTAATAATTCTTCAATTGCTTCCAACAATGCTGAGGTCACACTTTGTAGAATTTACTAACAAAAACATATTCTCAAAACATTGCAAATTAATTGTATCAAGTTAAAATTTAGTTTTAGAAATTGTAAATAATTTTTATTATTTTTTTTAAATCAAAAAGTTTGTAATCATTCTTCAATTGCTTCCAACAGTGCTGAGGCACACTTTTTAGAATTCACTAACAAAATTTAGCATACATATTGTTAAAACATTGCAAATTAATTGTGTTGAGTCAAAATTTAATTTTAAATATTGTAAATTTTTTTTATTATTTTCCAAAAATCAAAAACTTTTTAATAGTTCTTCAATTGCTTCAAACAATGCTGAGGATACACTTTTTAGAATTTACTAACAAAATTTGGCATACATATTGTCAAAACATTGCAAATTAATTGTGTTGGGTCAAAATTTAATTTTAAAAATTGTAAATAATTTTTAAAATTTTTCAAAAATCAAAATCTTTTTAATAAATCTTCAATTGCTTCCAACAATGCTGAGGTCACACTTTTTAAAATTTACTAACAAAATTTGGGATACATATTGTCAAAACATTGCAAATTAATTGTGTTAGGTCAAAGTTTAATTTTAGAAATTGTAAATAATTTTTAATATTTGTTTTAAATCAAAAAGTTAGTAATCATTCTTCAATTGCTTCCAACAATGCTGAGGACACACTTTTTAGAATTTACTAACAAAATTTGGCACAAATATTGTCAAAACATTGCAAATTAATTGTGTTAGGTCAAAATAAAATTTTAAAAATTGTATATAATTTTAATTATTTTTCAAAAATCAAAAACATTTTAATAATTCTTCAATTGCTTCAAACAATGCTGAGGACATACTTTTTAGAATTTACTAACAAAATTTGGCATACATATTGTCAAAACATTGCAAATCAAATGAGTTAAGTCAAAATTTAATTTAAGAAATTGTAAGTAATTTTTATTAACTTTTAAAAATCAAAAACTTTTTAATATTTTATCAATTGCTTACAACAATACTGAGGACACATTTTTTAAAACTAACTAACAAAATTTGCCGTATTTATTGTCAAAATATTGCAAACTAATTGTGTTAGGTCAAAATTCAATTTTAGAAATTGTAAATAATTTTTAATATTTTCCAAAAATCAAAAACTTTTTAAAAATTCTTCAATTGCTTCCAACAATGCTGAGGTCACACTTTTCAAAATTTACTAACAAAATTTGACATACATATTGTTAAAACATTGCAAATTAATTGTGTTAAATCAAAATTTAATTTTAAAAATTGTAAATAATTTTTATTATTTTTCAAAAATCAAAAACTTTTTGATAGTTTTTCAATTGCTTACAACAATGCTGAAGTCACACTTTTTAGAATTTACTAACAAAATTTGGCAAACATATTGTCAAAACATTGCAAATTAATTGTGTTAGGTCAAAATTTAATTTTAGAAATTGTAAATAGTTTTTTATATTTTTCAAAAATCAAAAACTTTTTAATAGATCTTCAATTGCTTCCAACAATGTTGAGGTCACATTTTTTTAGAATTCACTAACAAAATTTGACAAACATATTGTCAAAAGATTGCAAATTAATTGTATTAAGTCAAAATTTAGTTTTAGAAATTGTAAATAATTTTTATTGTTTTTTTAAATCAAAAAGTTTGTAATCATTCTTCAATTGCTTCCAACAATGCTGAGGTCACATTTTTTAGAATTTACTAACAAAATTTGGCACACATATTGTCAAAACATTGCAAATTAATTGTGTTAGGTCAAAATTTAATTTTAGAAATTTTAAATAATTTTTAATATTTTACAAAAATCAAAAACTTTTTAATAATTCTTCAATTGCTTCAAACAATGCTGAGGACACACTTTTTAGAATTTACAAACAAAATTTGGCATACATATTGTCACAACAATGCAAATCAATTGTGTTAGGTCAAAATTTAATTCTAAAAATTGTAAATAATTTTTAATTATTTTCAAAAAACAAAAACTTTTTAATAGTTTTTAAATTGCTTCCAACAATGCTGAGGTCACACTTTTTAGAATTTACAAACAAAATTTGGCATACATATTGTTAAAACATTGCAAATAATTGTGTTAAGTCAAAATTTAATTTTAAAAATTGTAAATATTTTTTAATTATTTTCAAAAATCAAAAACTTTTTAATAAATCTTCAATTGCTTCAAACAATGCTGAGGACACACTTTTTAGAATTTACTAACAAAATTTGGCATACATATTGTCAAAACATTGCAAATTAATTGTGTTAGGTCAAAATTTAATTTTAAAAATTGTTAATAATTTTTATTATTTATCAAAAATCAAAAACTTTTTAATAGTTTTTCAATTGGTTCCAACAATGCTGAGGTCACATTTTTTAGAAGTTACTAACAAAATTTGGCATACATATTTTTAAAACATTGCAAACTAATTGTGTTAGGTCAAAATTTAATTTAAGAAATTGTAAATAATTTTTAACATTTTCCAAAAATCAAAAACTTTTTAATAATTCTTCAATTGCTTCCAACAATGCTGAGGTCACACTTTTCAGAGTTTACTAACAAAATTTGACATACACATTGTCAAAACATTGCAAATTAACTGTGTTAGGTCAAAATTTAATTTTAGAAATTGTAAATAATCTTTAATTATTTTCAAAAATCAAAAACTTTTTAATAGATCTTCAATTGCTTCCAACAATGTTGAGGTCACATTTTTTAGAATTCACTAACAAAATTTGGCAAACATATTGTCAAAAGATTGCAAATTAATTGTATTAAGTCAAAATTTAGTTTTAGAAAATGTAAATAATTTTTATTATTTTTTTAAAAATCATAAAGTTTGTAATCATTCTTCAATTGCTTCCAACAATGCTGAGCTCACATTTTTTAGAATTTACTAACAAAATTTGGCAAACATATTGTCAAAAGATTGCAAACTAATTGTATTAAATCAAAATATAGATCTAGAAATTGTAAATAATTTTTATTGTTTTTTTAAATCAAAAAGTTTGTAATCATTCTTCAATTGCTTCCAACAATGCTGAGGTCACATTTTTTAGAATTTACTAACAAAATTTAGCGTACATATTGTAAAAACATTGCCAATTAATTGTGTTAAGTCAAAATTTAATTTTAAAAATTGTAAATAATTTTTAATTATTTTCAAAAATCAAAAACTTTTAGTAGTTCTTCAATTGCTTCCAACAATGCTGAGGTCACACTTTTTAGAATTTACTAACAAAATTTGGCACAAATATTGTCAAAACATTGCAAATTAATTGTGTTAGGTCAAAATTTTATTTTAGAAATTGTAAATAATTTTTAATATTTTTTTTAAATCAAAAAGTTTGCAATTATTCTTCAATTGCTTCTAACAATGCTGAGGACACACTTTTTAGAATTTACTAACAAAATTTGGCACAAATATTGTCAAAACATTGCAAATTAAATGTGTTAGGTCAAAATATAATTTTAAAAATTGTAAATAATTTTTAATATTTTACAAAAATCAAAAACTTTTTATTAGTTCTTCAATTGCTTCCAGCAATGCTGAGGTCACACTTTTTAGAATTCACTAACAAAATTAGGCATACATATTGTTAAAACATTGCAAATTAATTGTGTTAGGTCAAAATTTAATTTTAAAAATTGTAAATAATTTTTATTATTTTTCAAAAATCAAAAAAATTGTAATCGTTAATCAATTGCTTCCAACAATGCTAAGGTCACACTTTTTAGAATTTACTAACAAAATTTGGCATACATATTGTTAGAACATTGCAAATTAATTGAGTTAAGTCAAAATTTAATTTTAAAAATTGTAAATAATTTTTATTATATTCCAAAAATCAAAAACTTATTAATAGTTTTTCAATTGCTAACAACAATGCTGAGGACACATTTTTTTTTTTATTTACTAACAAAATTTGGCAAACATATTGTCAAAACATTGCAAATTAATTGTGTTAGGTCAAAATTTAATTTTAGAAATTGTAAATAGTTTTTTATATTTTTCAAAAATCAAAAACTTTTTAATAGATCTTCAATTGCTTCCAACAATGTTGAGGTCACATTTTTTAGAATTCACTAACAAAATTTGGCAAACATATTGTCAAAAGATTGCAAATTAATTGTATTAAGTCAAAATTTAGTTTTAGAAAATGTAAATAATTTTTATTATTTTTTTAAAAATCATAAAGTTTGTAATCATTCTTCAATTGCTTCCAACAATGCTGAGCTCACATTTTTTAGAATTTACTAACAAAATTTGGCAAACATATTGTCAAAAGATTGCAAACTAATTGTATTAAATCAAAATATAGATCTAGAAAATGTAAATAATTTTTATTGTTTTTTTAAATCAAAAAGTTTGTAATCATTCTTCAATTGCTTCCAACAATGCTGAGGTCACATTTTTTAGAATTTACTAACAAAATTTGGCGTACATATTGTAAAAACATTGCCAATTAATTGTGTTAAGTCAAAATTTAATTTTAAAAATTGTAAATAATTTTTAATTATTTTCAAAAATCAAAAACTTTTAGTAGTTCTTCAATTGCTTCCAACAATGCTGAGGTCACACTTTTTAGAATTTACTAACAAAATTTGGCACAAATATTGTCAAAACATTGCAAATTAATTGTGTTAGGTCAAAATTTTATTTTAGAAATTGTAAATAATTTTTAATATTTTACAAAAATCAAAAACTTTTTTATAGTTCTTTATTTGTTTCCAACAATGCTGAGGTCACACTTTTTAGAATTTACTAACAAAATTTAGCAAACATATTGTCAAAAGATTGCAAATTAATTGTATTAAGTCAAAATTTAGTTTTAGAAATTGAAAATAATTTTTATTTTTTTTTTTTAAATCATAAAGTTTGTAATCATTCTTCAATTGCTTCCAAAAATGCTGAGGTCACACTTTTTAGAATTTACTAACAAATTTTGGCAAACATTTTGTCAAAACATTGCAAATTAATTGTGTTAGGTCAAAATTTAGTCTTTGCTTCCAACAATGCTGAGGTCACATTTTTTCGAATTTACTAACAAAATTTGGCAAATATATTGTCAAAACATTGCAAATTAATTGTATTAAGTCAAAATTTAATTTTAGAAATTGTAAATAATTTTTATTGTTTATTTTAAATCAAAAAGTTTGTAATCATTCTTCAATTGCTTCCAACAATGCTGAAGTCACATTTTTTAGAATTTATTAACAAAGTTTGGCATACATATTGTCAAAACATTGCAAATTAATTCTGTAAGGTCAAAATTTAATTTTAAAAACTGTAAATAATTTTTAATATTTTCTAAAAATCAAAATTTTTTTAATAGTTTTTCAATTGCTTCCAACAATGCTGAGGTCACACTTTTCAGAATTCACTAACAAAATTTGGCATACATATTGTCAAAACATTGCAAATTAATTGTGTAAGGTCAAAATTTAATTTTTAAATTTTTAAATAACTTTTAATATTTTACAAAAATCAAAAACTTTTTAATAGTTCTTCAATTGCTTCCAGCAATACTGAGGTCACACTTTTTAGAATTTACTATTAAAATTTGGCATACATATTGTCAAAACAATGCAAATTAATTATGACAGATCAAAATTTAATTTAAAAAATTGTAAATAATTTTTAATATTTTTCAAAAGTTAATAACTTTTTAGTAGTTTTTCAATTGCTTCCAACAATGCTGAGATCACACTTTTTCGAATTTACTAACAAAATTTGGCAAATATATTGTCAAAACATTGCAAATTAATTGTATTAAGTCAAAATTAAATTTTAAAAATTGTAAATAATTTTTATTGTTTTTTTTAAATCAAAAAGTTTGTAATCATTCTTCAATTGCTTCCAACAATGCTGAGGTCACATTTTTTAGAATTTACTAACAAAATTTGGCAAATATATTGTCAAAACATTGCAAATTAATTGTATTAAGTCAAAATTTAATTTTAGAAATTGTAAATAATTTTTATTGTTTTTTTTAAATCAAAAAGTTTGTAATCATTCTTCAATTGCTTCCAACAATGCTGAGGTCACATTTTTTAGAATTTACTAACAAAATTTGGCAAATATATTGTCAAAACATTGCAAATTAATTGTATTAAGTCAAAATTTAATTTTAGAAATTGTAAATAATTTTTATTGTTTTTTTTAAATCAAAAAGTTTGTAATCATTCTTCAATTGCTTCCAACAATGCTGAGGTCACATTTTTTAGAATTTACTAACAAAATTTGGCAAATATATTGTCAAAACATTGCAAATTAATTGTATTAAGTCAAAATTTAATTTTAGAAATTGTAAATAATTTTTATTGTTTTTTTTAAATCAAAAAGTTTGTAATCATTCTTCAATTGCTTCCAACAATGCTGAGGTCACATTTTTTAGAATTTACTAACAAAATTTGGCAAATATATTATCAAAACATTGCAAATTAATTGTATTAAGTCAACATTTAATTTTAGAAATTGTAAATAATTTTTATTGTTTTTTTTAAATCAAAAAGTTTGTAATCATTCTTCAATTGCTTCCAACAATGCTGAGGTCACATTTTTTAGAATTTACTAACAAAATTTGGCAAATATATTGTCAAAACATTGCAAATTAATTGTATTAAGTCAAAATTTAATTTTAGAAATTGTAAATAATTTTTATTGTTTTTTTTAAATCAAAAAGTTTGTAATCATTCTTCAATTGCTTCCAACAATGCTGAGGTCACATTTTTTAGAATTTACTAACAAAATTTGGCAAATATATTATCAAAACATTGCAAATTAATTGTATTAAGTCAACATTTAATTTTAGAAATTGTAAATAATTTTTATTATTTTTTAAAAATCAAAAATTTTTTGATAGTTTTTCAATTTGTCACAACAATGCTGAGGTCACACTTTTTAGAATTTACTAACAAATTTTGGCAAACATATTGTCAAAACATTGCAAATTAATTGTGTTAGGTCAAAATTTAGTTTTAAAAACTGTAAATAATTTTTATTATTTTTTTAAAAATCATAAAGTTTGTAATCATTCTTCAATTGCTTCCAACAATGCTGAGGTCACATTTTTTAGAATTTACTTACAAAATTTGGCAAACATATTGTCAAAACATTGCAAATTAATTGTGTTAAGTCAAAATTCAATTTTAGAAATTGTAAATAGTTTTTAATATTTTCCAAAATCAAAAACTTTTTTATAATTCTTCAATTGCTTCCAACACTGCTGAGGTCACATTTTTTGCAAATTAATTGTATTAAGTCAAAATATAGTTCTAGAAATTGTAAATAATTTTTATTTTTATTTTTTTTTAATCACAAAGTTTGTAATCATTTTTCAATTGCTTCCAACAATGCTGAGGACACACTGTTTAGAATTCACTAACAAAATTTGGCATACATATTGTTAAAACATTGCAAATTAACTGTGTTAATTCAAAATTTAATTTTAAAAATTGTAAATAATTTTTAACTATTTTCAAAAATCAAAAACTTTTTAATAGTTCTTCAATTGCTTCCAGCAATGCTGAGGTCACACTTTTCAGAATTTACTAACAAAATTTGGCACAATTATTGTCAAAACATTGCAAATTAACTGTGTTGAGTCAAAATTTAATTTTAAAAATTGTAAATAATTTTTATTATTTTTCAAAAATCAAAAATTTTTTAATAGTTTTTCAATTGCTTACAACAATGCTGAGGTCACACTTTTTAAAATTTACTAACAAAATTTGGCGTACATATTGTCAAAACATTGCGATAGGTCAAAATTTAATTTTAGAAATTGTAAATTATTTTAATTTTTAAAAAATTAAAAAAAAAAAAATTTTTTTAATTAAATTTTATTTTTTCTAGTAATTGCAAACTAATTTAAATTAAATTTTGAAATTAAATTTGTAAAATATTGCTTAAAGCCAAAACATAAACAATTTATACGCTGAATAATACAGGAAGCAAATGTTAATCATACTTTAAACTTGTGACCTTCATTATGAGAGTCAAATATTACAACTAGACCGTGCCCTTCACATATTTAATCAATTGATATAATAATAAAAAATAACCTTACAGAGGCAGCGACATTGAATCCATTAACTAATGAAACATCATAAAAATCTAATCCTCCGAGTCCTCTTAAGGTGACTTCTATTAACGTTGCTGGTGGAATACCCCCAGCTCCACTACATTGAAACATATTTCCGCAATCACCTGTTTGGCAATGCTGAGAACTTGGATCGCACCATGTTCTTGCCCATAATCTTCCCGACCAATCATCTGGGACTTTAATAGTTTTCTAAACATAAATAAATTATTAAATAATATTTTTAATTAATTAAATTACTTACTTCTTCATTTTGATTCAATTGAAATCCACCATTTTCTAATGTTAGTTTACCATAGTTACCTATTAATCCAACCCAAATTGGGCCTGAAATAACATTTGATATTTCAAATAATCTGGCCGCATGGACAATAGCAGCTCCGAATACAAAAAATAGAATTACTAACTTCATCTCTGATTTTGCAATAAATGATTAAAAGTTCAACTCGTCTTATCCTATATAGATAAGATGTTTAGAAAATTAAGTAATCAATATAATTAAACATAAATTTGATTGGATTAATTTGCAAATAAAGTAATTTAAATAAAAGTGTATCATTGTAATTTTAATTAATTATTATTAAAAATAAAATTTGTAAATAAACAAATGCTTCATTATTTAAATAAAAAATAAAAAACGTTTCAGATTATTTTATAACAGCAATTCCTGTAAAAATTTAATATGTTAAATCTAACTAATTCAAATATTATTATTCTTACCTTTGCACAAGCTTTGATTTGAATTTGTTGACACTTTTTATAACTTTAACTGTCAAATTGAAAGGAACCAACCAACACCCACGCTATGTTAACTAATACAAATTTTGATTCTAAACTAATCGTAACAAAAATCAAATGATGAGGCGACGAGACTGAAAGTCTGAAGGTCTTAATAATTAGTCAAACCCGAGGGGAACACCAAGGGAATTAATTCTATACTCAACAGCCAATCAGTGCAAATAAATTGGCGCTGAGTAAGGTAAAATTTTCCCTTAAATTCACCCGGCATTTTTTTTCTTATAAAAATAATTAAATTATTTGATTAATAAATTGTTATAACTTAATATAATTTCCAAAGTACTTATTGAATTATTTTAAGAATTGGTGTACGTTAAGTACTAATTTAATACTACATTTTGTGTATATTTTATTAAATTCCATACGTTCAAATTTTTTTTTAATATTTTTAACTGGTTTTGATTAAAATGTATAGTTTAATAAAAAATGCAAAATTCTATTCATAAAAAAGTCAAAAATAACTAAATCCGGTCATAATAAACTAAAACATTTTCAGATAAAATCAAAATTCAGCCAACAACAGTTTAAAAGTCCAAAATCCAGCTATAATCTATTGAAAAATCTGAAAAACTGCAAGTAAATAATTAAAAATATTGTACAGTAGAAGAAGCTACTCGCTCACACTTTAAACTTAGTTCCGCCCACCCAACCAAGTGTTTGTCATCAAGAAACTTTTGTAAAAAGAAGTAGTTAAAGTTATAAATTTTTAATCACCAACACTTGGGTAGGTGAGTGGGCTACAGTAGACGAAGTAAGTCATCCACACATTAAATTTTGTTTCCACCCACCTACCCAAGCGTTAGTTATCAAGAAATTTGTTCTTAAAGTGGGACAAACAATTGATCCTGTGGGTGGGCACAGAGTTTAATTTGCAGTCGAGTTACTTCTTCTACTAATACCAAAAATGTATAAAAATGTAAACTTCAAAAACAGCAAAATTTGGCTAGAAAATATCAAAAAATTGGTACAAATCACATTTTGCTATAAACTATTAAAAAATGAAAGTAAAAAATGTTAAAAATAGCAAATTTTGGCTTCAAAATTCCAAAATATTGTTAAAACTTGGTCTTAAACCGTTAAAATGTGCAAATTTGTACTCATAAAACGTCAAAAATAAGTAAATCCAATCATAAAACGTTAAAATATCTTTAGACATCAAAGTTCGGATGTTTAAAATGCAAAATTTTATTCAAAAATATCAAAATCTGGTCTTTAAACATCAAAATATTGTTAAAAACACTAAAGTTTACCCATAAACTGTTAAAAAACTTAAAAATCAGTTATTAAAATAACAAAATCCGGCCATTAAGTATTAAAATATTAATAAAAAAACAAACATTTAAAAAATGTAAAAAGCTTGACTTGATATCCCAAAAATCCTGTTACAAAAATTAAAAAATATTATTAAAATTAAATACCAAAATCCGGTTTAATTATGTAAAACTTTACTCATCAAATTTTAAAAATAGCAAAACCGCTTTAAATCATCAAAATATAGATACAAAACCAAAATCCGGCCAAAACCTGTTAAAAATTGCAATATTCTATTTAAAAAATGTTAAAAATAGCAAAACCCGGCTTACAAAACACTAAAATCCCGCTATGCATGTTGAAAAATGTATTTTTTTTTTATAAAATTAC
Source organism: Tachinus rufipes (assembly GCA_963932245.1). NCBI lineage: Eukaryota > Metazoa > Arthropoda > Insecta > Coleoptera > Staphylinidae > Tachinus > Tachinus rufipes. The sequence goes on from OZ010745.1 coordinate 3,254,124, forward strand.
AAAATCAGGCTAAGAAGTATAAAAGTTTTGTCAAAAAGCTTTAAAACCTAAATAAAAAGTGTAAAATTCTATTCATTAATTGTAAATAATAACAAAATTTGCCTTAAAACGTTAAAATATTGCTAGAAACCTCCAAAATCCGGCCACAAAATGTTAAAAATTGTAAATATTCTTATACAATTTTTAAACTAGCAAAATTTAGTTATAAAACATCAAAATATTGTTAGAAATAGCAAAATTTAGCCATAAACTGTTACAAAACTGTCAGAAAAAATTAAAAACCTGCTAAAAACAGTTAAAAAGTGCAAATAATTGTAAAAAAAATCAATTTATTAGCAAAATCTTATAAAATATTACAATTATGTTTTAAAAAAAACAAAATCCGGCCTGGAACATCAAAATATTGTAAAAAAACTACCAAAATCCAGCCATAAATTGTTGGAAAATGTATTTTTTATTATAAAGTCTAAAAAACTAGCAAAATTTGGACGAAAATTATTAAAATATTTTTAGAAATAGCAAAATTTGATTATGAGTTGTTAGAATATTGTCAAAAAAAAACAAAATTCGGCCAAAAATAGTAAAAAATAACATTTATAATAAGTTAAAAATATCAAATTTCTTTAAAAAATATATTAAAATACTATAAGCAACAACAAAATCCGGCATAAATTAATAAAAAGTGCAAACTAAACTGTCAAAAATAGCAAAATCCGGCCATAAAGTATAAAAATATTGTCAGAAAATTTAGTCTAAAATTGAAAACTGCAAAATTTAGTTATAAATATGGTTAGAAAGCACTAAAATTTGATCATAAACTGTAAAAAAATATCATAAAATTTTAAAAACTGCTATAAAACATCCAAACTTTGATTAAAAAATAGCAAAACTCCATCCAGTAATGGTTTAAAAGTGCAAAAGTATGTTAGAAAAAACAAAATCCGTTCTAAAAATGTTAAACATTGCAAAATTTTATTTATAATAAGTCGAAAATAGTAAATTCTCAAAAATATTGTCAGAAAGCACCAAAATTGTTGAAAAAAGATTAAAAAACCTCAAAAAATATCAAAATCCAATTATAAATATTAAAATCCGGCCTAAAAACTGATAAAAAATGTATAATTATAATCATAAAGTGTGAAAAATAGCAAATATCCGGTCTTAAAACATGAATGTATGATTAAAAAATAACCACATCTGTTGAAAAGTGTAAAATTGTACTATAAAAATGTTAAAAATAGCAAAATCCTACCTAAAAACATCTAAATATTGTCCAAATCTGGTATAAAGTGTTAAAAAATGTAAAAGATTACAAAAAAAAATAATGAACTGCAAAATCGGGTGATGAAATATCAAAATATTGTTACAAAACAAACAAAATCTGGTCTTAAACTGTTAAAAATAAAATAGCCAATGAATAGAGAAGATATATTAACAAAAAAGTATATTTTTTTTAATTAAGAAATTTAAGCAATATTGTTTTTATCTTCGTCTTAAAAATGGCTTTATTGCCTTCTTTCAATCTCATCTAAAGAGGCGTATCAATATGCAAGCCAAGCAGTTCGCAAACCGCTCGTGAGCTGCTTGGTTCACATATTGGGATAGCTTATAACAAATATTAACGGTCTTTTCTGCAAACACAAAGACGTTCATATTGGGACAAAGTTTTGTGTGCTCGCGAGTTTTTATTGTTTTAATTATGGAGTGGTTTGTATATTTATACGACCTTAGCATCTTCAAATAAAGACAAAATAAATAAAATTTATATAAAGACAATCAAACAAACTCATTTTAACTTTATCACTGAAATGCTAAGATTGGCTACAAGAAAGATGATGCCAAGGTTTCTATAGACATGCATAGTTATGAACAGAGAAATGGACAAGAATGTATACTCCTTCATTTCTATCCTAGGACAAACTTTATTAAAATACAAAATGCGGCCACAAACTGTTGAAAAGTGCAAAAATCTATTCATAAAATGTCAAAAATTGTAAAATATTAAAATATTGGCAGAAATCACAATGATTTGGTCTTAAACTCTTAAAAAATGCAAGAATTTCAAATAAAACCAAAAACCAACTAAAAATATTCCAAAACTTTGTTCATAAAATGTCAAAAGTAGCAAATACATCAAAATATTGTTAGAAAACAAAATTTAGCCTAATCAAGTTCTTGATTTTTTTTTATTTAAAAAATCTTTAAAATAAAAAAAATCTGGGCAAGAAGCTTAAAAAAATGTTAAAAAACACCAAAATTCGACCCAAAAATTTTCAAAATAGCAAAATTCAAGCATAAAACACCAAAACATTGGTAGAAAAACCCAAAACCTAACCATAAACAGTTAAAAAATGTAATTTATTCAAAAATATTATCAAAAAACACCAAAATTGAGTCATAAACTGTTTAAAAATGTAAAACTCTTTTCATGTAATACTAAAAATAAGAAAACTCAGTTATAAAAAAAACAAAATTGTAAAAAAAACACTAAAATCCAGCTATAAACTGTAACAAAATTTAAGAAAAATTATAAAAATATTAATAAACTGCAAAATCCAAGCAAAAAGCCGGTCGTTGAAAAATAAATCCAGTCATAAACATAAAAAATTCAAAAATTTTCCGCCATTTTGTATTTTTTTTTTATTATCAAATTTTAATATAAGCATCATAATTGCTATTTTATAGGTAAAGTGTAAAATAAATTTCATTAAATTCCAAGCAGTAATACAAAAGTTATGCAACTATTTTGATTAAAGCCATGGTTAATCAAGATTCAAAAACTGGCCGCCATTTTGTTATTTATAAAATTAATTTAAAAAAATAATCAGTATTAGGTTAACTAGCTTATAAATTGTTTATGTAATAAATTTCATTCAATTTTAGGCAGTTGTAAAGAAGTTATGCAACTATTTTGATTAAAGTTGAGTTTTATTAAGATTTAAAAATTAACCGCCATTTTGTTATTTATGAAATTAATTTAAAAAAATAATTAGTATTAGGTTAACTAGTTTATAAGTTGTTTATGTAATAAATTTCATTTAGTTTCAGGCATTTATAAAAAAGTTATGCAACTATTTTGATTAAAACCGAGTTTCATCAAGATTCAAAAACTGGCCGCCATTTTGTTATTTATAAAACTAATTTAAAAAAAATAATCAGTATTAGGTTAACTAGCTTATAAATTGTTTATGTAATAAATTTTATTCAATTTTAAGCAGTTATAAAGAAGTTATGCAACTATTTTGATTAAGGCTGAGTTTCATCAAAATTCAAAAACTGACCGCCATTTTGTTAATTACAAAAAAAAATTAAAAAAATATTAAGTATTAGGTTAACTAGCTTATAAGTTATTTGTGTAATAAATTCTATTCAATTTCAGGCAGTTGTAAAGAAGTTATGCAACTATTTTGATTAAAGCCGAGTTTTATAAAGATTCAAAAACTGGCCGCCATTTTGTTATTTATAAAACTAATTTAAAAAAATAATTAGTATTAGGTTAACTAGCTTATAAGTTATTTGTGTAATAAATTTCATTCAATTTCAAGCAGTTATAAAAAAGTTATGCAATTATTTTGATTAAAGTTGAGTTTCATCAAGATTCAAAATCTGGCCGCCATTTTGTTATTTATAAAACTAATTAAAAAAAATAATCATCATTAAGTTAAAAAGCTTATAAATTATTTGTGTAATAAATTCGATTCAATTTCAGGCAGTTATAAAGAAGTTATGCAATTATTTTGATTAAAAAATTGAAAAATATTATCAGATTGAATCAAACTCCAGCCAAAGACGGTGTAAAAGTGCAAAACTCTATTTCATAAAATGTCAAAAATTGTAAAATCCGGCCTTAAAACATTAAAATATTGTCAGAAATCACAAAAACTTGGTTCTAAATTGTTAAAAAGTGCAAAATTCTATTTATAATATGTCAAAAATAACAATATTTCGTTTTTAAACATTATAATGTTGTTAGAAAACACCAAAATTTTGCCATAAATTGTTGAAAAATGTAAAAAAAATTGAGAAATTTGAAAAAAATTCAAAATATTGTTAAACCTATTAAAGAATTTAAAATTCTATTTATAAAATGTCAAAAATTTCGGCCATAAAATTTAAATATGATCAGAAAACACCAAAATTAAGTAATTAACTGTTAAAAAGTGCAGAATAGTTTTTATAAAATGTCAAAAATAGCAAAAAAAATCTTAAAACATTAAAATATTGTTAGAAAACATCAGAATCTAGCTATAAACTGTTAAAAAATCTAAAATTCTACTGATAAAACGTCAAAAATATAAAAATAATGCAAAATCTGTCTATAAACTGTTAAAAAATTTAAAAAATATTTTAAAAAGTATTAAAAACTCGGCCTGTGTAATAGTGCAAAATTCTATTCAGTCAAAAATTGTAAAATCCGCCCTTAAAACATTAAAGTATTGTTAGAAATCATAAAGATTTGATCTAAAAGTGCAAAATTATATTCATAAAATGTCAAAAATAGCAATATTTAGTCTATAAACATCAAAATATTGTTAGAAAACACCAAAATTTGTCCAAAAAGTGTTGAAAAATGTAATTTTTTTCAAGAAGTTTCAAAAACTGCAAAATTTGGCCATAAAATATCAATATAATATTGTTAAAAACACAACAAAATCAAGCCATAAAATGATTGAAAAATGTAAAATTATTATTTATATAACATCAAAAATAGTAAAATGCGGACATAATATTTAAATATGATCAAAAAGCACCAAAATTAAGTTAAAAACTGTTAAAAAGTGCAAAATAGTATTATAAAATGTCAAAAATAGCACAAAAAAGTCTTAAAACATAAAAATATTGTTAAAAAACATCAGAATCTGGCCATAAGTTGTTAAAAAATCTAAAATTCACATGAGCACAGAATTTAATTTGTAGACTAGTCACTTCTTCCACTAATACCAAAAATATATAAAAATTACATTTCAAAAACAACAAACTTTGGCTATAAAATATCAAAATCTTGTTAGAAATAGCATTTGGCTGTAAAATATTAAAAAATAAAAGTAAAAAATTTTAAAAATAGCAAAATCCGGCTTTGAAGTCCCAAAATATTGTTAAAAAACACAAAAATTTGGTCTTAAACCGTTAAAATGTGCAAATTTGTACTCATCAAAAGTCAAAAATAAGTTAATCCAGTCATAAAACGTTAAAATATTTTTAGACATCAAAGTTCGGATGTTGCAAAATTTTATTCAAAAAATCAAAATCTGGTCTTTAAACATCAAAATATTGCTAAAAATACTAAAGTTGATCCATAAACTGTTAAAAACATAAAATTCAATTGTTAAAATAGCAAAATACGGCCATTAAGTATTAAAATATTGGTAAAAAACCAAAATGTTAAAAAGTGTAAAAAACTTTATTTGATATCCCAAAAATCCTGTTACAAAAATCAAAAATATTAATAATATTAAGTACCAAAATGTTTAAATCTTCATAATATAGATATATTAACCAAAATTCGCCCAAAAACTATTAAAAATGCAATATTTTGTTCAAATAATGTTAAAAAGTAGCAAAACGCAACCTTAAAAGATGAATTATTGTCAGAAAACATTAAAATCTGGCTATACATGTTAAAAAATGTTTTTTTATATAAAATCTGGCTATAAAATATCAAAGTTTTTTTCAAAATACACCAAAATCTAGGTATAAACTGTTGAAAAGTGTAAAATTCAGCCTTAAAACGTTAAAATATTGTTAAAAACCTCCAAAATCCGACCACAAAATTGTAAATATTTGTATAAAATTTTAAAACTAATAAAATTTAGTTATAAAACATCAAAATATTGTTAAAAATAGCAAAATTTAACCGTAAATTGTTAAAAAACTGTTAAAAAAATCAAAATCCTGCCAAAAATAAATAAAAAGTGCAGATAATTACAAAAAACTAGCAAAATCCTATAAAATATTAAAAATAAAAAGTGCAAAAAAAATTTAGAAGCTTTGAAACATCAAAATATTGTAAAAAACTACCAAAATCCGGCAATAAATTGTTGAAAAATGTATTTTTTTTTGTTCAGCCAAAAAATATCAAAATATTTGGTTATGAATTGTTAAAATATTGTCAAAAAATACCAAAATTCGGCAAAAAATAGAAAAAAGCGTAAAATAAGTCAAAACTATCAAAATTCTTTTATAAAATATTAAAACACTGTAAGTAACAACAAAATCCGGCATAAATTAATAAAAAGTGCAAAATCCGGCCATAAAGTATAAAAATATTGTCAGAAAAATTAATCTAAAATTAAAAACTGCAAAATCTGGTTATAAATATTGTTAGAAAACACTAAAATTTTGCCATAAACCGTAAAAAATATCATAAAATTTCAAAAACGGCTATAAGGCATCCAAACTTTGATTAAAAAATAGCAAAATTCCATCCTGTAACGGTTTAAAAAAAACAACAAAAGTATGTTAGAAAGAAGTTTAAAAATGTTAAACATTTCAAAATGTTATTTATAAAAAGTATAAGAGTAGTAAATTCTGACTTTAAAACATTGAAAGAAAGCACCAAAATTGTTGAAAAGTAACAACCTCATAAAATCCAGCTGAAAATTGTCAAAAATATTGTTAACAAATACCAAAATCCGGCTTTAAAACTGTTGAAAAATGTATAATTCTACTCATAAATTTTTAAAAATAGAATTATCCGTTCTTAAAATATAAAAGTATAATTAAAAAGCAACAATATCTGGCCATAAATTGTTGAAAAGTGTAAAATTGTACTTAAAAAATGTTAAAAATTGCAAAATCTAACCTAAAAACACTAAAAAATTGTCAAAATCCGGTCAAAAACTGTTAAAAATAATGATGATATATTGAAAAAAACGTAATGCAACAAAAAAATTATTAAGAAATTTGGGAGATACTGTTTCTATTTCTGTTTTAAAAATAGCCCACATTGCTCTGTCAATTACATCTAAAAGTGCATATAAATATGCAAGCCAAGCAGTGCGCAAACTTGGGACAAAATTTTGTGTGCTCGCAAGCTTCCTGCATTTTTATTGTTTCAATTATAGGGTCTTTAAATAAAAACAAACAAAAAATAAATAAAGTTTACATAAAGATAATTAGACAAACTCATTTCAACCTCATCACTAAAATGCTAAGATTGCTCACCAGGAAAATGATGCCGAGGTTTCATAGACAGGCATAGTTATGGACAAAAAATATTAAAAAATAGTATGCTCCTTCATTTTCTATCTCAGCACAAATTTTATGAAAGTATCAAATACCTGCCATAAACTGTTCAAAAGTGCAAAATTCTACACACAAAATGTCAAAAGTTGTACAATATTGCCTTAAAACATTAAAACATTGTCAGAAATCACAAAGATTTGGTCTTAAACTGTTAAAAAGTGCAAATTTTTATTCATAAAAAGTCAAAAATAATTTAAATACTTTAAATAAAATCGAGATCCAACAAAAAATGGTTTAAAAGTCCAAAATTTTATTCATAAAATAGCAAAATCCGGTATTTAAACATCAAAATATTGTTAGAAAACACCAAAATATAGCATAATATGTTGATATTTTTGAAAAATTTAATAAAATTTTAAAACTGCAGAAATCAGGCAATGAAATATTAAAAAAACGTTAGAAAGCACCAAAACGTAACGTAGTTTGAAAACTACATAAATCGTTAAATTAACCATAACTTCTAAACTACTCATTGAATATTGATACAATTTAGTAATATTACACTTCATTACTATCAATATAAATTGTAAAAAAATGATTAAAATTCATACGACCAATTCTTTCCAAAAAAACAGAATTTAAAAACTACATAAATTGTTAAATTGGCAATAATTTCTAAACTACTTATTGGATAGTGATCAAATTTTGTACCAATATATCTCAACATCATTAATAGCAATTGTTTAAAATTTGTACAAATTGATACGCTCAATTTTACATAACCTCAAATTAATAAACTTGGCCAATTTTAATTTTGATCCAAAATAAAGAATAAAATAATTACAACTTACAATCAAACTGTTCAATAGAATTTGATGAAATTTGGTAACAAAATGTCTCAATATCAATAGTATTAACTGTGTTAAAATTATCTAAATTGATACGCTCAATTTGACAAAACCTAAAGTTAATCCACTTGATCAATTTTAATGTTAATCCAAAGAGACCAATAAAATAATTATAACTTCCATACTGTTCATTAGAATTTTATCAAATTTAGTACCAATATGTCGTAATATTATTAGTACCAACTGTGCAAAAATGATCTAAATTGATACGTTTAATTTGATATGACCTAAATTTAATATAAAAATAGCATTTGGCTATAAACTATTTAAAAGTAAAAGTGAAAAATGTTAAAAATAGCAAAATCCGGCTTTGAAGTATCAAAATTTGGTCTGTAGACATCAAAATATTGTTAAAAACACTAAAGTTTACCCATAAACTGTTAAAAAAACATAAAATTCATTAAGTATTAAAATATTGATAAAAAAACAACATTTTAAAAAGTGTAAAAACTTGACTTGATATCCAAAAATCCTGTTACAAAGATTTAAAAATATTATTAAAATTAAGTACCAAAATCCAGTTTAATAATGTAAACCATTACTCATCAAATGTTAAAAACAGCAAAATCCGGCTTTAAATCATCAAAATATAAATACAAAACCAAAATCCGGCCAAAAACTGTTAAAAATTGCAATATTCTATTTAAAAAATGTTAAAAATAGCAAAACCCGGCTTACAAAACACTAAAATCCGGATATGCATGTTGAAAAATGTATTTTTTTAATATAAAATTGCAAAATCTGGCTATAAAGTATCAAAGTTTTGTCAAAAAGCTTTAAAACCTAAATAAAAAGTGTAAAATTCTATTCATTAATTGTAAATAATAACAAAATTTGCCTTAAAACGTTAAAATATTGCTAGAAACCTCCAAAATCCGGCCACAAAATGTTAAAAATTGTAAATATTCTTATACAATTTTTAAACTAGCAAAATTTAGTCATAAAACATCAAAATATTGTTAGAAATGGCAAAATTTAGCCACAAAATATTAAAAAACTGTCAGAAAAAATCAAAGTCCTTCCAAAAACAGTTAAAAAATGCAAATAATTATTAAAAAAATCAATTTATTAGCAAAATCTAATAAAATATTAAAATTATGTTTAAAAAAAAACAAAATCCGGCCTGGAACATCAAAATATTGTAAAAAAATTACCAAAATCCGGCCATAAATTGTTGGAAAATGTATTTTTGATTATAAAGTCTAAAAAACTAGCAAAATTTGGCCGAAAATTATTAAAACATTTTTAAAAATAGCAAATTTTGGTTATGAATTGTTATAATAGTTAGAAAAAACACAAATTTGACCAAAAATAGTAAAAAAATGGCATTTATAATAAGTTAAAAATATCAAGTTTCTTTAAAAAATATATTAAAATACTGTAATCACCAACAAAATCCGGCATAAATTAATAAAAAGTGCAAACTAAATTGTCAAAAATGGCAAAATCCGGCCATAAAGTATAAAAATATTGTCAGAAAATTTTGTCTAAAATTGAAAACTGCAAAATTTAGTTATAAATATGGTTAGAAAGCACTAAAATTTGATCATAAACTGTAAAAAAATATCATAAAATTTTAAAAACTGCTACAAAACATCCAAACTTTGATTAAAAAATAGCAAAACTCCATCCAGTAATGGTTTAAAAGTGCAAAAGTATGTTAGAAAAAACAAAATCCGTTCTAAAAATGTTAAACATTGCAAAATTTTATTTATAATAAGTCAAAAATAATAAATTCTCAAAAATATTGTCAGAAAGCACAAAAATTGTTGAAAAAAGATAAAAAAAACTCAAAAAATATCAAAATCCAATTATAAATATTAAAATCCGGCCTAAAAACTGATAAAAAATGTATAATTATAATCATAAAGTGTGAAAAATAGCAATATCCGATCTTAAAACATGAATGTATGATTAAAAAATAACCACATCTGTTGAAAGTTGTAAAATTGTACTTAAAAAATAGCAAAATCCTACCTAAAAACATCAAAATATTGTCAAAATCCGGTATAAAGTGTTAAAAAATGTAAAAATTACAAAAAAAAAATAAGAACTGCAAAATCCGGTGATAAAATATCAAAATATTGTCAAAAAACAAACAAAATCTGGTCATATACTGTTAAAAATAAAATGGCCAATGAATGGAAGAAATATATTAGCAAAAAAATTATGTAACAAAATTTTTTTTATAAGAAATTTGAGCAATATTGTTTCTATCTTCGTCTTAAAAATGGCCCTCTTTCAATCACATCTAAAGGTGCGTATCAATATGCAAGCCAAGCAGTTCGCAAACCGCTCGTGAGCTGCTTGGTTCGCATATTGAGATAGCTTAAAACAAATATTATCAGTCTTTTCTGCAAACACAAAGACGTTCTCAATTCATATTGGGACAAAGTTTTGTGTGCTCGCGAGTTTTTATTGTTTTAATTATGGAGTGGTTTGTATATTTATACGACCTTAACATCTTCAAATAAAGACAAAATAAATAAAATTTATATAAAGACAATCAAACAAACTTATTTTAACTTTATCACTGAAATGCTAAGATTGGCTACAAGAAAGATGATGCCAAGGTTTCTATAGACAAGCATAGTTATGAACAGAGAAATGGACAAGAAAGTATGCTCCTTCATTTCTATCCTAAGACAAACTTTATTAAAATACAAAATGCGGCCACAAACTGTTGAAAAGTGCAAAAATCTATTCATAAAATGTCAAAAATTGTAAAATCCGGCCTTAAAATATTAAAAAATAGTCAGAAATTACAAAAATTTGGTCTTAAACTCTTAAAAATTGCAAGTATTTCAGATAAAATCAAAAACCAACTAAAAATATTCCAAACCTTTGTTCATAAAATGTCAAAGGTAGCAAATACATCAAAATATTGTTAGAAAACACCAAAATTTAGCATAATCTAATTTTTGATTTTTTTTTATTTAAAAAATCTTTAAAATAGAAAAAATCTGGGCAAGAAGCTTAAAAATGTTAAAAAATACCAAAATTCGACCAAAAATGTCCAAAATAGTAAAATTCAAGCATAAAACACCAAAACATTGGTAGAAAAACCCAAAACCTAGCCATAAACAGTTAAAAAATGTAATTTTCTTTTAAATATTATCAAAAAACACCAAAATTGAGTCATAAACTGTTTAAAAATGTAAAACTCTTTTCATGAAATACTAAAAATAAGAAAACTCAGTTATAAAAAAACAAAATTGTAACAAAGCACTAAAATCCAGCTATAAACTAAAACAAAATTTAAAAAAAAATATAAAAATATTAATAAACTGCAAAATCCAAGCAAAAAGCCGGTCGTTGAAAAATAAATCCAGTCATAAACATAAACAATTCAAAAATCTTCCGCCATTTTGTATTTTTTTTTTATTATCAAATTTTAATATAAACATCATAATTGCTATTTTATAAGTAATGTGTAAAATAAATTTCATTAAATTTCAAGCAGTAATACAAAAGTTATGCAACTATTTTGATTAAAGCCATGGTTCATCAAGATTCAAAAACTGGCCGCCATTTTGTTATTTATAAAATTAATTTAAAAATATAATTAGTATTAGGTTAACTAGCTTATACGTTATTTGTGTAATAAATTTCATTCAATTTTAAGCAGTTATAAAGAAGTTATGCAACTATTTTGATTAAAGTTGAGTTTCATTAAGATTTAAAAATTAGCCGCCATTTTGTTATTTATAAAATTAATTTAATAAAATAATTAGTATTAGGTTAACTAGCTTATAAGTTGTTTATGTAATAAATTTCTTTCAGTTTCAAGCATTTATAAAGAACTTATGCAACTATTTTGATTAAAACCGAGTTTCATCAAGATTCAAAAACTGGCCGCCATTTTGTTATTTATAAAACTAATTAAAAAAATAATCATCATTAAGTTAAATAGCTTATTAATTATTTGTGTAATAAATTCGATTCAATTTCAGGCAGTTATAAAGAAGTTATGCAACTATTTTGATTAAAGCTGAGTTTCATCAAGATTTAAATACTGGCTGCCATTTTGATAATTATAAAAATAATTTAAAAAAATAATTAGTATTAGGTTAACTAGCTTATAACTTATTTGTGTAAGAAATTCGATTCAATTTCAGGCAGTTATAAAAAAGTTATGCAACTATTTTGATTAAAAATTCATAAAATGTCAAAAATTGTAAAATCCAGCCTTAAAACATTAAAATATTGTCAAAAATCACAAAAATTTAGTTTTAAATTGTTAGAAAGTGCAAAATTCTATTCATAAAATGTCAAAAATTACAATATTTGGTTTTTAAACATTAAAATTTCTCAAAATTTTGCCATAAATTGTTGAAAATCGTAAAAAAATTTAAGAATAAAGAAAGAAAAATATCAAAATATTGTTAAAACTATTAAAGAATGTAAAATTCTATTTATAAAATGTCAAAAATTCCGGCCATAAAATTTAAATATGATCAGAAAACACCAAAATTAAGTAATAAACTGTTAAAAAGTGGGGGGAATAGTTTATATAAAATGTCAAAAATAGCAAAAAAAATCTTGAAGCATTAAAACATTGTTAGAAAACATCAGAATCTAGCCATAAACTGTTAAAAAATCTAAAATTCTACTGATAAAGCGTCAAAAATATAAAAATAATGCTTAATCTGTCCATAAACTGTTAAAAATTTAAAAAATATTTTTAAAATAATTAAAAACTCGGCCAGTGTATTATCAGATAGAATTAAAAGTGCAAAATTCGATTCATAAAATGTCAAAAATTGTAAAATCCGGCCTTAAAACATTAAAGTATTGTTAAAAATCACAAAGATTTTATCTAAAAGTTCAAAATTATATTTATAAAACATCAAAAATAGCAATATTCTTTCTTTAAACATCAAAATATTGTTAGAAAACACCAAAATTTTGCCATAAATTGTTGAAAAATGTACCTTTTTTAAAAAAATTCAAAAACTGCAAAATTCGACCTTAAAATATTGTTTATTGTTAATAAACAACAAAATCCGGCCATAAAATGATTGAAAATTGTAAAATTCTATTCATAAAATGTCAAAAATAGTAAAATCCGGCACTAAAATTTAAATATGATTAGAAAGCACCAAAATTAAGTTAAAAACTGTAAAAAAGTGCAAAATAGTATTATAAAATGTCAAAAATAACAAAAAAAAGTCTTAAAACATTAAAGTATTGTTAAAAAACATCTGAATCTGGCCATAAACTATTAAAAAATCTAAAATTCACATGAGCACAGAATTTAATTTGTAGACGAGTCACTTCTTCTACTAATACCAAAAATTTATAAAAATTGCATTTCAAAAACAGCAAAATTTGGCTATAAAATGTCAAAATGTTGTTAAAAATAGCATTTGGCTATAAACTATTGAAAAGTGAAAGTGAAAAATGTTAAAAATAGCCAAATCAAGCTTTTAAGTACCAAAATATTGTTAAAAACACCAAAATTTAGTCTTAGGCCTGTAATATCCAACTCCTAATAAGGCACCTAATAAACTATTAGCTGAATAACCTAACTTTTTATTTTATTTATTTTATTAAAACCTATGGACAACTAATTAAATATATGCTTAACATTTACATTTATAACAAATAAAAACATAAAGCATATAATTTATTAACAGCTTAGAGGTGTAACAAACATAAATCAAATTAAAATTTAAAAAAAGTTAGGTTATTCAGCTAATAGTTTATTAGGTGCTTTATTAGGAGTTGGATATTACGGCCCTTAAACTGTTAAAATGTGCAAATTTGTACTCATAAAAAGTCAAAAATAAGTAAATCCAGTCATGAAACGTTAAAATATCTTTAGACATCAAAGTTCGGATGTTTAAAATGCAAAATTTTATTCAAAAATATCAAAATCTGGTCTTTAAACATCAAAATATTGTTAAAAACACTAAAGTTTACCCATAAACTGTTAAAAAACATAAAATTCAATTATTAAAACAGCAAAATACGGCCATTAAGTATTAAAATATTGGTAAAAACCCAAAATGTTAAAAAGTATCAAAAACTTTATTTGGTATCCCAAAAATCCTGTTACAAAAATCAAAAATTATAATATTAAATCTTTAAATCTTCAAAATATAGATACATTAACCAAAATTCGCCCAAAAACTATTAAAAATGCAATATTTTGTTCAAAAAATGTTAAAAAGTAGCAAAACCCAACCTTAAAAGATCAATTAATCTCAAAAAACATTAAAATCTGACAATACATGTTAAAAAATGTATTTTTTGTTATAAAATTGCAAAATCTGGCTATAAAATAACAAAGTTTTATCAAAATACACCAAAATCTTGGTATAAACTGTTGAAAAAAATAAAATTTTATTAATTAAATGTAAAAAATAACAAAAGTCAGCTTTTAACGTTAAAATATTATTAAAAACCTCCAAAATCCGGCCACAAAATTGTAAATATTTGTAAAAAATTTTAAAACTAATAAAATTTAGTTATAAAACATCAAAATATTGTTAAAAATAGCAAAACTTAACCATAAATTGTTAAAAAACTGTCAGAAAAAAACAAAATCTTGCCAAATACAGTTAAAAAGTGCAGATAATTATAAAAAATTAACAAAATCCAATAAAATATTAATGATAAAAAGTGCAAAAAAAATTAGTAGCTTTGAAACATCAAAATATTGTAAAAAACTACCAAAATCGGGACTTAAATCGTTGAAAAATGTATTTTTTTTTGTTCAGTCAAAAAATATCAAAATATTTGGTTATGAATTGTTAAAATATTGTCAAAAAATAAAAAGGCGTAAAATAAGTCAAAACTGGCAAAATTCTTTTATAAAATATTAAAACACTGTAAGCAACAACAAAATCCGGCATAAATTAATAAAAAGTGCAAAATCCGGCCATAAAGTATAAAAATATTGTCAGAAAAATTAATCTAAAATTAAAAACTGCAAAATCTGGTTATAAATATTGTTAGAAAACACTAAAATTTTGCCATAAACTGTAAAAAATACCATGGAATTTCAAAAACTGCTATAAAACATCCAAACTTTGATTAAAAAATAACAAAATTCCATCCAGTAACAGTTTAAAAAAACAAAAGTATGTTAGAAAGAAATCCGGCTTAAAATTGTTAAACATTGCAAAATTTTATTTATAAAAAGTATAAAAATAGTAAATTTTGATTTGAAACATTGAAAGAAAGCACTAAAATTGTTGAAAAGTGAAAACCTCATAAAATCCAGCTAAAAATTATCAAAAATATTGTTAACAAATGCCAAAATCCGGCTTTAAAACTGTTGAAAAATGTAAAATTCTACTCATAAATTTTTAAAAATAGAATTATCCGGTCTTAAAATATAAAAGTATAATTAAAAAGCAACAATATCTAGACATAAATTAAAAAAGTTTAAAATTGTACTTAAAAAATGTTAAAAATTGCAAAATTCAACCTAAAAACACTAAAAAATTGTCAAAATCCGGTCAAAAACTGTTAAAATTAATGATGAAATATTGAAAAAGACGTAATGCAACAAAAAAATTATTAAAAAATTTGAAAGATCTTCTATTTCTGTTCTAAAAATAGCCCACATTGCTCTGTCAATCACATCTAAAGATGCGTATAAATATGCAAGCCAAACAGTTCGCAAACTTGGGACAAAATTTTGTGTGCTCGCAAGCTTCCTGCATTTTTATTGATTCAATTATGGGGTCTTCAAATAAAAACAAACAAAAAATAACTAAAATTTACATAAAGACAATTAGACAAACTCATTTCAACCTCATCACTAAAATGCTAAGATTGCTCACCAAGAAAATGATGCCGAAGTTTTTATAGACAGGCATAGTTATGGACAAAGAAATAAAAAAAAATATGCTCCTTCAAATACAGGCCATAAACTGTTCAAAAGTGCAAAATTCTACTCACAAAATGTTAAAAATTGTACAATTTTGCCTTAAAACATTAAAATATTGTCAGAAATCACAAAAATTTGGTCTTAAACTGTTAAAAAGTGCAAATTTTTATTCAAAAAAAGTCAAAAATAATTGAAATACTTTAGGTAAATTCAAGATCCAACAAAAAATGATTTAAAAGTCTAAAATTTTATTCATAAAATAGCAAAATCCGGTATTTAAACATCAAAATATTGTTAGAAAACACCAAAATATAGCATAATCTGTTGATATTTTTTTAAATAATTTAATAAAACTTCAAAACTGCAATCATCAGGCAATGAAATATAAAAAAAAACGTTCAAAAGTACCAAAACGTAACGTAGTTTGAAAACTACATAAATCGTTAAATTAAGCATAACTTCTAAACTACTCATTAAATATTGATACAATTTGGTAATATTACACTTCATTACTATCAGTATAAATTGTAAAAAATTGATTAAAATCCATACGACCAATTCTTTCCAAAAAAACAGAATTTAAAAACTACATAAATTGTAAAATTGGCCATAATTTCTAAACTACTTATTGGATATTGATCAAATTTTGTACCAATACATCTCAACATCATTAGTAGCAATTGTTTAAAATTTGTACAAATCGATACGCCCAATTTTACATAACCTCAAATTAATAAACTTGGCCAATTTTAAATTTGATCCAAAATAAACAATAAAATAATTACAACTTACAATTAATCTGTTCATTAAAATTTGATAAAATTTGGTAACAAAATGTCTCAATATTAATAGTATTAACTGTGTTAAAATGATCTAAACTGATACACTCAATTTGACATAACCTAAAGTTAATCCACTTGACCAATTTTAATGTTAATCCAAAGAGACCAATAAAATAATTATAACTTCCATACTGTTAATTGGAATTTTATGAAATTTAGTACCAATATGTCGTAATATCATTAGTACCAACTGTGCAAAAATGATCTAAATTGATACGCTTAATTTTAATATGACCTAAATTTAATATAGAAATAGCATTTGGCTATAAACTATTTAAAAGTAAAAGTGAAAAATGTTAAAAATAGCAAAATCCGGCTTTGAAGTACTAAAATATTGTTAAAAAACACCAAAATTTGGTCTTAAACTGTTAAAATGTGCAAATTTGTACTCATAAAAAGCCAAAAATATATAAATCCAGTCATGAAACGTTAAAATATCTTTAAACATCAAAGTTCGGATGGTTAAAAATGCAAAATTTCATTCAAAAATATCAAAATCTGGTCTTTAAACATCAAAATATTGTTAAAAACACTAAAGTTTACCCCAAAAACATAAAATTCAATTATTAAAATAGCAAAATACGGCCATTAAGTATTAAAATGTTGATAAAAAAAACAAAAGTTTAAAATGTGTAAAAAACTTGGCTTGATATCCCAAAAATCCTGTTACAAAGAATCAAAAATATTATTAAAATTAAGTACCAAAATCCGGTTTAATAATGTCAAACTTTACTCATCAAATGTTAAAAATAGCAAAATCCGGCTTTAAATCATTAAAATATAGATACAAAACCAAAATCCGACCAAAAATTGTTAAAAAATGCAATATTCAATTTAAAAAATGTTAAAAATAGCAAAAGCCGGCTTACAAAACACTAAAATCCGGCTATGCATGTTAAAAAATGTATTTTTTTTTTAACAAAATTTCAAAATCTGGCTAAAAAGTATCAAAATTTTGTCAAAAAGCTTGAAAAGTGTAAAATTCTATTCATTAATTGTAAAAAATAACAAAATTTGCTTAAAACGTTAAAATATTGCTAGAAACCTCCAATATCCAGCCACAAAATGTTATAAATTGTAAATTTTTTCATACAATTTTATAACTAGCAAAATTTAGTCATAAAACATCAAAATATTGTTAGAAATAGCAATTTAGCCATGAAATATTAAAAAAACAGTCAGAAAAAATCAAAATCCTTCCAAAAACAATTAAAAGGTGCAAATAATTATAAAAAAATCATTTTATTAGCAAAATCTTATAAAATATTACAATTATGTTATAAAAAAAAACAAAATCCGGCCTGGAACATTAAAATGTTGTAAAAAAACTACCAAAATCCGGCCATAAATTGTTGGAAAATGTATTTTTTTATTTTAAAGTCTAAAAAACTCGCGAAATTTGGCCGAAAATTATTAAAATATTTTTAGAAATAGCAAAATTTTGTTATGAATTGTTAGAATATTGTCAGAAAAAAACAAAATTCGGCCAAAAATAGTAAAAAATGGCATTTATAATAAGTTAAAAATATCAAAACTCTTTAATAAAATATTAAAATACTGTAAGCAACAACAAAATCCGGCATAAATTAATAAAAAGTGCAAACTAAACTGTCAAAAATGGCAAAATCCGGCCATAAAATATAAAAATTGTGTCAGAAAGTTTAGTCTAAAATTGAAAACTGCAAAATTTAGTTATAAATATGGTTAGAAAGCACTAACATTTGATCATAAACTGTAAAACATATCATAAAATTTTAAAAACTGCTATAAAACATCAAAACTTTGATTAAAAAATAGCAAAACTCCATCCAGTAACGGTTTAAAAGTGCAAAATCCGTTCTAAAAAAGTTAAACATTGCAAATTTTTTTTATAATAAGTCAAAAATAGTAAATTCTGACTTTAAAGCGTTAAAATATTGTCAGAAAACACCAAAATTGTTAAAAAAAGATAAAAAAACCTCAAAAAATATCAAAATCCAATTATAAATATTAAAATCCGGCTTAAAAACTGATAAAAAATGTATAATTATAATCATAAAGTGTGAAAAATAGCAATATCCGGTCTTAAAACATGAATGTATAATTAAAAAATAACCACATCTGTTGAAAAGTGTAAAATTGTACTTCAAAATGTTAAAAATAGCAAAATCATACCTAAAAACATCAAAATATTGTCAAAATCCGGTATAAAGTGTTAAAAAATGTAAAAAATTACAAAAAAAAAATAAAGAACTGCAAAATCGGGTGATGAAATATCAAAATATTGTTACAAAACAAACAAAATCTGGTCTTAAACTGTTTAAAATAAAATGGCCAATGAATGGAGGAAATATATTAGCAAAAAAGGTTTTTTTTTTAATTAAGAAATTTAAGCAATATCGTTTTTATCTTCGTCTTAAAAATGGCCTTATTGCCTTCTTTCAATCTCATCTAAAGGTGCGTATCAATATGCAAGCCAAGCAGTTCGCAAACCGCTCGTGAGCTGCTTGGTTCGCATATTGGGATAGCTTATAACAAATATTAACGGTCTTTTCTGCAAACACAAAGACGTTCATATTGGGACAAAGTTTTGTGTGCTCGCGAGTTTTTATTGTTTCAATTATGGAGTGGTTTGCATATTTATACGCACCTTAACATCTACAAATAAAGACAAAATAAATAAAGTTTATATAAAGACAATCAAACAAACTCATTTTAACTTTATCACTGAAAGGCTAAGATTGGCTACAAGAAGGATGATGCCAAGGTTTCTATAGACAGGCATAGTTATGAACAGAGAAATGGACAAGAAAGTATGCTCCTTCATTTCTATCCTAGTACAAACTTTATGAAAATATAAAATGCGGCCACAAACTGTTGAAAAGTGCAAAAATCTATTCATAAAATGTCAAAAATTGTAAAATCCGGCCTTAAAATATTAAAATACTGTCAGAAATCACAAAGATTTGGTCTTAAACACTTAAAAAATGCAAGTATTTCAGATAAAATCAAAAACCAACTAAAAATATTCCAAACCTTTGTTCATAAAATGTCAAAAGTAGCAAATACATCAAAATATTGTTAGAAAACACCAAAATTTATCCTCATCTAATTCTTGATTTTTTTTTAATTTAAAAAATCTTCAAAACAGATCAAATCTGGGCATGAAGCATTAAAAAAAAGTTATTAAACACCAAAAGTTGGCCCAAAAATGTGGAAAATATTGGTAGAAAAACTCAAAACCTAGCCATAAACAGTTAAAAAATGTAATTTTCTTTTAAATGTTATCAAAAAACACCAAACTGTTTAAAAATGTAAAACTCTTTTCATGTAATGCTAAAAATAGAAAAATTCAGTTATAAAATAACAAAATTGTAAAAAAGCATTAAAATATAGCCATAAACTGTAACAAAATTTAAAAAAAATTATAAAAATATCAATAAACTGTAAAATCCAAGCAAAAAGCAAGTCGTTGAAAAATAAATCCAGTCATAAACATAAAAAATTCAAAAATTTCCATTTCGTAATTTTGTTTTTAATTATTAAAATTTAATATAAACATCATAATTTCTTTTTTATAGATTATGTGTAAAATAAATTTCATTAAATTCCAAGCAGTAATACAAAAGTTATATAACTATTTTGATTAAAGCTGAGTTTCATCAAGATTCAAAAACTGACCGCCATTTTGTTATTTATAAAATTAATTTAAAAAACCAATCAGTATTAAGTTAACCAGCTTATAAGTTATTTGTGTAATAAATTTCATTTAATTTAAAGCAGTTATAAAGAAGTTATGCAACTATTTTGATTAAAGTTGAGTTTCATTAAGATTTAAAAATTAGCCGCCATTTTGTTATTTATAAAATTAATTTAAAAAAATATTTAGTATTAGGTTAACTAGCTTATAAGTTGTTTATGTAATAAATTTCATTCAGTTTCAGGCATTTATAAAAAAGTTATGCAACTATTTTGATTAAAACCGAGTTTCATCAAGATTCAAAAACTGGCCGCCATTTTGTTAATTATAAAAATAATTTAAAAAAATAATCAGTATTAGGTTAACTAGCTTATTAATTATTTGTGTATTAAATTTCATTAAATTTCAAGCAGTTATAAAGAAGTTATGCAACTATTTTGATTAAAGCCTAGTTTTATCAAGATTCAAAAACTGACCGCCATTTTGTTATTTAAAAAAATAATTTCAAAAAATAATTAGTATTAGGTTAACTAGTTTATAATTTGTTTATGTAATAAATTTTATTCAGTTTCAGGCATTTATAAAAAAGTTATGCAACTATTTTGATTAAAACCGAGTTTCATCAAGATTCAAAAACTGGCCGCCATTTTGTTAATTATAAAAATAATTTAAAAAAATAATCAGTATTAGGTTAACTAGCTTATTAATTATTTGTGTATTAAATTTCATTAAAATTCAAGCAGTTATAAAGAAGTTATGCAACTATTTTGATTAAAGCCGAGTTTTATCAAGATTCAAAAACTCACCGCCATTTTGTTATTTAAAAAATTAATTTAAAAAAATAATCATTATTAGGTTAACAAGCTTATAAGTTATTTGTGTAATAAATTCTATTCAATTTCAGGCAGTTATAAAGAAGTTATGCAGTCATTTTGATTAAAGCTGAGTTTTATCAAGATTCAAAAACTGGCTGCCATTTTGTTATTTATAAAAATAATTTTAAAAAATAAACAGTATTAGGTTAAATAGCTTATAATTTGTTTATGTAAAAAATTTCATTCAATTTCAAGCAGTTATAAAAAAGTTATGAAACTATTTTGATAAAAAATATTATCAGATAGAATCAAAATCCAGCCGAAGACGGTTTAAAAGTGCAAAACTCTATTTCATAAAATGTCAAAAATTGTAAAATCCGACCTTAAAACATTAAATTATTATCAGTAATCACAAAAATTTGGTTTTAAATTGTTAAAAAGTGCAAAATTCTATTCATAAAATGTCAAAAATAACAATATTTGGTATTTAAACATCAAAATGTTGTTAGAAAACACCAAAATTTTGCCATAAATTGTTGAAAAACGTAAAAAAAATTAAGAATTTAAAAAAAATATCAAAATATTGTTAAAACTATTAAAGAATGTAAAATTCTATTTATATAATGTCAAAAATTCCGGCCATAAAATTTAAATATGATCAGGAAGCAACAAAACTAAGTATTAAACTGTTAAAAAGTGGCGAATAGTTTTTATAAAATGTCAAAAATAGCAAAAAAAGTCTTGAAACATTAAAATATTGTTAGAAAACATCAGAATCTAGCCATAAACTGTTAAAAAATCTAAAATTCTACTGATAAAACGTCAAAAATATAAAAATAATGCAAAATCTGTTTATAAACAGTTAAAAATTTTAAAAAATATTTTAAAAAGTATTGAAAACTCGGCCTGTGTATTATCAGATAGAATTAAAAGTACAAAATTCTATTCATAAAAAGTCAAAAATTGTAAAATCCGGCCTTAAAACATTAAAGTATTGTTAGAAATCACAAAGATTTTATCTAAAAGTGCAAAATTATATTTATAAAACATCAGAAATAGCAATATTCTGTTTTTAAACATCAAAATATTGTTAGAAAACAATAAAATATTGAAAAATGTAAAATTCTATTTATAAAATGTCAAAAATAATAAAATCCTGCCCTAAAATTTAAATATGATCAGAAAGTACCAAAATAAGGTTAAAAACTGTTAAAAAGTGCAAAATAGTATTATAAAATGTCAAAAATAACAAAAAAAAGTCTTAAAACATTAAAATATTGTTAAAAAACACTAAACTGTTAGAAAATCTAAAATTCACATGAGCACAGAATTTAATTTGTAGACGAGTCACTTCTTCTACTAATACCAAAAATTTATAAAAATTGCATTTCAAAAACAGCAAAATTTGGCTATAAAATGTCAAAATGTTGTTAAAAATAGCATTTGGCTATAAACTATTGAAAAGTGAAAGTGAAAAATGTTAAAAATAGCAAAATCCGGCTTTGAAGTACTAAAATATTGTTAAAAAACACCAAAATTTGGTCTTAAACTGTTAAAATGTGCAAATTTGTATTCATAAAAAGCCAAAAATATGTAAATCCAGTCATGAAACGTTAAAATATCTATAAACATCAAAGTTCGGATGGTTAAAAACGTAAAATTTTATTCAAAAATATCAAAATTTGGTCTTTAGACATCAAAATATTGTTAAAAACACTAGTTTATTCATAAACTGTTGAAAAACTTAAAATTCAATTATTAAAGTATCAAAATCCGGTTTTAGTTCATCAAAATATAGATACAATAACCAAAATCTGGCCAAAAACTGTTCAAAAATGCAATATTCTATTCAAAAAATGTTAAAAATAGCAAAACCCAGCTCCGAAAACACTAAAATTCGGCTATGCATGTTGAAAAATGTATTTTTTTATATAAAATTGCAAAATCTGGCTATAAAGTATCAAATTTTTGTCAAAAAGCACACAAATCTAAGTATGAACTGTTGAAAAGTGTAGGATTCTATTCATTAAACGTAAAAAATAACAAAATTCAGCCTTAAAACGTTAAAATATTGTTACAAACCTCCAAAATCCTGCCTGAAATTGTTAAAAATTGTAAATCTTTTCATACAATTTCGAAAACTAGCAAAATTTAGTAATTAAACATAAAATTATTGTTAGAAATAGTAAAATTTAACCATAAACTGTTAAAAAACTGGCAGAAAAATCAAAATCCTGCCAAAAACAATTAAAAAGTGCAGATAATTGTAAATAATTCAATTTATTAGCAAAATCTTGTAAAAACCTACCAAAATCTGACTATAAATTGTTGAAAAATGTATTTTTTGTTATAAAGTCTAAAACAAAATATCAAAATATTTTTAAAAATAGCAAATTTTGGTTATAAACTGTTAAAATAGTCACAAAAACTCTGTCAAAAATAGTAAAAATGGCATTTATAATAAGTCAAAAATATCAAAATTCATTTATAAAATATTAAAATACTGTAAGCAACAACATAATTCGGCATAAATTAATAAAAAGTGCAAACTAAACTGTTAAAAATGGCAAAATTCGGCCATAAAGTATAAAAATATTGTCAGAAAGTCTTAAACTG
Organism: Tachinus rufipes; assembly: GCA_963932245.1. NCBI lineage: Eukaryota > Metazoa > Arthropoda > Insecta > Coleoptera > Staphylinidae > Tachinus > Tachinus rufipes. The sequence continues at coordinate 3,278,012 of OZ010745.1, forward strand.
AAAACTACTTTAGATAAAATCAAGATCCGACAAAAAATAGTTTAAAAGTTCAAAATTTTATTCATAAAATAGCAAAATCCGGTATTTAAACATCATAATATTATTAAAAAAACACTAAAATTTAGCTTAATCTGTTGATTTTTTTTATAATTTAAAAAAACTTTAAAACTGCAAAAATGTAGCCATAAAATATTAAAAAATGTTAAAAAGCACCAAAATACGGCCATAAAATTGTTGACAAATGTAAAACTTTAATAATAAAGTCCAAAATAGCAAAATTCGACTATAAAATACCAAAATATTAGTAAAAAACCACAAAACCTAGCCATAAACTGTTAAAAATGTGAAATTCTATTTGTAAAATAGTAAAATTCAACCACAAAATTCAAATATTATCAAAAAAACAGCAAAATTAAGTCGTAAACTGTTTAAAAATAAAAAACTCTTTTTATGTAATGCTAAAAATAGCAAAACTTGATATAAAATATCAAAATTGTTAAAAAGCACTAAAATCCAATTATAAACTGTAACAAAATTTAAAGAAAAAATCATAAAAATGTTAATAAACTGCAAAATCCAAGCAAAAACATTAAAAAATTATCAGATAGAATAAAAATCCAGCCATAAACGGTTTAAAAGTAAAAAATTCTATTCATAAAATGTCAAAAGTTGTAAAATTCGGCCTTAAAAACATTAAAATATGGTCAAAAATCACCAATATTTTGTCTTAAACTGATAAAAAGCTCAAAATTTTATTTATAAAATGTCAGAAATAGCAACATTTGGTCTTTAACATCAAAATATTGTTAGAAAACACCAAAATTTTGGCATTTTATGTTTGAAAAATGTTAACAAATTCAAGAAATTTAAAAAATTTCAAATTTTTTTAAAAAAATAACAAAATCCGGCTATAAAAGTATTAAAAAATGTAAAATTCCATTTATAAAATGTTAAAAATAGTAAAATCCGGCCATAAAATTTAAATATGATCAGAAAAACACCAAAATTAAATAATAAACTGTTAAAAAGTGCAAAATAGTTTTTATAAAATTTCAAAAATAGCAAAAAAAAAATCTTAAAACGTTAAAATATTGTTAGAAAACATCAGAATCTGGCTATAAACTGTTTAAAGGTCTAAAATTTTACTGTAAAATGTTTAAAATGTCAAAATAATACAAAATTTGTCAATAAACTGTTAAAAAAAATTATAAAAATTTTAAAAACTGCTTAATCCGGCTTTCAAATATCAAAAATATTTTTAAAAATAACAAAAACTCGGCCAGTTTATGTTGAAAAATAGATACGATCATAAAACATTAAATTATAGAATAAAAGTGCAAAATTCTATTAATAAAAGACAAAAATTGTAAAATCCGGCCTTAAAACATTTAAATATTGTCAGAAATCACAAAAATTTAGTCATAAATTGTTAAAAATTGCAAAACTCTATTCATAAAATGTTAAAAATAGCAACAACATTCGGTCTTAAAATATCAAAATTTGACTATAAAATGTAAAAAAAATAAGAAATTTCAAAAACTGCAATATTCGGCTGTAAAACAACAAAATTTGGCCATAAAATTATTAAAAAACGTAAAATCCTATTTATAAAATATCAAAATAATAAAATTCCACCACAAAATTATATTATATTATCAAAAACCTGAGTCATAAACTGTTAAAAAATGTAAAACACTCTTCATAAAATGTCAAAAATTAAAAAAAAAACAATTATAAAATACCAGAATTGTTAGAAAGCAACAAAATCTAGCCTTTACACTGTTACAAAATTTATAAAAAAATTAAAAATTGCCAAATTCAGTTTTCAAATATCAAAAATTTTTTCAAAAATAGTAAAAACAGTTTATGTTGAAAAATAATACCGGTCATAAAATTGTTATCGAAATTATAAAAAGTGTAAAATTCAATTTATAAAAAGTCAAAGATTCTAAAATCCGGCCTTAAAACATATAAATATTATTAAAAATGACAAAAATTTGGTCTTAAACTGTTAAAAAGTGCAAAATTCTGTTCATAAAATTTTAAAATAGCAACATTAAGTCTTAAAACATCAAAATATTGTTAGAAAACCCTAAAAATTGATCATAAACTGTTGAAAAATGTTTTTTTTTTAAAGTAATTTCAAAAACTGCAAAATTCGGCTTCAAAATATCAAAATGTTCTTAAAAAACAACAAAATCTGGCCATAAAACTATTGAAAAATGTTAAATTCTATTTATAAAATGTCAAAAATATCAAAATCCGGCCTTGAAACATTAATAAAATATTGCAAAAACCGCCCAAAAACTGTTAAAAAGTTTAAAAAAAATTTATAACATTTTAAAAATAGCAGAATTTGACTAAAAACAATTAAAAATTGCTCATAAAATGTCAAAACTAACAAAATCTGGCTATAAACTATTGAAGGCATTTTCAAAAACTGTTAAAAAGTGCAACATTTTATTCAAAAATATTTTATTGTCCGAAAATATCAAAATTTAGTTTTAAAAAGCGCAAAACTTTATTTATAAAAAGTCAAAAACTAAAAAAATCCGGCTATAAACTGCCAAAAAGTGCATAGATTTATTAATAAAATGTCAAAAATTGCAAAATTCAGTAATAAAATTTTAAAATGTTCTAAAAATTTGCCAAAAACTGCAAAATTTGGCTCATAAAATGTGAAAATTAGCAATATCCTTCCTCAAAATTAATATCTTTCACTGCAAAAGTATTCTCTTGTCTATCAACAAACCACAATTAGCAGTTAGCATTTAGCAAGAGCCCGCAAGAATTAAAAGAAACTTTCACTACACTTAACACCAATCATATAAGGAAAAATGCAAAGCGACAAATTAAATGCAAAACATTTTTCAGAATAATATTTGCACCGTGATACAATAATCGCAAAGCGACACATTAATAAATGAATAGAAAAGTTAAAATTATGTTACCGTGACACAAACTGTCAATCGCAAAGCGACAAATTAGTTGCAAAACATTTGTACCGTAACACAATCATTGCAAAGCGACACATTAATAAATATGCAGAATTTGCTTAATTTTACAAGCAAAACTTTGATCGGATTATTTGTCATCATTCAATGCCTTCTAACTGAAATCACTTACTTAATTATACAAGTTACGTCAACAATTTTACAATTTTTTTATACCAATTTGGGTTTTTCTTAAAATCATTAAATGTTTTTTATTCTGAGTGTTGAATTTGAATTGAAACAAAGCATACAAGTATATTATATTATTACTTTCCCAACATGTTTTATATTCATTTTAAATAATGATATCATTCAAAAAGGAAGCAATTATTAATTTTATTTACATTTAGATATCGTGTTCTTTATGCAGTACTTGTTTTATTTTCAAAGATAATCCGTATTAATTTGCAATAACAAAAACAAATTTACGATGATACACTTATATTAAAACTACCTCATTATACATCACGTTATATATTATGCAAATTATGCAAATTGAACCAATTAAATCTATTTTTAATACTGTTATTATATGAATACTGATCAGTTGGGTTTCTCCAAATTATATGTATCAGATTAATCAACTTGTTTTATGCTAATTTTATTCCATCTTATTTATATATAAGATGAGTTAAACTGTTAATTATTTAGTGCAAAATCAGAGATGAAGTTAGTAATTCTAATTTGTTTATTTGGAGCTGCGGTTGTTCAAGCAACCAGATTTGAAATAGTGAATGTTATTCCGGGTCCAATTTGGGTTGGAATATTGGGCAACGGTGGTAAACCGGCATTGGAAAATGGTGGATTTCAATTGAATCAAAATGAAAAAGTAAGTAATTTAAATGATTTAGTAAAAGAATATTATATTTTGTTGTCATTGATTTAAAAATTAATTAGTTTAGAAGATTCAAATTTTTTGATTTTTTTTTTAATTTTTTAAATTTTTTAAATTTTTTTTTAAATTTTAAATTTTTTTTTTTATGACACAATTGTTTTTGCAACTATTATAATAGCATACAAAACAATTGATAATTACACATAACCTCAAACTGCATACTTAACTTCAAACTAATTATATAGTTTTCAAAAGTGATCAAATTTCTAAAAAAATATTTATTTTTTAATTTTTAAATGTTATTTATATTTTTAAAATTAACAATTTATTTATAGAAAACTATTAACGCACCCGATAATTGGGCTGGAAGATTTTGGGCCAGAACTTGGTGCGATCCAAATTCCAAACATTGCCAAACTGGTGATTGCGGAAATAGATTACAATGTAGTGGAGCTGGAGGAGTCCCACCAGTAACATTAGTTGAAATCACCTTAAAAGGACATGGAGGACAAGATTTCTACGATGTTTCATTAGTTGATGGCTTTAATGTTGTTGCTTCAGTAAAAAAAATTAATAAATTACAAATTAATTAATTAACTAATACAATCAAATTTTAGATTGAACCAGTGAATGGAAGAGGTGGTTGTAGAAAAGTAGCCTGTCCAAATAATGTCAATGCTAATTGTCCAGAAGATTTGAAAGTGAAGGAGCATGGAAGTCAACAAACTATTGCTTGCAATAGTGCTTGTAACAAATATAATACTGATGAATATTGCTGTAGAGGTGCTTTTGGAGGACCTCAAACTTGCAACCCAAATACATGGAAAAGCAAATCAGCAGTACACTTTAAGAGTCAATGTCCTGATGCTTATAGTTATGCTTATGATGATAAAACTAGTACATTCACATGCAGTGCAAACGAATATAAAATTGTTTTTGGTTGAATACAGTTATTTAATAAATAATATTTTAATCTGATTTTGATTCTAATTGTTTTAATTAAATTGGCAAGAAATTTCCGACATATTATCCAAGCTTGGAATACATTTTCACAATATTATATGCCCTACAATGAAGTAACTAGAATGTTACTAAATTTAATAAAATAATTGTACAATTTAATGCCATTCTTACAACCCTCTTATAATTACTGAATAACATATACAATTAGAGTTATTATTAATTGATTAATTAAACAAAGCTTCAGTAACATTGTTACAATGCATAGCAAATTTATCATAATTTTAAATCATATTTAGTATAGCTTCTCAAAGTTATTTAAACTTACATAATATTCTCCGATTAACTTGATACAAAGCACACCACATCACACAATTGTTTCTAATAATTACTAATATTTCACTCACACAACAAACACTGGTAAAGATTTAACTTGGATTGTATTGAATATTATAATCTGCATGCATAAAATTCACCTCTGGCTAAGAGATAAGATTTTATTTATATCCAGAACTCGGCCGCAAAAAAACTTTATCATCTACGCACTTTATTCTTATTGATTGTATATACTTTTTAACCTTTCTTATATTACTATAAATAAACCCATACAAATAGATAAAAATGTACATTTTATATTTATATAAATTGATTCGATTTGTAAATATAATTTTAAGTTTCAAAATTTGGTCATATCAACATAATAATAATAAAATTATGCAAAATTGAGCTTATGGATTTTTATAAACTTTACACACTTAATACTACTATATTAATACCAAATTGCATCAAATTCCAATAAAATGTTTATAAGTTATTAACTTTTTAATTGCCTCGTTAGAGGTTTCATTTGGTTAGGTCAACTCAATAATATTGAGGTTATGCAAAATTGGGCGTATAGATTTTTATAAATTTCACGCAATTATTACTAATCATACTAATTAATTAATTGCATCAATTTTCAATAAACCGTTTAGAAGTTGTGCTTTTTTTAATTGTCTCCTTACATGTTTGATTTGGTCAAGTCAACTCAATAATATTTAGGTTATGTAAAATTGGGCCTATGGATTTTTATAAAATGTATGCATTTGATTCTAATCATGCTAAAGTATATTCGTACCAAATTGCAACAATTTCCAATAAACCGTTTAGAAGTTATGTTTTTTTTTATTGTCTCCTCACTTGTTTGATTTGGTAAGGTCAACTCAATAATATTGAGGTTATGTAAAATTGGGCCAATGAATTCTTATAAATTTTATGCAATTGATACTAATCATGTTAAAGTATATTTGTACCAAATTGCAACAATTTCTAATAAACCGTTTAGAAGTTAGGATGTTTTTGATTGTCTCCTTACATGTTTGATTTGGTAAGATCAACTCAATAATATTGCGGTTATGCAAAACTGGGCGTATAGATTTTTATAAATTTTACGCAATTGATACTAACCATACTAAGGTACATTGGTACCAAATTGCATAAATTTTCAATAAACCGTTGAGAAGTTATGCTTTTTTTAATTGTCACCTTACATGTTTAATTTGGTAAGGTCAACTCAATAATATTGAGGTTATGTAAAATTGGGCCTAAGGATTTTTATAAATTTTACGCAATTGATACTAATCATACTAAGGTACATTAGTACCAAATTGAATCAATTTTCAATAGACCGTTTAAAAGTTATGCTTTTTTTAATAGTCTCCTTACATGTTTGATTTGGTAAGGTCAACTCAATAATATTGCGGTTATGCAAAATTGGGCATATAGATTTTTTTAAATTTTACGCAATTGATACTAATCATATTAAGGTACATTGGTACTAAATTGCATCAATTTTCAATAAACCGTTTAGAAGTTATGCATTTTTTAATTGTCTCCTTACATGTTTGATTTGGTCAGGTCAACTCAATAATATTTAGGTTATGTAAAATTGGGCCTATGGATTTTTATAAATTTTATGCAATTAATACTAATCATGCTAAAGTATATTCGTACTAAATTGCAACAATTTCTAATAAACCGTTTAGAAGTTAGGATGTTTTTGATTGTCTCCTTACATGTTTGATTTGGTAAGGTCAACTCAATAATATTGCGGTTATGCAAAATTGGGCGTATAGATTTTTATAAATTTTATGCAATTGATACTAATCATACTAAGGTATATTGGAACCAAATTGCATCAATTTTCAATAAACCGTTTAGAAGTTAGGATGTTTTTAATTGTCTCCTTACATGTTTGATTTGGTTAGGTCAACTCAATAATATTGCGGTTATGCAAAATTGGGCGTATAGATTTTTATAAATTTTACGCAATTGATACTAATCATACTAAGGTACATTGGTACCAAAATGCATCAATTTTCAATAAACCGTTTAGAAGTTATGCTTTTTTTAATTGTCTCTTTACATGTTTGATTTGGTCAGGTTAACTCAATAATATTTAGGTTATGTAAAATTGGGCTTATGGATTTTTATAAATCTTATACAATTGATACTAATCATGCTAAAGTATATTTGTACCAAATTGCAACAATTTCCAATAAACCGTTTAGAAGTTATGCTTTTTTTAATTGTCTCCTTACATGTTTGATTTGGTAAAGTCAACTTAATAATATTGAGGTTATGTAAAGTTGGGCGTATGGATTTTTTATAAATTATTTGCAACTAATACTAACGATGCTGAAGTATATTAGTACCAAATTGCATCAATTTTCAATGAACCATTTAGAAATTATGATGTTTGTGATTATGTCCTTAAAGATTTAATTAGTTAGATCAACTCAATGATATTGAGGTTATGCAAAATTGGTCGTGTGGATTTTTATAAATTTTATGTAATTGATAATCATCATAATGAAGTATATTGGTAGCAAATTGCATCAATTTTCAATAAACTGTTTAGAAGTTATGATGTTTTTAACTATCTTCTTAGAGGTTTGATTTGGTTGACCTAACTCAATTAATTTAAGGTTATGCAAAATTGGGCGTATAGATTTTTATCAATTTTACGCAATTGATACTAATTATGCTGCAATATATTGGTTAGAAATTGCATTAGTTTTCAATAAACCATTTAGAAGTTATGATGTTTTTGATTATGTTCTTAAAGATTCAATTGGTTAGGTCAACTCAATAATTTTGAGGTTATGTAAAATAAAACGTGTTGATTTTTATAAATTTTATGCAATTGATACTAATCATACTGAGGTACATTAGTACTAATATGCATCAATTTTGAATAAACCGTTTAAGAGTTATGTTGTTTTTAATTATCTTCTTAGAAATTTGATTTGGTTGACCTAGCTCAATTAATTTGAGGTTATGCAAAATTGAGCGTATAGATTTTTATAAATTTTACGCAAGTGATACTAATAATAATAAAGTATAATAGTACCAAATTTTATCAATTTTCAATAAACCTTTTAAGAGTTATGATGTTTTAAATTATCTTCTTAGAGGTTTGATTTGGTTGACCTAACTCAACTAATTTAAGGTTATGCAAAATTGAGCGTATAGATTTTTATAAATTTTACGCAATCGATACTAATTATGCTGAAGTATATTGGTACCAAATTGCATCAGTTTTTAATAAACCGTTTAAGAGTTATGTTGTTTTTAATTATCTTCTTAGAAATTTGATTTGGTTAACCTAACTCAATTAATTTGAGGTTATGCAAAATTGAGCGTATGAATTTTTATAAATTTTACGCAATTAATTCAAATATTGCTGAGATATATTGGTAACAAATTGTATCAATTTTGAATAAACCGTTTAGAAGTTATAATGTTTTTAATTATCTCCTTAAAAGTTTGATTTGGTTGACTTAACTTAATTAATTTGAGGTTATGCAAAACTGGGTGTATGGATTTTTATCAATTTTACGCAAATAATTCTTATAATGCTGAGGTGTATTGGTAAAAAATTGCATCAATTTTCAATAATCCGTTTAGAAGTTATGATATTTTTGATTGTCTCCTAATAGGTTTCCTTTGGTTAGGTCAACTCAGTAATATTAAAGTTATGCAAAATTTAGCGTACAGATTTTTATAAATTTTATACAATTGATACTAATAATGCTGAGGTATATTGGTACCAATTTGTATCAATTTTGAATAAACCGTTTAGAAGTTATGATGTTTTAAATTATCTCCTTAGAGATTTGATATAGTTGACCTAACTCAACTAATTTGAGGTTATGCAAAACTGGGCGTATGGATTTTTATAAGTTTAACGCAATTGATACTAATTATGCTGAAGTATATTGGAATCAAATAACATAAATTTTCCATAGACCGTTTAGGAGTAATGATGTTTTTAATTATCTCCTTAAAAGCTTGATTTGGTTGACCTAACTCAATTTATTTAAGGTTATGCAAAATTGAGCGTATGGATTTTTATAAACTTTATGCAATTAATTCTAATATTGCTGAGGTATATTGGTAACAAATTGCATTAATTTTCAATAAACCGTTTAGAAGTTATGATATTTTTGATTGCCTCTTTATAGGTTTCCTTTGGTTAAGTCAACTCAATAATATTAAAATTATGCAAAATTTAACCAACGGATTTTCATAAATTTAATACAATTGATACAAATAATGCTAAGGTATATTGATACCAAATTGTATCAATTTTGAATAAACCGTTTAGAAGTTATAATGTTTTTAATTATCTCCTTGAAAGTTTGATTTGGTTGACTTAAATTAATTAATTTGAGGTTATGCACAACTGGGCGTATGGATTTTTATAAATTTTTCGCAAATAATTCTTATAATGCTGAGGTGTATTGGTAACAAATTGCATCAATTTTCAATAATCCGTTTAGAAGTTATGATATTTTTGATTGTTTCCTTATAGGTTTTTTTTGGTTAGGTCAACTCAGTAATATTAAAGTTATGCAAAATTTAGCGTACGGATTTTTATAAATTTTATGCAATTGATACTAATATGTGTGAGGTATGTTAGTACCAATATGCATCAATTTTCAATAAACAGATTAGAAGTTATGTTTTAAATTATCTCTTAGAGTTTTGATTTGGTTGACCTAACTCAATTAATTTGAGGTTATGCAAAATTGGGCGTATAAATTTTTATAAATTTTACGCAATTGATACTAATCATCCTGAAGTGTGTTGGTACCAAATTGCATCAATTTCCAATGAACCGTTTAAAAGTTATAATGTTTTTGATTGTTTCCTACAGGTTTGATGTAGTTAGATCAACAAATTAAACTAAAAACACTTGGGTAGGTGGGCGGAAACCCTAGTAAAAATTACTGACTTGCAATTAATAAACTGTATGCTCCGCCCACCCACCCAAGTGTTTGTGTTTCAATGTCTTGCTTACAAACACTTGGGTGGGTGAGCGGGAACTAAATTTTAAATTATGGACCGGTAGCTTTCTCTGCTATGGGCAATGTTGTCATAATTTGCTTAATTTAATACCAACCTTAATATATTTGATATCAATTTTAAGTTAATTTTGTAGGCTTTAATTTATTTATATAAAATATTTTTGTTACGGCTTTAATTTGCGATTTATTTTAAAAGTTCTGATCAATTTTGAATTTTACCAAACAAGCAATAGTGTCATTAAACAAGTAATTTATTATCAATTTTTACTTGTTTTGAATCGTTCTAAAGCTAATTTTATGCACTTTAATTTATTTAAATTAAATATATTGATTTGGTTGATAGTTTGCAATTTATTTTGAAAATTCTGATGAATTTTGGTTTTAATCAAACAAGCAATGTTGCCGTAACTTGCTTAAATCAGTACAAATTATTAACTGTTGTTCGCCATTTTAAAGTTAATTTTATGAACTTTAATATATTTATATAAAATATTTATGTTTGAGATATATTTTGAAATTTATTTAAAAAATTCTGATAAATTTTGATTTTGACCAAACAACGAATAGTGTCATAACTTGCTTAATTCATTATCAATTTTGATTTGGTTTGGACTATTCTAAAGCTAATTTTAAGCATTTTAATTCATTTAAAGTAAATTTGTTGATTTGGTTAATAGTTTAAAATTAATTTAAAAAATCTGATAAATCTTGATTTTAGCTAAATAAGCAATGTTGCCGTAACTTGCTTAATTCAATACAAATTTTTAACTATTTTACACTATTTTAAAGATAATTTTACGGGCTTTAATTTGTTAAAATAAAGTATTTGTATTTAAACTAATGTTTACGATTTATTTTGAAAACTCTAATAAATTTTTATTTTAGCCAAACAAGCAATATTGCTATAACTTGTTTAATTTAACATAAATTTTTGCTGTTATTAGATCAATTTAAAGCTAATTTTATGCACTTTAATTTATTTAAATAAAATATGTTGATTTGATTGAAGGTTTGCAATTTAATTTGAAAATTCTGATAAATTTTGATTTTGGCCAAACAAGCTATATTGCCATAACTTCTTTAATTCAAGATCAATTTTTACCTGTTTTCTATCATTCTAAAGCAAATTTTAAGCACTTTAATTTATTTAAATGAATTATGTTGATTTGGTTGATAGTTTGCAATTTATTTTAAAAATTCTATTAAAATTTAATTTTAACCAAACAAGCAATGTTGTCGTAACTTGCTTAATTCATTACAAATTTTTAATTATTTTGCACCATTTTTAAGTAAATTTTATGGACTTTAATTTATTTATATAAAATATGTTGATTTAGTAAATAGTTTGTGATTTATCTTGAAAGTTTTGATGAAATTTGATTTTATTCAAACAAGCAATGTTTCCGTAATTTGTTTAATTCAATACAAGTATTTAACTATTTTACACCATTTTAAAGCTAATTTTATGTGGCTTCATTTATTAATATAAAATAATTGTGTTTAAGCTATATTTTGCGATTTATTTTGAAAACTTTGATAAATTTTGATTTAATCGAAATAAGCAATGTTGCCGTAACTTGCTTAATTCAGCACAATTGTTTAATTGTTTTACATCATTTTAAAGCTAATTTTATGGGCTTTAAATTATTAAAATAAAATATTTATGTTTGAGCTATAGTTTGCGATTGGTTAAGAAAATTCTGATAAATTTTAATTTTAACCAAACAAGCAATGTTGCCGTAACTTGCTTAATTCAACACCAATTTTTATCCGCTTTAGATCAATCTTAAGCTAACTTTATGCACTTTAATTTATTAAAATAAAACATTTGTGTTTGGGCTAAAGTTTGCGATTTATTTTGAAAATTTTGATAAATTTTGATTTAATCGAAATAAGCAATGTTGCCGTAACTTGCTTAATTCAGCTCAATTGTTTAATTGTTTTACATCATTTTAAAGCTAATTTTATGGGCTTTAAATTATTAAAATAAAAATTTTGTGTTTGTGCTATAGTTTGCGATTTATTAAGAATATTCTGATAAATTTTAATTTTAGCTAAACAAGCAATGTTGCTATAACTTACTTAATTCAATATCAATTGACGCCAATACTAACTATTTACCATAATTGTCAATTTGAAAGATTATAAGAAACGTCAATATTGACATAAATAAATAACCTCAATGTTGACAGATTAATTTAAATGTCAATTTTGATAAATTACAAAAAACTTGGGTTTATGATTTATTGATATATTAGAAAAATACTAATATTGACACATGACAAATACGCCAATGATAACAAATTACGTCAATTTTAAAATACGACAAAAACATTCAAAATTGACGTTTGACAAAGCGTCAAAATTACAAAAAAACCGTCAATATTGATTATAAATATTACGTTAATATAATCTTAAAAAAATACGTCAAATACATAACAAACCGTCAATGCTGTAATTAAAAAAAGTAAAAGTTGACATATTATTGACATATGACACATCAATGTTGACAGTTAACCTTAATTGTCAAACGTAAACTTATAATCTTTAAAAACATCAAAAATAGCAAAATTTAGTCTTGAAGTTTTAAACAATTATCAAATTACACAAAATGTAATTATAAAATTTACAAAAATGTAAAAATCATAAAAAATCATACAAATATTAGCAGACAACACTAAAATTGGTTATTAACTGTGACAATATGGTTTTATACTTTGTTGTATATTAAATTAAACAGTCCGTATTTAACTAATAACGTGTTTAAATAGCAGAGCTAGCTCCAGTTAATGCAATCCGATTTTAACAAACGCTGTAAACAATTAAAAATTATTGGTTTTCCCTCGTATTTATTATTACATGTAACGTTAACCACTTCATGGTATGCAACCCATTGTACATTAAAATATATAATTTATATTTTAACTTTATTCTAATAAATATTATTTATTAATTATTTAAAACAATTAATTATTACTATTAATTAACATTTATAATACACATAAATTATATTAACATTTAATTCTATTTATTTCAATCAAATAATATATCAATTTAAATTTCCCTCCATACAGTACGACAACTAAACATCAAAAAGGTTTCCACAATTTTTTTGTTGTCCATTTCTCACAAACGTCAACTTGACAGTGGTGGATGTTTATATTTGCTTACAAAAGATTTCAACACAACTCAATCAAGCATATTGTTAATATCAAGCAACGACAATCAATTCTCACAATTGTGAACAGTGCATAATGGAGCATCTAGCTCAAGATCTATCAATCGCTTTAGAAGAATCCGAATCTTGTGGTCCAATCAATTTAGAAACTGGACGAAAATGGGGCATGAGAAGACGCACTAGATCAGCAGGCAATTTACGTGAGTCTTAATTTAATTAATATTGGATATAAAATTAATTATTTGGCAATATTTGATAATCAAGTGCAGAAATGTTTTTACTTTGTTGATAACAGATGGCGCCATTAATATTAATTGCAATGTTGCCATTATTACAAAATGTTAATTTTATATCCTTTTTGTTGTTTAGGTATATTATCAATCGGTTTAATCGTATATATTGTAGACATTTATATTAAATCAGGTGAAAACAGATCGGACGACAGCTCGAGTAGTAATTCCGAAAATAGAAACCATCCGAAAGAAGTCAAAGAAACCCTTGCAATCGTGCACCATTCAGATTCCGACGATATGTCGTTAACTTTTGCAGTCGAGCATAATCTCAACAGCAGGACTCAATCATTAAAGATGCGAAATCCGTTGCATAATTTTATAAGGGGACGATATCGTAAGCTCGGTAATTGTATTGTAGTTTAAATCGACTAATTTCGTGATAATTTATTATTGTTCAAGGCATGAGTCACAGTTTGGAAAGTGATTCGTTCAATGAGCATTCGCCGGCCAGGCCCAGCATGCGAAGGAAGAGGAAATTGAAGAGGATGAGTGTCGATGAGACTCCCATACCGCCGGTGGGGAAAAGGAAGAGGGCTCAACGGATCGAGATGTTGGAGAATGGGAGAGGGGTCAAGTGTAATCCGAAAATTAAGCCGTTGCATCCCAGTGTTGTTGATAAGATTGAGAAGTTTTGTCAACCGCTCGATGATGTTAGTAGTATTTACTGTTTTGTCAAATTGACAGTTGTCGACTGTCAAAAGAGATTATTTATGTCAAAAATCACAATTGTATCTGTCAAAATGGCATTTTTTTTAATTTACTAAAACTGACATAGTTGGCTTAGGTTTTAGCTAAGATTTTGAAACTTTCTAATTAACTAGAAGGCTATTTTGGCTTAAAATTACATTACATTAATTTTTTTTGGTATTTTGAGAAATTTTGGAAATATTTTGAAATTTGCAAATTAAATTTTTTTTTTTATTTTATTAAAACTGACATAGCTGGTTTTAAGATAAGGTTTTTAAACTTTCTAATTAATTAGAAAATGTTGTTTGCAAAAAATGACATTTGTGAAAATTTTGATATTTTGTGAAATTTTGGAATTATTTTAAAATTTGCAAATTTTTTTTTTTTTTATTTACTAAAACTGACATAGTTGGCTTAGTTTTTAAGCTAAGTTTTTCAAACTTTCTAATTAATTAAAAAATCTTGTTTGCAAAAAATGACATTGGTGAAAATTTTGATATTTTGTGAAATTTTGAAAATATTTTGAAATTTGCAAATTAATTTTTTTTAAATTTACTAAAACTGACATAGTTGGCTTAGTTTTTAAGCCATGTTTTTCAAACTTACTAATTAAGTAGAACGCTATTTTGGCTAAAAATTACATTAATAAATTTTGTTTATATTTTGTGAAATTTTGGAAATATTTTGAAATTTTCAAATAATATTTTTTTTTTTTAATTTATTAAAACACATAGTTGGCTTAGTTTTTTAGCTAAGTTTTTCAAACTTTCTAACCAACTAGAAGGTCATTTTGACTAAAAATTATATTAATAAATTTTTTTGATATTTTGTGTAATATTTTGAAATTTGCAAATTGTATATTTTTTTAAAATTTACTAAAACTGACTGACATAGTTTGCTTAGTTTTAAAGCTAAGTTTTTCAAACTTTCTAATTAATTAGAAAATCTTGTTTGCAAAAAATGACATTTGTGAAAATTTTAATATTTTGTGAAATTTTGGAAATATTTTGAAACTTTTTGTTTCTAGTGTAACAGAATGGAGACCCAATATGTAAACGATTCTTGCGAATTGGCTAGCGAAAGCAGTTTGAGTTGGAGTGGTGGGGAAGGACACGAAGGCGACGATGAATTAACAGATTGGGCCCCATCACAAGATACAGCTTCCTTTATCGATCAATCATCGTGGAATGACAGCGATTCCCGAGAATTTCGTGCTGGTAAGTTTTGTAATTCAAATTTTCTCTATGATAAGTGACGTTAACAATGGCGATCGATTGTGCACGATCAATACCGATCGAACACGATCAAAGAAAATCGATTGCACACGATCAAATACGATTGATTCTAACATTATTGTATACTTTTCAGGTTGCAGACGTTTGGGTGACGAGCGTCCAGGTTTCAGCATAAACACAAGCGCCAACGAACGCGTCGCAAGATTCCTTCAAGACACCACAAAATCCGAATTAAGATTATGGGGAGCTGAACGTGAAAAGCTGAGCCAATTGGCGGCATTATATTCATTAGAATTATGGTTTGAAGGACCAACAACCTCTCTACTGCGTAAAACTACCAGAACTCCCTGCATGCAGCCAACTCAGAGGCATCATTCCGGTCATACCGCCGGACACAAACGTATCCGAACGCAGAATCATATCATCAGCTAAATTACATTCCTTTAATATTAATTAATTAATAATGCTGTGTTTAATTATGTTTAGGTTGATTTAATTTATTTTATTTTGTATGTACAGAGAATTGGTGCCAAAATGTTTTCAGTTATAATGGACATATCGGATATAGTTATTAATAAATTTTATTTTTTCATTGATTTTTTATGGGCAGCTCCATTGATTGTGAAAATGTGTAGTACAAATGTTGTGAAATAATTAAGAATTATTGGATCTACTTTATCATTAGATTGTGTAAATATACAGTGTTAGATTTGTTGTGATTGTTATTGAAATTGCCTATAGACGTTTTGCATTTGAGCGCTTCATCCACTCTGCATTTTAACATTATTAAACAAATAAATTTAAAAATTACTAAATTAGTGCCAATATCATTGAGCTATATACAAGTAACTGAAAGGGATTGGTTTTGTTTTACATCAAAATTAAAACTAAAATTTTGATGTAAAAGCCTGCTCACCATATCAAGATACCAATCCTTGAGCAGGGGAAGGATTGGAAACAAAGGATTGCAAGGTTAGAAACACAAAGGATTCGTCGCCCAACCCAACCGCGATTTGGGGATGGAGCACGATATCGGACCGTGGTCACTTTACTAAATTAAAAGAAACCGGCCAACCCATTCAGGCGCATAAAAAAAACCGAACAAAGTCGGACTTACTATTGACTTGCTTAGAGATGAGATGCACAAGGCACCCGTCTTCTGGGCGCCCTTCAATGCCGGACCTACCTTCAACTTGCTTAAAGCTGAGGATAGAAGTTCACTGGTTTCCTGCTGTACCCCTCAATGGATTGCACTAATTGACCACGGAATTTAAATATTTGCTTGCATCTACATACATATTACTTCTATTAATAACCTGTGCCATCAAGGTCGAACCACCTATAGCAACAGAGGAAGATGTCCCTGAGCATGAGGGGTTTACCCTTTTTTAGATCAAACGCTTTGTAGCTTGGCATTTTCAAAAGATTGACCAATCTTTAAAATGCTAAGCGTCGTTCGAAATGATGGGGACTCAGTATGCCGGCCTCAACTCTTACACTAGATCCAATCTGATTAAAACCTGGTCAGGTTACAGATCTTCACTAATGTGATGAGGTTGGGTCATACTTCAAACCTAAAAGATAATCCTGTTCCTACATTGCAAATGCTCGATCATATAAAATGATCGCCATTTGTAATGTTAGGGTAACTCACGCTATGTATGTTACAATACTTTCCTAATAATTTTAGATAATTAAAAGAATTGCAAGCAACACACAAAACGTTTTAGTGTATGAAGATGTGAGCAAATTTGAATTGAATTTAAACATTTTTCTTTGCCATCAAGCAAAAGTGTTCTTAGTTTGTATGCTGCTTAAATATATCTAAATTACTAACCCATACCATCAAAATTGTTAGTACCAACTAGCAATAACCTTTATACAAAAGCACTAAACTAAAACCACAACTAATTAATACCAAATTTTAGTAAGCAGCATACAATTTTATATTAAACAAATATGAAATTCTAAATGGCAAAGAAAAATACATAATAACAAATTGAATACAATATTCCGTTGATGGTCGAACACTTTTTTAATCAAATTTTAATCCAATCCTCTTCTAACACTTTTAATTTAGATTTAAGTAATTAAAATCAATGTACGCAACGTACCGCACTACGTACAATTACGAAATGAATCGCGTCTGATGCATATTTTCGCACGATATACATCACCAGGGAGGGATTTACAGATTGTTCGTATTGTAAATTGGTGATAACAAAAGTTGGACAACAAACGGCTTTGCGGTTTTATAGATCGCGCTGATGTGAGGTGTTGTTGAATTGTTGGATTTCTGAAACAAATAAATCATGTTGAGGCTACAGTTTTTAATAAAATAATTTGTTACAAATATAACCCAACTAATGAGCCAATAAACTCTTTTTTTTTTTTAATTTCAAAAGTGTTCTATTCCCATAATAGTCTTAAATGTTTCAAATTTGTTAATAAAATTATAAAAAAATTGTTTGAAACTGTAAAGATTAACCAAATTATAACAACATTTCTTTTTATGCAAAAAACAAAATTTCTCAATTTTCGCAAAATAAATCTAAAATAATAATTTAATCTAAAGTTTCTATTTGAATAATCTGAAGTCAATTAAATTTTCTTTAAACTGCAATAAAATTTGTACAAATTGGCATTGAATTAACCAAAAAATGTTAAAATTGCTTTTATGATCAAAAACCAAAGTGTCAAAAAACTGTCTAACACCTTGAAAAAATGATTATAATATTGTCAAAAAATATAATTAATAAAACATTCTTTACTGTTTTTTAAAAATTGTTGAGTGTTTGGTTTGAAATTTTATCAATTGTTCAAATTTTGACTGAATATTATTAAATGATCTAAAAACAATTGAATAACGTACATTTTGATTTTTAATGTTTAAAATAAATTTTTACATCATGTTTTCAATAGAGTTTTTAAAATTAATTAAAAAGTTCTACAACTTTTCAGGAGTTTTAAGTGTTTGGTAAAAAACTTGAGTTGATTATGAGCTTTCAGAATACCTTAGGAGTCTCTACAATTTGATAAAATGGTTCTAAAAGTTTTTCAAGTTGGCCAAAGGTCTTTAAAACATTTTGGAAGTTTCTAAAAATTATTCAAATAATTTTGTAATTTCTTAAGAATTGATCAAAAGTTTCTTGAACTTCTCAGGAGTTTTTAGATTTTGATAAAAGGTTTCTGGAATTGGCCAAACGTTACTAGAACATCTAAAAAGTTTCTAAAAAATGATCAAACGTTTATAAACATTTTCAAGAGATTTAAAAAAATTTACAAAATATTTAGTAAAAAAATTTTAGTATTTTTTTAAATGTTATCAGTTATTTAAAAAAAAAATTAAAGTTTCTAAATTTACTTAAAGATTTCTACTTCTCAGAAATTCAAATTTTTAGAGTTGGACAAAAGTATCTAAAACACTTTAGGAATTTCAAGAATTTAATCTAATGTTTCTGAAATTTCTCAAAAAATTCTAGAATTTGATGCAAGGTTTCTAAAGTTGACCAAAAGTTTCTAGAACATTTTAGAAGTTTTTAAAATTGATCAGAAAATTCTAGTTTGTCAAAATTTTTAAAAACTTTTTAGGAGTTTCTAGAATTTGGTAAAAGCCTAAAATTTTTCAAGAGTTTTTAAAAATAGTCAAAAAAATTTAGAATTTTTCAGAAATTCTTGAACACTTAAAAATTTCTAAAATTTGATTAAATTTCTAAGGAATTTCTTTTGACTAAGGTTTCTAGAACATCTCAGCAGTTTCTAGGTTCTGGTAAACAATTTCTAAAGTTGGCCAAAAGTTTTGAGTCGATTTCAATTACTTTTACACCGCTGGTAGTCATGATAGTGAAGTATATATATTGGTACTAATTTGTGTTAATATCCAATGAACGGTTTAGAACTTATGATTTTTTTAAGTTACTTTCTAGTTACTAAATCAAGTTAGCTTATGTCAATTAGTTAAAATTATATCAAATCGAGCGTGGAATTATGATTATTTTTTACAGTTAATACACATGATAATAAGGTATACTTAATACAATAAACCGTTTACAAGTTGTAATTTTTTTGTTTTATCTCCTTTTTACTGAACCAAGTTAGGTTATATCAATTAGTTAAGATTATATTAAATTGAGCGTGTGGATTATGACTATTTTTTTACAGTTTATACACATGATAATGAAATATTCTTCTACCAATTTGCATAATTATCCAATAAGCCGTTCACAAGTTGTGATTTTTTTAAATTTTACCTTCTCTTTACTAAACCAAGTTAGGTTATGTCAATTAGTTCAAGATTATATCAAATTGAACGTGTGGATTATGATTATTTTTTCACAGTTGGTACACATATTAATGAAGCATACTTTTACCAATTTGCATAAATATCCAATAAAACGTTTACAAGTTGTGATTTTTTTGGTTTATCTTCTCCGTACTGAAGATAAGTTATGTAAAATAGTTTAAGATTATATCAAATTGGACGTGTGAATTATGTTTATTTTTACACAGTTGGTAGTCATGATAATAAAGTATATAGGTACCAATTTGTGTCAGTATCCAATAAACGGTTTAGAACTTATGATTTTTTTAAGTTACCTTCTCGTTACTGAATCAAGTTAGCTTATGTCAATTATTTTAAATTATATCAAATTGAGCGTGTGGATTATGATTATTTTTTCAAAATTTGTACACATAATACTGAGGTATACTTCTACTAATTTACATGAATATCCAATGAACCGTTTACAAGTTGTGATTATTTGTTTTATCTTCTCTTTACTGAATCAACTTACCTTATCTCAAATAGTTTAAGATTAAATCAAATTGAACGTGTAGATTACAATATTTATTATACAGTTGGTACAAATGATAGTAAGGTATATTCTTACCAATTTGCATGCATATCCAATAAACCATTCACAAGTTATATTTTTTTAATTTATCTTCTCGTTACTGAATTAACTTAGCTTATCTCAAATAGTTTAAAATTAAATCAAATTGAGCGTGTCAATTACAATTATATTTCCACTGTTGGTACACATGATAGTGAGGCATGTTCCTACCAATTTGTATGCATATCCAATGAAACGTTCACAAGTTATAATTTTTTATGTTATCTTTTTGTTACTAAATTAAGTTAGCTTATCTCAAATAGTTTAAAATTTAATCAAATTGAGCGTGTTGATTACAATTATATTTTTACAGTTGGTACACATAATAATGAAGTATATTCCTACCAATTTGCATGCATATCCAATAAACCGTCCACAAGTTATGATTTTTTATTTTATTTTCTCGTTACTGAATTAAGTTAGCTTATCTCAAATAGTTCAAGATTAAATTGATTTGAGCGTGTCTATTATAATTATTTATTACAGTTGGTACTTATGATAATGATGTATAATTTGACCAATTTACGTAATTATTCAATGAACCGTTCAAAAGTTATGGTTATTTATTTTATCTTCTCGTTACTGAATCAAGTTAGCTTATCTCAAATAGTTTAAAATTTAATCAAATTGAGCGTGTTGATTACAATTATATTTTCACAGTTGGTACACATAATAATGAAGTATATTCCTACCAATTTGCATGCATATCCAATAAAGCGTCCACAAGTTATGACTTTTTATTTTATTTTCTCGTTACTGAATTAAGTTAGCTTATCTCAAATAGTTCAAGATTAAATCGATTTGAGCGTGTCTACTATAATTAATTTTTACAGTTGGTATTTATGATAATAAGGTATAATTTCACCAATTTGCGTAAATATTCAATGAACCGTTCAAAAGTTATGGTTTTTTATTTTATCTTCTCGTTACTGAATCAAGTTAGCTTATCTCAAATAGTTTAAGATTAAATCAAATTGAGCGTGTAGATTACAATAATTTTTTTACAGATGGTACACATGATAGTGAGGTATATTGTTACCAATTTACAATAATATCCAATGAATGGTTTAAAAGTTATGATTTTTTTAACTTATTCTCTAATTCCTAAATTCAGGTACTTTATGTCGAGTAGTTGAACGTTATAAAGAAATGGACGTATCGAAGTCAATAATTTTTACACAGTTGATACTGATAATAATGAAGTATTTTAGTACAAATTTGTATAAATATCCAATGAACAATTTTCAAATTATGTTTTTTTTTTAACTTGAAGTCTAATTCCAAAATCCAGGTAGTACGTGTCAAATAGTCAAAGGTTATCAAAAATTGGATGTATCAAAGTTGATGATTTTCACACAGTTAATACTAATAATAATGAAGTACTTTGGTACCAATTTGTATAAATATCAAATGAACAATTTACAAGTTATGATTTTTTAACTTGTCCTCAAATTCTTAAATTTAGGTAGTTCATGTCGAATGTTATAAAAAATTGAATGTATCAAAATTGATAATTTTTACACAGTTATTACTGATAATAATGAAGTATGGTATCAATTTGCTTTAATATCCAATGAACAGTTTACAAGTTATGATTTTTTTAACTTGTACTCGAATTCCTAAATCCAGATAGGTTATGTCGAATAGTTAAAGGTTATAACAAATTGAACGTATCAAAGTTAATAATTTTTAAACAATTGTTACTGATGACTATAAAATATATTGGTACTAATTTGCATAATTATCCAGTGAACGGTTTACAAGTTATGTAGTTTTTAATTTATACACTAATTCTTAAATCCAGATATTTCATGTCGAATAGTTGAAGTTAATAAAAAAATAATCGTATCAAAGTTAATCATTTTAACACAGTTGTTAGCAATAACTATGAAATATATTGGTACCAATTTGCAAAACTATCCAATAAACGGTTTACAAGTTTTTTTTATTTTTTAACTTATCTTACAATTACTGAACCTAGTTAGCTAATGTCAAACAAATAAAGATTATAAAAAATTGGGCGTATCAAAGTTAATCATATTGACACAATTGGTACTCATAATAATGAAGTACATTGGTACCAATTTGCATAAATATCCAATAAACAGTTTAGAAGTTATAATTTTTTTAACTTGTCTTCTGATTCGTAAATCTAAGTAGTTTATGTCTAACTCAAAAAATTTCTAAAATTTAGAAAAAAAAGTTAATTAGATTGTCTTAAAATTTAATTAAATTTTTTTAAACTTTTTAGGTGCTTCTACAGTTTGTCAAAAATTTTTAGAACTTTTCAGCAGTTTCTAAAATTTGATAAAACACTCAAAGTTATTCCAAGATTTTTGGAACTTTTTAAGAGTTTCTAAAGTTTGATCAAATGTATCTAATTTTTTATAAGAAATTGAGGTTACGTCAAGTTAAGCGTATCAAATTAGTTGCAATTTATACAGTTAGTAGCAATAATATTGAGATCTATTATTGTTAAATTTGAATAAAATCTAATGTTTGGTTTAAAAGTTATTACTATTTAAATCAGCATAACTTTATAGTTGTCTAACTGTAGAAGTTTATATGAATTAAGATTACGTCAAATTTAGCCTATAAAATTTATTGCAATTTTTACAGCTAGTAGTCATAACATTGAGGTCTATTATCACCAAATTTAAACAAAATCTAATGTTTGGTTTAAAAATTATTGAAATTTAAGTTAGCAAAACTTTAATACTGTCTAATTAAAAATATTAAGGTTATATTAAAATTAACGTACAAAATTTGTTGCAATTTATTTAGTTAGTTAGTTTAGGTCTATTATCACTAAATTTGAACAAAATCTAATGTTTAGTTTAAAAGTTGTTATTATTTAAAAATTAACAAAACTTTAATATTGTCTAATTGTAGAGGTTTGAAGAAATTGAGGTTATGTCAAATTTGGCTTATCAAATTAGTTGCAATTTATTTAGTTAGTAATAATGATATTAAGGTCTATTACCACTAAACTTGAATTAAATCCAATGTTTGATTCAAAAGTTATTACTATTTAAGTCTTTACACAAGTTGGTCAAAAGATTTCAGAATTTTCTAAAATTTGGTATAATCGTCCATAGTTAATAAAGTTTTGTTAATTACATTTCCAAAAGTTTAAATTCAAATTTATAATATTCAGTTGCATTTATCATTTTTCGAAAAAATTTTGTACAAATTTAAATTTTGTATTTTGAGAATTGTGTTTATATTTGTCCTAATTTACAATCAATTCATTGCAATATTAAAATAACAAATTAATTTCCAAAAGTTGGATGCTCCTGTTTAAATAACTGGAGGTTGGGACCACCCACACAAGTGTTTGTCATCAAAAAATTAAATTTGTGTCTCTTCTACAAACGTCAGAAGTCATTTAATCACAAAAAAGATGGTGAAATCTAATTTTTTTATAACAACACTTGGTAGGACACTCCTGTTCAATCTACTGGCCGTTATCATAATTTGGAGTGTCCCATCCCTCCACCCAATTGTCCGTCATTAAGAAATTGAATGTTTGTCTTTGCAAACGTCAGAATTCAGTTTGTTACAAGAGAAGATGATAAATCCTTAGTTCCAATGTTTCAATTTATAATTTTTTAAATATTTTTTATTATTTTTGAAAAATTGTTGAAATGCTTACTTTGAAATTTTATCAACTGAAATCACAGTTTTCAAAATATTTGGTTCAAATTGTTATATAATATTGTTAATAAAGATTCTAAAATTGGTTAAAAAGTTTTAGAAATTTTCAGAAATTTTAAGTATTTAGTAAAAAGCTTTTAGAATTAGTTTTTAGAATACCTTAGGAAGCTCTAGAATTTGATCAATTTTTCTGAATTTTTTAAAATTGGCCAAAAGTTACTTACTAGAACTAGACTAAACTTTCTAGAATTTGATGAAATGTTTTTAGAATTTCTAGACTTGGTCAAAGGTTTCTAGAACTGCTCAGGAGTTTTTAGAATTTTGTAACAGTTGTCTGATTTGTTTTAAACATAAAATATGTGAACAAATTAAACTGAATTTTAAATTTAATTAAAAATTATGTACTAACTAAGGATGTTATTTAAAAAGTTTTATTATATATTTTATGTTTTGGTAGAGATATTTAAATTTTTATTTTTGTTATTGATCATTTTGTATATGTAAATATTTAATTTTTTTTTTATATGTATTTACTCATTTTAATAAACTTAAACTAAAAAAAACTAAAAACTAAAATTTAAAAACATTAAATGTTTCTAAGAGTATCTAAAATTGGTCAAAAGTTTTTAAAACTTCTCAAGAGTTTATAAATATTAGTCCGGTAGTTTGACACAGTGTTCCCGCCCACCTGCCCAATTGTTTGTTATCAAGAAATTTGCTTATTCTCACACTTGTTGTGTTTCTGCTGTTTTTAGTATGACAGATTGAATGACAGTTGTCACTTATACGTCAAATGTGGACACAATAACAATTTTCTTGAATACTAACACTTGGGCGAGTGGGCGGGAACTTAGTTTATAAATATTGGGCCGGTGGTTTGATACAGTGTTCCCGCCCACCCACCCATAAATTTCTTATCAAAAAAATTGTTTATTTTCACACTTGTTGCGTTTCTGCTGTTTTTAATATGACAGATTAAATGACAGTTGTCACTTATACGTCAAAGATGTGTACAATAACAAATTTCTTGATCACTAACACTTGGGCGGGTGGGCGGGAACACAGTTTATAAATATTGAGCCGGTGGTTTGATACAGTGTTCCCGCCCACCCGCCCAATTGTTTGTTATCAAGAAATTTGCTTATTTTTACACTTGTTGCGTTTCTGCTGTTTATAATATGACAGATTAAATGACAGTTGTCAATTATACCTCAAAGGTGAACACAATAATAAATTTCTTGATTACTAACACTTGGGCGGGGGGGCGGGAACACAGTTTATAAATATTGGGCCGGTGATTTGATACAGTCTTCCCGCCCACCCACCCAAGTGTTTGTTATCAAAAAATTTGCTTATTCTCACACTTGTTGCGTTTCTGCTGTTTTAAATGTGACAGATTAAATGACAGTTGTCACTTATACCTCAAAAATGTGTACAATATTAAATTTCTTGATTACTAACACTTGGGCGGGTGGGCGGGAACACAGTTTATAAATATTAGGCCGGTGGTTTGATACAGTGTTCCCGCCCACCCACCCAAGTGTTTGTTATTAAGAAATTTGCTTATTCTTACACTTGTTGCGTTTTTGCTGTTTTTAATATGACAGATCGAATGACAGTTGTCACTTATACGTCAAAGATGTGTACAATAACAAATTTCTTGATCACTAACACTTGGGCGGGTGGGCGGAAACACAGTTTATAAATATTAAACGGGTGATTTAATACAGTGTTCCCGCCCACCCACCCAACTGTTTGTTATCAAAACAATTTGCTTATTCTCACACTTGTTGCGTTTCTGCTGATTTTAATATGACAGATTGAATGACAGTTGTCACTTATACGTCAAAGGTGTGTACAAAAAAAAATTCATTTTTATTTGATTCATTGTTTTTAAAACTTAATTAGTTAGTAAAAACTTTTTTGAAAAAAAAAAGTTTTTAAAATTTAGTAATTTTTTTTTAGAATTGGTTTAAAGTTGCTAAACAGCTTAAAAGTTTCTAGAATACTTTTGAAGCTTGTAAGTTTTTAAGTTGGTCAAATTTTAAAATTTTAAAATTTCTTTTGAGTTTTTTAAGTTGGTCAAGAAGTTTTGAGTTAGTTAGTAAAGTAACTTGTAAAACACTTTTTTTAATTTTATGAAATATTTCAGTTTTACATGTTCTCTGGAGTTTCTTGAAATTAAAAAAAATAAACTAAACTAAAAAACTAAAAATTTATTCAAATGTTTCTAATAATTCTCAGAAATTTTTGGTGTTGGTCAAA
The DNA here is from genome assembly GCA_963932245.1 of Tachinus rufipes. NCBI lineage: Eukaryota > Metazoa > Arthropoda > Insecta > Coleoptera > Staphylinidae > Tachinus > Tachinus rufipes. The sequence continues at coordinate 3,304,358 of OZ010745.1, forward strand.
AGTTTATAGAACTCTGTAGAAGTTTCTATAACTTATTAAAAGGCTTATATAGTTGGCTAAAAGTTTATTTTAAAAGTTTCAAAAATTTATTCCAATGTTTCTAAAATTTTTCTTAGATTTTGATGAATTATTTCTAGTGTTGACCAAAGGTTTCTAAAACATCTTAAAAGTTTTAAAACCTAATTAAACGTTTGTGAAATTTATTAGGAATTGATCACGGTTTGTCAAAGTTTTTCTCAAACTTCAGAAGTTTGTAGAATTTAGTGAGAAACTTTTAAAATTGGCTAATAGTTTTTAAAAGTTTTTAAAATTTAATTAAATGTTTCTGAAATTTTTCAAGAGTTTGTAGAATTTGTAAATCGTTTTTAGTATTTTTTAGAATTTAGTACAAAACTCATTTTAAGAATTTTTAGAATTAAATCAAATTTCTAAAATTAGTCAAAATATTTAATTAGTTGTGCAATAAAAAATTTAGCTATTGTTTCAACCAAAGAAAACAAATATTATTGATAAGAGGTAGACCATCAAATATAGTTTAATGAAAAACAAAAGTTTAAAATTAATTACTTTTCACCATTAATTATTATCTAATTTGTATTAAGAGCACGTAAATCAACTATTCAAATTTGTTCTTCACCATCAAGCAATGCCGTACCACCAAGATGCGCTGATTAAGATTGTAAAACCTAAACAATTGTCTGTATTTGAATTGGGTTTAAACAATTGATTTGTTTTTCATTAAATTATTTTAAATTTTGTTTAAAAGTTTCTAAAATTTGGTAAAAAGTTGGTTAAAGTTTCAAAAACTTCTGAAGAGTTTTTAGAATTTATTTAATGATTTTTAAAATTAGCTTTCTAGAATTTGATCATGTTTTTGAAATATCTCAAAAAAGTTGGCCAAAAGTTATTAGAATCTTTTAGAAAATTTTAGAATTTAGTGAAAAGTTGTTTTTAGAACATCTAGAAATTTTTGAAAAATTGATCAAATGTTTCTAAAATTTATCAAGAGTTTCTAAAGTTGGCCAATGATTTCTAGAACACTTTGAAAGTTTCTCGAGTTTAAAATTTATCAAATGTTTCTAGAATTGATTAAAAGTTTCTAAAATATTTTAGCAGTTTCTAAAATTTAGTTAACAATTTCTAGAGCTAGAATTGACCAATGGTTTCTAGAACACTTTAAAATTTCTAATGAATTTCTAAAGTTGGTCAAAAGTTTCTAAAATATTTCAGCAGTTTCTAGGATTTAATAAACAACTTCTAGAGTTAGATCAAACTAATCAGAAAAAAAAAATTACGCATTTTTACATTTGTTGTTAACTGTTAAACAAATTGACAAATGAAAAGTATTTCTGACATCTAAAAAACATTTTTAACAGTTTGGGAACATTTTTCAATAATTGTCAAACGAATTGAATTGTTAAAAAGTATTTTTGATTATTAAAGAACATTTTTGACAACTTTGAAACATTTTTTTTATAATTGTCAAACAAATTTGAACATTTTTTGACAATTATCAAACAAATTAGACAGTTGAAAAATATTTTTAACATCTAAAAAACATTTTTGGCAATTTAGAAACATTTTTGAGAATATAAGAATATTTTAGTTAATTTGAAATCAATTAGAAAACAAATTGAACATTAGAAAAAAAATGTACAAATAAAGAATATTTTTGACAATTTAGAAACAATTTTGATAATTTAGGAACATTTTTGACAATTTGGGAACTCTTTAGACAATTTGGAATAGTTCTTTTTAATATTTGACAAACAAATTGAACAGAAAACAAAAATTGGCAATAAACAACATTTTTAAGAGTTTGGGAACACTTTTGATAATTTGGAAAAAAAATTGACAATTTTATAACATTTTTTGATAATTGTCATCCAAATTAAACAAACCAAAAAAAAAATGAGAGCTGAAGAATATTTTTGAGAAACTGAAAATATTTTTGGTAAATTGGGAAAGTTTTTGATAATTTTCAAACAATTTTTGATAATCGTCAAACAAATTAAACCACTAGAAAAAAAATTAAGAACTAAAAAACATTTTTACAAATTGAAAACATTTATAACAACGTTTTTGACAAAGTAGAAACATTTTTTGGTAATTATAAAGCAATTTAAACAACTAAAACAAAAATTGACAACTGAAGAACATTTTTGACACTTTTAGAACATTTTCTGATAATTGTAAGACAATTTAAACAAAAAACTGACAATTGAAAAACATTTTTGAAAAATTGGAAACATTTTTGACAAATTGAGAATATTTTTGATAATTTTGAAACATTTTTTGATAATTGACAACTATCAAATTAAACAAACAAACAAAAATTACAAATTGGGAACATTTTTGGAAAATTGGAAACATTTTTAAAAATTTGAGAAAATTTTTGACACTTTTAGAAATATTTGTTGATAACTGTAAAATAATTTAAACAACTGAAACCAAAATTGATAACTGAAGATCAGCTTTGACAATTTAGAAATATATTTGATAATTTGGAAATATTTTTGACACTTTTAGAACATTTTTTTATTATTGTAAAGCAATTTAAACAATTGAAACAAAAATTGACAACTGAGGAACAATTTTTGAAAAATTGGGAACATTTTTGAAAAATTGGAATAATTTTTAATAATTTTTTGATCATTTTAAAACATTTTTGATAATTGTCAAAAATATTAAACAAACAAATTGACAACTGAAGAACATTTTTGACAACTTGAGAATATATTTGATAATTTGGGAACATTTTTGACAATTTAAGAACATTTTTAGATCTGCAATTATTTAACAAATAAGCAATTTTTTTGCCATTGGCCAATCATGATCAGTGAACATGTTTGAAAATTACAAAACGTTTTTGTTAGTTAGATAATACTTTTAAAAACTAAAAAACATTTTTGATATTTAACAAACGATGTTTTGACGATTGTCAAACAATTTTGATAGCTAGAAAATACTTTTGACATTTTTTTTTCAAAAATTTGGAAAAATTTGTTGGTAAATGTCAAATAAATTAGAAAACTGTAACATATATTTGACAGCTAAAAAACATTTTTGACAATTTTTGTGCAATATTGCATTGAATCTATTGAGTTAAGTCAAAAGAAGACAAAATTTTCAAAATAAATTTCAATTTAAACTTTTTGAAAACGTATTTGATATTTTTCTTAAAATATTGCAATGAATTGATTGGGAATTAGTGCAAATAAGAACATAATTTTCAAAATACTTAGTGCAAATTTAAATAAAATGTCAAAAAAATCTAGAAAATAATTAAAATTTTAATTTTAAAATTTAAAAATAATTTTTATAAAATATTGAAAAAAATATGTTAACTGTGAATCTAACTTTCAAAATATAAATTTTAAATTTCCGTAAAATGTTGTCAAAAAATGTGAAAAATAACTGAATTTATAAATTTTAATATAATTTATTACTAGATAAATTGGGTGAGGTAGATATAGTAAAATATGATATTAAAAAAAAATCACTAAAAGCATAAATTTTATATAAAATGCAATTTAAATTAGCTCACTAAAGTATACATTTAATTAATTAAATGTATAAAATTAATTAATTACGCAAATAAAATTTATTGAATAACAAAAATATTAATAAATCAATTTAATTACCTTAATACAATATCCAACGATGCTAGAAGAATTTAGATCTATCCTTTAATATGATTCACTTAATATATGAAGCACAAAAACACTAATTTTACTACACCACACATCACGCAAGGGCGACCGACAAACACACACTGAGCTCTATCTGCGCTCCGATCATTTATATAGCCTCGTATCTCCCCACTTTAGCCGTTCTTATTTTAAATAATTACAATAAATACAAATTAAATTTTCGTTAAGAAAAAGACATTTTTGGGACATGCTATTAAAGAGATCCATACAGAAAAATCCCAGCTTTCGCATGGTTTAAACCAGAAATGGCTACGATGTCGCATTCATCCCCTATACAACCCTTAAACTTTAAAAGCAATAAAAAAATAGTAAATGTTATCCTATGATTATGAAATTGATGCAGGGGGATTGTATAAGTACCCTTAATAAAATGGCATATAAATCATTGCAATTGATTAAGTATTGGTTGAGTTATTAATTATTTAATTTAAGGGTTAAATTAAATATTTATAGCAACCCTATTAAATCATCAAATGATCCAAAAATACATCAAATTGGCATTATTTAATCCCCTCATTACGATTCTGCAGGTTACAAAGCTCAAAACTATGTAATTTTCCCAATTTCGTTATATCAACAATAACTAACCTCAATAATTGATTGAAGTAAATATTCAATAAAAACGTCCAAATCATGCAAAACCAATACCATATTCGTGTTGGCGCACTTGAATATGTTATGTTAGCATACTTTTCGGCCCCCGAACGGTTTACGTAATGATTCGATTTTAGTAATGTACATGTCCCGAGTTGAGCACTTCTGGGGCACCTAGAAAGTTGAAATTTGTTTTGTGTAGGTTTCAAAATACCCCAATCAGTATGGAATAAGTGGCAAGCAATTTAAAAGTTTCTAAGATATGGTACAGAGTATACAACCTAACAAAAATACACATTTCTAAAACCTCATTTTAGAACATTTTAAATGACGGGCCACTTATACCATACTGATTGTGGTATTTTAAAACCCCTACAAAACAAATTTCAGCTCTCTAGGGGCCCCAGAAGTGCTTAATTCAGGACATGTACACTACCAAAACCGAATCATTACGTAAACAGTTCGGGGGCCGAAAAGTATGCTAACATAACATATTCAAGTGTGCCAACACGAATATGATATTGGTTTTTCAATATTTTAACGTTTTTATTGAATATTTACCCCAAACAATTATTGAGGTTAGTTATTGTTGATATAGCCAAATTGGGAAAATTACATAATTTTGAGCTTTGTAACCTGCAGAATCGTAATGAGGGGATTAAATAATGCCGATTTGATATATTTTAAGATCATTTGATGATTTAATAGGGTTGCTATAAATATTTAATTTAACCCTTAAATTAAATAATTTATAACTCAACCAATACGTAATCAATTGCAATGATTTATATGCCATTTTATTAAGGGTACTTATACAATTCCCCTGCATCAATTTCATAATCATAGAATAACATTTACTATTTTTTTATTGCTTTTAAAGTTTAAGGGTTGTATAGGGGATGAATGCGACATGGTAGCAAATTCTGGTTTAAACCATGCGAAAGCTGGGATTTTTCTGTATGGATCTCTTTATTAAGATGTCCCAAAAATGTCTTTTTCTTAACGAAAATATAATTTGTATTTATTGTAATTATTTAAAACAAGAACGGCTAAAGAGCGAGAGATCCGAGGCTATATAAATGATCGGCGCGCAGACAGAGCTCAGTGTGTGTTTGTCGGTCGCCCTTGCGTGATGTGTGGTGCAGTAAAATTAGTGTTTTTGTGCTTCAAATATTAAGTGAATCATATTAAAAGATAGATCTAAATTCTTCTAGCATCGTTGGATATTGTATTAAGGTAATTAAATTGATTTATTAATATTTTTGTTATTCAATAAATTTTATTTGCGTAATTAATTAATTTTATACATTTAATTAATTAAATGTATACTTTAGTGAGCTAATTTAAATTGCATTTTATATGAAATTTATGCTTTCAGTGTTTTTTTTTTTTTTAATATTATCGTCTTTGTCTATATCTACCTCACCCAATTTAGCTAGTAACAAATTATATTAGAATTTATATATTCAGTTATTTTTCACATTTCTTAACAACATTTTACGGAAATTTAAAATTTATATTTTGAAAATTAGATGCACAGTTAACATAATTTTTTCAATATTTTATAAAAATTATTTTTAAATTTTAAAATTGAAATTTTAACTATTTTTTAGATTTTTTTGACATTTTATTTAAATTTGAACTAAGTATTTTGAAAATTATGTTTTTATTTGCACTAATTCCCAATCAATTCATTGCAATATTTTAAGAAAAATATCAAATACATTTCAAAAATTTAAATTAAAATTTATTTTGAAAATTTTGTCTTCTTTTGACTTAACTCTCAATAAATTCAATGCAATATTGCACAAAATTTGTCAAAAATGTTTTTAGCTGTCAAAAATATGTTACAGTTCTCTAATTCGTTTGACATTTACCAACAAATTTTTCCAAATTTTTGAAAAAAAAATAATTATCAAAATTGTTTGACAATCATAAAAACATTTTTTATTAAATGTCAAAAATGTTTTTTAGTTTTTAAAAGTATTGTCTAACTAACAAAAACGTTTTGTAATTCTGAAACATGTTCACTGGTTATGATTGGCCAATGGCAAACAAATTGTTTATTTGTTAAATAATAAAATGTTCTTAAATTGTCAAAAATGTTTCTAAATTATCAAATATATTCTCAAGTTGTCAAAAATGTTTTTCAGTTGTCAATTTTTTTTGAGATTGTTTAATATTTTTGACAATTATCAAAAATGTATTAAAATTATCAAAAAAAAATCAAAATTATCAAAAATTATTTCAATTTTTCAAAAATGTTTCAAATTTGTCAAAAATTGTTCCTCAGTTGTAAATTTTTGTTTTAATTGTTTAAATTGCTTTACAATAATCAAAAAATGTTCTAAAAGTGTCAAAAATGTTTCCAAATTCTCAAATATATTCCCAAATTGTCAAAACTGTTTTTCAGTCATCAATTTTGGTTTCAGTTGTTTAAATTATTTTACCGTTTTTCTTTTCTCAAATTTTCAAAAATGTCCAGTTTTCCAAAAATGTTTCCAATTTGTTATTTTTGTTTGTTTGTTTAATTTGATAGTTGTCAATTATCAAAAAATGTTTCAAAATTATCAAAAATATTCTCAATTTGTCAAAAATGTTTCCAATTTTTCAAAAATGTTTCCAATTTTTCAAAAATGTTTTTCAGTTGTCAGTTTTTTGTTTAAATTGTCTTACAATTATCAAAAAATGTTGTAAATGTGTCAAAAATGTTCTTCAGTTGTCAATTTTTGTTTTAGTTGTTTAAATTGCTTTACAATTATCAAAAAATGTTTCTACTTTGTCAAAAACGTTGTTATAAATGTTTTCAATTTGTAAAAAATGTTTTTTAGTTCTCAATTTTTATTAGTGGTTCAATTTGTTTGACGATTATCAAAAATTGTTCCCAAATTATCAAAAACTTTTTCAGTTTACCAAAAATATTTTCAATTTCTTAAAAATGTTTGTTCTCATTTTTTTTTTTTGGTTTTTTTAGTTTGGATGACAATTATCAAAAAATATGTTGTTTATTGTCAATTTTTGATTTCTTAGGTTCAATTTATATGTCAATTATCAAATTTGGAATAGTATATTCCAAATTGTCTAAAATGTTCCCAAATTGTCAAAAATGTTTCTAAATTATCAAAAATGTTTCTAAATTATCAAAAATGTTTCTAAATTGTCAAAAATATTCTTCATTTGTACTTTTGATGTTCAATTCATTTTCCAATTATCAAAAAATGATTTCAAATTAGCTAAAATGTTTTTAAATTCTCAAAAATGTTCCTAAATTGCCAAAAATGTTTTTTAGATGTTAAAAAGATTTTTCATCTGTCTAATTTGTTTGACAATTGTCAAAAAATGTCCTAATTTGTTTGACAATTGTCAAAAATTTAAATTTGTTTGACAATTATAAAAATAATGTTTCAGAATGGTCAAAAATGTTTTTCAATAGTCAAAAATACTTTCTAACAATTCAATTCGTTTGACAATTATTGAAAAATGTTCCCAAACTGTTAAAAATGTTTTTTAGATGTCAAAAATACTTTTCAGTTGTTAATTTGTTTAACAGTTAACAACAAATGTAAAAAATGCGTAATTTATTTTTTTCTGATAAGTTTGATCCAACTCTAGAAATTGTTTATTAAATCCTAGAAACTGCTGAAATGTTTTAGAAACTTTTAAACAATTCTAGAAACTCATTAGAAATTTTAAAGTGTTTTAAAAACCATTGGCCAACTCTAGAAATTGTTAACTAAATTCTAGAAATTGATTTAGAAACTTTTGATCAATTCTAGAAACTTTTGATAAATTTTAAACTCCAGAAACTTTCAAAGTGATCTAGAAATCATTGGCCAACTTTAGAAACTCTTGATAAATTTTAGAAACATTTGATCAATTTTTCAAAAATTTCTAGATGTTCTAAAAACAATTTTTCACAAAATTCTGAAAATTTCTAAAAAATTCTTTTGGTGAACTCTTTCTAGAAAATTTCAAAAACATGATCAAATTCTAGAAACTTCTAGCAATATTTAGCTAATTTTAAAAATTATTAATTAAATTTTAGAAATTTTTCAAAATTTTTGTAACTTTAACCAAATTTTAGAAACTTTTAAAAACTTTTAACAAATTTTAAAATAATTTAATGAAAAACAAATCAATTGTTTAAACCCAATCCAAATACAGACAATTGTTTAGGTTTTCACAATCTTAATCAGCGCATCTTGGTGGACGAACAAATTCGAATAGTTGATTTACGTGCTCTTAACACAAATTAGATAATAATTATTCATTTTAAACTTTTGTTTTTCATTAAACTATATTTAATGGTCTACCCCTTATCAATAATATTTGGTTTCTTTGGTTAAAACAATAGCTACAATTACTTTTCACAACTAATCAAATTTTTTGACTAATTTTAGAAATTTGATTTAATTCTAAAAATTCCTAAAATGAGTTTGCTACTAAATTCTAAAAAAATACTAAAAACCTTTGACCAACTCTACAAATTTTTGAAAAATTTCAAAAACATTTAATTAAATTTTAGAAACTCTTCAAAACTTTTGGCCAATTTTGATAGTTTCTTACTAAATTCTACAAACTTTTGAGAAGTTTGAGAAAAACTTTAACAAACTGTGATCAACTCCTAATAAATTTCACAAAAATTTAATTAGGTTTTAAAAACTTTTAAGATGTTTTAAAAACCTTTGGCCAACACTAGAAATAATTCATCAAATTCTAAGAAAAATTTTAGAAACATTAAATAAAATTTTTAAAATTTTTAAAGTAAACCTTTAGCCAACTATAAAAGCCTTTTAATAAGTTATAGAAACTTCTACAAAATTCTATAAACTTTTGACCAACTCCAAAAACTCCTGAGAATTATTAAGAACATTTGAACAAATTTTTGGTTAACTTTAATTTTTTTTTCAATTTCATGAAACTCATGAGAACATGTAAAACTGAAATATTTTATAAAATTTAAAAAAAGGATTTTACAAGTTTTTGACTAATTAACTCAAAACTTTTCACCAAACTCAAAAAACTCAAAAGAAATTTTAAAATTTGTTGACCAACTTACCAGCTCTAAAAGTATTCTAGAAACTTTTAAGGTGTTCAGCAACCTTAAACCAATTCTAAAAAAAAATACTAAATTTAAAATAAAAATTTGAAAAGTTTTAAAATGCTTTTACCAGCTCACCAAGTTTTAAAAACATTTAATCAAACTTTAATGTTAGTAATCAAGAAATTTGTTATTGTACCCACCATTGACTTATAAGTGACAACTGTCATTCAATCTGTTATACTAAAAATATCAGAAACGCAACAAGTGTAAGAATAAGCAATTTTTTTGATAACAAACAATTGGGTGGGTGAGCGGGAACACTGTATTAAACCACTGGTCTAATATTTAAAAACTGTGTTCCCGCCCACCCACCCAAGTATTAGTAATCAAAAAATTTAATATTGTACACATTTTTGACATATAAGTGACAAATGTCATTTAATCTGTCATATTAAAAACAGCAAAAACGCAACAAGTGTAAGAATAAGCAAATTTCTTAATAACAAACACTTGGGTGGGTGGGCGGGAACACTGTATCAAACCACCGGCCTAATATTTATAAACTGTGTTCCCGCCCACCCGCCCAAGTGTTAGTAATCAAGAAATTTGTTATTGTGTCTAAATTTGACGTATAAGTGACAACTGTCATTCAATCTGTCATATTAAAAGCAGCAGAAACGCAACAAGTGTGAGAATATACATCATTTTTGATAACAAACAATTGGGCGGGTAGGCGGAAACACTGTATTAAACCCCCGGCTCAATATTTATAAACTGTGTTCCCGCCCACCCGCCCAAGTGTTAGTAATCAAAAAAATTAATATTGTACACATTTTTGAGGTATAAGTGACAACTGTCATTTAATCTGTCACATTAAAAACAACAGAAACGCAACAAGTGTAAGAATAAGCAATTTTTTGATAACAAACACTTGGGTGGGTGGGCGGGAACACTGTGTCAAACCACCGGCCTAATATTTATAAACTGTGTTCCCGCCCACCCGCCCAAGTGCTAGTAATCAAGAAATTTGTTATTGTGTCCACATTTGACGTATAAGTGACAACTGTCATTCAATCTGTCGTACTAAAAACAGCAGAAACGCAACAAGTGTAAGAATAAGTAATTTTTTTTATAACAAACACTTTGGTGGGTGGGCGGGAACACTGTATTAAATCACCGACTCAATATTCATAAATTGTGTTTTTGTCTACCCGCCCAAGTGTTAATAATCAAGAAATTTGTTGTTGTGCCCACCTTTGACGTATAAGTGACAACTGTCATTCAATCTGTCATATTAAATACAGCAGAAACGCAACAAGTGTAAAAATAAGCAAATTTCTTGATAACAAACAATTGGGCGGGTGGGCGGAAACACTGTATCAAACCATCGGCCTATTCTAAGTTCTAAAAATTTTGACCAACTTTAGATACTCTTAAGAAACTTTGCAAACATTTAATTAAAAAAAAAAAAAATTTTAGTTTTTTTTTAGTTTAAGTTAATTAAAATGAGTAAATATATATAAAAGCAATTTAAATATTTACATATACAAGTGATCAATAACAAAAATAAGAATTTAAACATCTCTACCAAAACATAAAATGTATAATGAAACTTTTTAAATAACATTCTTAGTTAGTACATAATTTTTAATTAATTTTAAAATTTAGTTTAATTTGTTCACATATTTTATGTTTAAAACAATACAGATAACTTTCACAAATTTCTAAAAACTCCTGAGCAGTTCTAGAAATCTTTGACCAAATTTAGAAATTCCAAAAACATTTCATCAAATTCAGTTTAATCTAGTTCTAGTAAGTAACTTTTGGCCAATTTTAAAAACTTTAGAAAAATTGATCAAATTCTTGAGCTTCTTAAGGTATTCTAAAAACTAATTCTGAAAGCTTTTTACTTAATTACTTAAATTTTTTGAAAATTTCTAAAACTTTTTAACCAATTTTAGAATCTTTATTAACAATATTATATGAAAATTTGAACCAAATATTTTGAAAACTGTGATTTCAGTGGATAAAATTTTAAAGTAAGCATTTCAACAATTTTTCAAAAATAATAAAAAATATTTAAAAAATTATAAATTGAAACGTTGGAACTAAGGATATATCATCTTCTCTTGTAACAAATTGAATTCTGACGTTTGCAAAGAAGACAAACATTCAATTTCTTAATGACTGACAATTGGGTGGAGGGATGGGACACTCCAAATTATGATAACGGTCAGTAGATTGAACAGGAGTGTCCCACCAAGTGTTATGAAAAAATTAGATTTCACTATCTTCTTTTGTGATTAAATGACTTCTGACGTTTGCAGAGAAGACACAAATTTAATTTTTTGATGACAAACACTTGTGTGGATGGTTGGGACACTCCAGTTATTTGAACAGGAGCATCCAATTTTTGGAAATGTTGAAATGAATTGATTGTAAATTAGGACAAATAAGAACACAATTTTTAAAATATCGAGAAATTATAAATTTTAATTTAAACTTTTGGAAATGTAGTTAACAAAACTTTATTAACTATGGACGATTATACCAAATTTTAGAAAATTCGAAAATCTTTTGACCAACTTGTGTAAAGACTTAAATAGTAATAACTTTTGAATCAAACATTGGATTTAATTCAGATTTAGTGGTAATAGACCTTAATATCATTATTACCAACTAAATAAATTGCAACAAATTTGATAAGCCAAATTTGACATAACCTCAATTTATTCAAACCTCTGCAATTAGACAATATTAAAGTTTTGTTAATTTTTAAATAACAACTTTTAAACCAAACATTAAATTTTGTTCAAATTTAATGATAATAGACCTAAATGTCATTATTACTAACTAAATAAATTGCAATAAATTCTATACGCTAAATTTGATATAACCTTAATACATTTAAACAATTAGACAGTATTAACGTTTTGCTAATTTAAATTTTAAACCAAACATAGGATTTTATTCAAATTTGGTGATAATATACCTCAATGTTATTACTACTAATTGTAAAAATTGCAACAAATTTTATAGGCTAAATTTGACGCAATCTCAATTTATTTAAACTTCTACAGCAAGGCAACTACAAAGTTATGCTGTTTAAATAGTAATAACTTTTAAACCAAACATTCGATTTTATTCAAATTTAACAATAATAGATTTCAATATCATTACTACTAACTGTATAAATTGCAACTAATTTGATACGCTAAACTTGACGTAACCTCAATTCTTAAAAAAAAAAATAGATTTATTTGATCAAACTTTAGAAACTCTTAAAAAGTTCCAAAAATGTTGGAATAACTTTGAGTGTTTTATCAAATTTTAGAAACTGCTAAAAAGTTTTTAAAAATTTGACAAACTGTAAAAACACCTAAAAAGTTTAAAAAAATTTTAATTCAATTTTAAGACAATCTAATTAATTTTTTTTTCTAAATTTTAGAAATTTTTTATGAGTTCTAGACATGAACTACTTAAATTTACGAATCAAAAGACAATTTAAAAAAATTATAACTTGTAAACTGTTTATTGGATATTCATGCAAATTGGTACCAATGTACTTCATTGTTATGAGTACCAATTGTGTAAATATGATTAACTTTGATACGCCCAATTTTTTATAATCTTTATTTGTTTGAAATGAGCTAACTAGGTTTAGTAATTGTAGGATAAGTTAAAAAAATAAAAAACTTGTAAACCGTTAATTGGATAATCTTACAAATTAGTACCAATATATTTCATAGTTATTGCTAATAACGGTGTTAAAATGATTAACTTTGATACGTCTATTTTTTTATAACCTTCAACTATTTGACATTAACTATCTGGATTTAGGAATTAGTAGATAAGTTAAAAACTACATAACTTGTAAACCGTTCACTTGATAATCATACAAATTGGTACCAATATACTTCATAGTCATCAGTAACAACTGTGTAAAAATAATTAACTTTGATACTTCCAATTTGTTATAACCTTTAACTATTCGACATGAACTATCTGGATTTAGGAATTAAAGTAAAAGTTAAAGAAATCATAACTTGTAAACTGTTCATTGGATATTTATACAAATTGGTATCAAAATACTTTGTTATTATCAGTAATAACTATGTAAAAATTATCAATTTTAATACATTCAATTTTTTATAACATTTGACATGAACTACCTGGATTTAGGAATTAGAGGACAAGTTAAAAAATCATAACTTGTAAACTGTTTATTGGATATTTATACAAATTGGTACCAAAGTACTTTATTATTATTAGTATTAATTGTGTAAAAATAATCAACTTTAATACGTCCAATTTTTGATAACCTTTGACTATTTGACACGTACTACCTGGATTTTGGAGTTAGAGTTTAAATTAAAAAAATCTTAACTTGAAAATTATTCATTGGATGTTTATACAAATTGGTACCAAAATACATCATTATTATCAGTATCAACTGTGTACAAATTATCAACTTTGATACGTCCAATTTTTTATAACGTTCAACTATTCGACATAAACTATCTGGATTTAGGAATTAAAGTACAAAAATCATATCTTGTAAACCATTCATTGAATATTATTGCAAATTGGTAAGAATATACCTCACTATCATGTGTATCAACTGTGAAAAAATATTGTAATCTACACGCTCAATTTGATTTAATCTTAAACTATTTGAGATAAGCTAAGTTGATTTAGTAACGAGAAGATAAAATAAAAAAATATAACTTTTGAACGGTTTATTGAATAATTACGCAAATTGGTGAAATTATACTTTATTATCATAAATATCAATTGTAAAAAAATAATTATAATAGACACGCTCAAATCGATTTAATTTTGAACTATTTGAGATAAGCTAACTTAATTCAGTAACGAGAAGATAAAATAAAAAAATATAACTTGTGGACGGTTTATTAGATATGCATGCAAATTGGTACGAGTATACTTTATTATTATGTGTACCAACTGTGAAAATATAATTGTAATCAACACGCTCAATTTGATTAAATTTTAAACTATTTGAGATAAGCTAACTTGATTCAGTAACGAAAAGATAAAATAAAAAATCATAACTTGTGAACGTTTCATTGGATATGCATACAAATTGGTAGGAACATACCTCACTATCATGTGTACCAATAGTGAAAATATAATTGTAATTAACACGCTCAATTTGATTTAATTTTAAACTATTTGAGATAAGCTAACTTGATTCAGTAACGAAAAGATAAAATAAAAAATCATAACTTGTGAACGTTTCATTGGATATGCATACAAATTGGTAGGAACATACCTCACTATCATGTGTACCAATAGTGCAAATATAATTGTAATTAACACGCTCAATTTGATTTAATTTTAAACTATTTGAGATAAGCTAACTTAATTCAGTAACGAGAAGATAAATTAAAAAAATATAACTTGTGAACGGTTTATTGGATATGCATGCAAATTGGTAAGAATATACCTTATTATCATTTGTACTAACTGTGAAAAAAATATTGTAATCTACACGTTCAATTTGATTTAATCTTAAACTATTTGAGATAAGGTAAGTTGATTCAGTAAAGAGAAGATAAAACAAATAATCACAACTTGTAAACGGTTCATTGGATATTCATGCAAATTAGTAGAAGTATACCTCAGTATTAAGTACAAATTTTGAAAAAATAATCATAATCCACATGCTCAATTTGATATAATTTAAACTAATTGACATAAGCTAACTTGATTCAGTAACTAGAAGGTAACTTAAAAAAATCATAAGTTCTAAACCGTTCATTGGATATTGACACAAATTTTTATCAATATACTTCATTATCATGACTACCAACTGTGTGAAAATAATCATAATCCACACGCCCAATTTGATATAATTGTTAACTATTTGACATTACTTAATTTTAGTACAGAGAAGATAAACCAAAAAAATCACAACTTGTAAACGGTTCATTGGATATTTATGCAAATTGGTAAAAGTTTACTTCATTATCATGTGTACCAACTGTGAAAAAATAATCATAATGCACACGTTGAATTTGATATAATCTTGAACTATTTGACATAACCTAACTTAAATAATCAAACGAAAGACTGGTTTGCCATCTAGTTGCAATTTTTAATACTAAAATGTCCGCATTAATCGGTATCATTTTTGCATTTATGCAATTGGCAGTCATTTCGCGGCTATAACGATTTTGAATCGCCAATAAATTATGAAATGAATTAATAATTTATTCAAAATCAGTCAATCGAATCACAGCGGCCATGCAAAAATGATACCGATTAATGCGGACATTTTAGTATTAAAAATTGCAACTAGATGGCAAACCAGTCTTTCGTTTGATTATTTATAATATCAATTGTGTTCATAAGCACAGAAATATTTATTCAAAATTGTCTTCGCTATCATGCGATGCCGTGGTCGTACAAGGCATACTGACGAGGTTTGTAGAACCGAAACAATTGTCTATGCTTGACCCTTGGCCGCTGTGATTCGATTGACTGATTTTGAATAAATTATTAATTCATTTCATAACCTAACTTGGTTAAGTAAAGAGAAGGTAAAATTTAAAAAATCAAAACTTGTGAAAGGCTCATTGGATAATTATGCAAATTGGTAGAAGTTTTATTCATTATCATGTGTACAAACTGTAAAAAAATAGTCATAATCCACACGCTCAATTTGATATAATCTTAACACTAATTGACATAACCTAACTTGGTTCAGTAAAGAGAAGATAAAACAAAAATCACAACTTGTAAACGGTTTATTGGTTATTTATGCAAATTGGTAGAAGTATACCTTATTATCATGTGTACTAACTGTGAAAAAATAATCATAATCCACACGCTCAATTTGGCATAATTTTAACTAATTGACATAAGCTAACTTGATTCAATAACTAGAAAGTAACTTAAAAAAATCATAAGTTCTAAACCGTTCATTGGATATTGACACAAATTAGTACCAATATATAAACTTCATTATCATGACTACCAACAGTGTAAAAATAATTGAAATTGACTCGAAACTTTTGGCCAACTTTAGAAATTGTTTACTAGAACTTAGAAACTGCTGAGATGTTCTAGAAACCTTAGTCAAAAGAAATTTTTAAAAAATTCAATCAAATTTTAGAAATTTTTAAAGTGTACAAGAATTTTTGAAAAATTCTAAAAAAATTTGACTATTTTAAAAAACTTCTAAAAAATTTCAGGCTTTGGCTAACTTTTACCAAATACTACAAACTCCTAAGAAGTTTTTAAACATTTTGACAAACTAGAATTTTTTGATAAATTTTAAAAACTTCTAATATGTTCTAGAAACTTTTGGTCAACTCTAGAAACCTTGCATCAAAATCTAGAATTTTTTGGGAAATTTCAGAAACATTAGATTAAATTCTTGAAACTCCTAAAGTGTTTTAGAAACTTTAGTCCAACTCTAAAAAATTGAATTACTGAGAAGTAGAAATCTTTAACTAAATTTAGAAACTTTAAATTTTTTTTTAAATAACTGATAACATAAAAAAATACTAAAAACTTTTTACTAAATATTTTGTAAATTTTTTTAAATCTCTTGAAAATGTTTATAAATGTGTGATCAAATTTTAGAAACTTTTTAGATGTTCTAGTAACGTTTGGTCAGTACCAAAAACCTTTTATCAAAATCTAGAAACTCCTGAGAAGTTCAAGAAATTTTTGATCAATTCTTAAGAAATTTCAAAATTATTTGAATAATTTTTAAAAACTTCCAAAATGTTTTAAAGATCTTTGGCCAACTTTAAAAACTTTTAGAACCATTTTATCAATATGTAGAGACTCCTAAGGTATTCTGAAAGCTCATAATCAACTCAAGTTTTTTACCAAACACTTAAAACTCGTGAAAAGTTGTAGAACTTTTTAATTAATTGTAAAAACTCGATTGAAAACATTATGTTAAAATTTATTTTAAACATTAAAAATCAAAATGTATGTTATTCAATTGTTTTTAGATCACTTAATAATATTCAGTCAAAATTTGAACAATTGATAAAATTTCAAACCAAACACTCAATAATTTAAAAAAAAAAACAATAAAGAATGTTTTATTAATTATATTTTTTGACAATATTCTGTCAAAATTTTAATCATTTTTTCAAGGTTTTAGACAGTTTTTTAACACTTTAAAAAATTTGGTTTTTGATCAGAAAAGCAATTTTGACATTTTTTGGTTAATTCAATGCCAATTTGTACAAATTTTAATGCAGTTTAAAGAAAATTTAATTGACTTCAGATTATTCAAATAGAAACTTTAGATTAAATTATTATTTTAGATTTATTTTGCGAAAATTGAGAATTTTTGTATTTTGCCTAAAAAGAAATGTTGCTATAATTTGGTTAATCTTTACAGTTTTAAACAATCTTTTGATAATTTTATAAACAAATTTGAGACATTTAAGACTATAATGGGAACACATTTGAAATTAAAAAAAAAAATTAAGTTTTAGTTTATTTGCTCATTAGTTGTATTATGTTTGTAACAAATTATTTTATTAAAAACTGTAGCCTCAACATGATTTATTTGTTTCAGAAATCCAACAATTCAACAACACCTCACATCAGCGCGATCTACAAAACCACAAAACCGTTTGTTGTCCAACTTTTGTTATCACCAATTTACAATACGAACAATCTGTAAATCCCTTCCTGGTGATGCATATCGTGCGAAAATATGCATCAGACGCGATTCATTCCGAATAGTACGTAGTGCGGTCCGTTGCGTACATTGATTTTAATTACTTAAATATAAATTAAAAGTGTTAGAAGAGGATTGGATTAAAATTTTATTAAAAAAGTGCTCGACCATCAACGGAATATTGTATTCAATTAGTTATTATGTATTTTTCTTTGCCATTTAGAATTTCATATTTGTTTAATATAAAATTGTATGCTGCTTACTAAAATTTGGTATTAATAAGTTGTGGTTTTAGTTTAGTGCTATTGTATAAAGGATGGTTTGCATGTTGATACTAACAATTTTGGTGGTATGGGTTAGTAATTTAGATATATTTAAGCAGCATACAAACTAAGAACACTTTTGCTTGGTGGCAAAGAAAAATGTTTAAATTCAATTTAAATTTGCTCACATCTTCATACACTAAAACGTTTTGTGTGTTGCTTGCGATCCTTTTAATTATCCAAAATTATTAGGAAAGTATTGTAACATACAAAGCGTGAGTTACCCTAACATTACAAATGGCGATCATTTTATATAATCGAGCATTTTCAATGTAGGAACAGGATTATCTTTTAGGTTGGAAGTATGACCCAACCTCATCACATTAGTGAAGATCTGTAACCTGACCAGGTTTTAATCAGATTGGATCTAGTGTAAGAGTTGAGGCCGGCATACTGAGTCCCCATCATTTCGAACGACGCCTAGCATTTTAAAGATTGGTCAATCTTTTGAAAATGCCAAGCTACAAAGCGTTTGATCTAAAAAAGGGTAAACCCCTCATGCTCAGGGACACCTTCCTCTGTGCTATAGGTGGTTCGACCTTGATGGCACAGGTTATTAATAGAAGCAATATGTTTGTAGATGCAAGCAAATATTTAAATTCCGTGGTCAATTAGTGCAATCCAATGAGGGGTATAGCAGGAAACCAGTGAACTTCTATCCTCAGCTTTAAGCAAGTTGAAGGTAGGTCCGGCATTGAAGGGCGCCCAGAAGACGGGTGCCTTGTTGCATCTCATCTCTAAGCAAGTTAATAGTAAGTCCGACTTTGTTCGGTTTTTTTATGCGCCTGAGTGGGTTGGCCGGTTCCTTTTAATTTAGTAAAGTGACCACGGTCCGATATCGTGCTCCATCCCCAAATCGTGGTTGGGTTGGGCGACGAATCCTTTGTGTTTCCAACCTTGCAGTCCTTTGTTTCCAATCCTTCCCCTGCTTAGGATTGGTACCTCGGTATGGTGAGCAGGCGTATTTACATAAAATTTATTTTAATTTAGAAACAAAATTTTATTTTATTTTATATTATTGAATTAATTTTTTATGTCCATCATATTTATAAGTAATTTGTTGCATAATGTATAGATTCCTTTTCAAATATTTTATGTAAAACGAAACCAATTCATCGCATCAATTATGTCAAACAATTTACAATAATTTCATAATTGGGCGGAAATGTATCAGATTTATTATTTATTAATAATTTTTTAAATTTGCAGATCGGTACAAAATTTGTAAACTATTTAAACTAATCAATTAAAAAATTTAATAAATTATTTGAAAATATGATATTCATGTTTACCATCTACATGCTGCCCTCTAAAATGAAATCAAATTTTGTCTATTATTACTAATTCTGTTTTCAAAGCTGGACTTAGTGCAATGAAAAAACGCGGGTAAAAGCGGCACGCACCCCCCAACTGCGGAAGAGTTACTGACGTTGCGCTGTATTGTAAATGTACTAATACACTATTCTCCTCTCTCACCAGCCCTACTCCACACAGACCCATCTGTCACTTATTTCAAACACAACAGAACTCTTCTCGCACAGTCAATGAATGGAGTGAAAGAAAAAAGAATAAATAAATTTCGACCAAAACCAGTAAATATATATATATTATGTATGTATACAATTTACTTAAATAATAAAACATAATTAAATATGTCCCATACAGTTTGCTGTAAGGAATGATTTATTTCACAATTATTTCTAAGTTTTAAGTATTCTATATGCTTAGCACTTCTCCATCAATCTTAAGAAAACCGCCAAAAACCCGCAAAAAAGGCACTAAACGGTGAAGGGGAGGGACGCAATTGCTCCTGAGGGTAGCCAACAGACCCATCGGAATCCCCTCCAAACCGGAAGTCCGTAGGTCAAAGGGTTTTCTTTCGGCGACCGACGAAAGTTTCGGTTTTAACCTAACGTAACCTAACCTAACCTAACCTAAGCTCACGTCGCCACACTAACATTCGCAAACGTGGACCAATGTTGGTAATTTTTTGGTTACTGGGGTAATTTGGAGCCCTGATTACGATTCCGGAATCGCCGTTTCGATATTCTTAACCGTTTGCCTTCTAATTCATAGCGGTTTATTGGTGTATTTTTATTACGAAAACGTGTGAAACAAATATAGTTTTAACCGGCCGAAGAAGACGCAATCGCTTCTGTGGCAAGCCAACAGACTCCGGCAGATGCTCTTGCAAACCGGAAGTCCGTAGGTCAAAGGGTTTTCCTTTGGCGATCGATTGTATCGCTTATTACGTACGCATGCTCGTGTTTGTCAGAGTAAAGTCCACAAATGTGGATGAAAGTTTGTAATTTTTTGCTTTCTGGGGTAATTTGGAGCCCTGATTACGATTTCGAAATCGCCGTTTCGATACTCTCATCATTTTCCCTTCTTATCCAATAATGGCTATTTTCGGTCAATTTGAAAGTTCTAAACGCGTGAAACTAACATACTTCTAGCCGGCGGATGGGGACGCAAATTTTTCTGTGGCAAGCCACAGACCCCATTAGGTTGTCGGCCAAAGCGGAAGACCGTGCTTAAAGGGGTTCTCCTTCGGCGATCAAAAAAGTCAAAACATACCAAAGAGGGGGGTCTTTCTCCTTTTTTGACAAGGATTTTTTCAATTTTAGAGAAAAATTATCGGTTTTTTAGCACTTCCTGACGTAAAATGAACCCCTGATTACGATTTTGGGGGTCCGACTCCGATATTTTTATCAGTCGCCTGTCAAAGTTAAGAAAACCGCCAAAAACCCGTTTTTTTTGCGTTTCGAAGGGCAAAAAAGGCACTAAACGGTGAAGGGGAGGGACGCAATTGCTCCTGAGGGTAGCCAACAGACCCATCGGAATCCCCTCCAAACCGGAAGTCCGTAGGTCAAGCGGTTTTCTTTCGGCGACCGACGAAAGTTTCGGTTTTAACCTAACGTAACCTAACCTAACCTAACCTAAGCTCACGTCGCCACACTAACATTCGCAAACGTGGACCAATGTTGGTAATTTTTTGGTTACTGGGGTAATTTGGAGCCCTGATTACGATTCCGGAATCGCCGTTTCGATATTCTTAACCGTTTGCCTTCTAATTCATAGCGGTTTATTGGTGTATTTTTATTACGAAAACGTGTGAAACAAATATAGTTTTAACCGGCCGAAGAAGACGCAATCGCTTCTGTGGCAAGCCAACAGACTCCGGCAGATGCTCTTGCAAACCGGAAGTCCGTAGGTCAAAGGGTTTTCCTTTGGCGATCGATTGTATCGCTTATTACGTACGCATGCTCGTGTTTGTCAGAGTAAAGTCCACAAATGTGGATGAAAGTTTGTAATTTTTTGCTTTCTGGGGTAATTTGGAGCCCTGATTACGATTTCGAAATCGCCGTTTCGATACTCTCATCATTTTCCCTTCTTATCCAATAATGGCTATTTTCGGTCAATTTGAAAGTTCTAAACGCGTGAAACTAACATACTTCTAGCCGGCGGATGGGGACGCAAATTTTTCTGTGGCAAGCCACAGACCCCATTAGGTTGTCGGCCAAAGCGGAAGACCGTGCTTAAAGGGGTTCTCCTTCGGCGATCAAAAAAGTCAAAACATACCAAAGAGGGGGGTCTTTCTCCTTTTTTGACAAGGATTTTTTCAATTTTAGAGAAAAATTATCGGTTTTTTAGCACTTCCTGACGTAAAATGAACCCCTGATTACGATTTTGGGGGTCCGACTCCGATATTTTTATCAGTCGCCTGTCAAAGTTAAGAAAACCGCCAAAAACCCGTTTTTTTTGCGTTTCGAAGGGCAAAAAAGGCACTAAACGGTGAAGGGGAGGGACGCAATTGCTCCTGAGGGTAGCCAACAGACCCATCGGAATCCCCTCCAAACCGGAAGTCCGTAGGTCAAGCGGTTTTCTTTCGGCGACCGACGAAAGTTTCGGTTTTAACCTAACGTAACCTAACCTAACCTAACCTAAGCTCACGTCGCCACACTAACATTCGCAAACGTGGACCAATGTTGGTAATTTTTTGGTTACTGGGGTAATTTGGAGCCCTGATTACGATTCCGGAATCGCCGTTTCGATATTCTTAACCGTTTGCCTTCTAATTCATAGCGGTTTATTGGTGTATTTTTATTACGAAAACGTGTGAAACAAATATAGTTTTAACCGGCCGAAGAAGACGCAATCGCTTCTGTGGCAAGCCAACAGACTCCGGCAGATGCTCTTGCAAACCGGAAGTCCGTAGGTCAAAGGGTTTTCCTTTGGCGATCGATTGTATCGCTTATTACGTACGCATGCTCGTGTTTGTCAGAGTAAAGTCCACAAATGTGGATGAAAGTTTGTAATTTTTTGCTTTCTGGGGTAATTTGGAGCCCTGATTACGATTTCGAAATCGCCGTTTCGATACTCTCATCATTTTCCCTTCTTATCCAATAATGGCTATTTTCGGTCAATTTGAAAGTTCTAAACGCGTGAAACTAACATACTTCTAGCCGGCGGATGGGGACGCAAATTTTTCTGTGGCAAGCCACAGACCCCATTAGGTTGTCGGCCAAAGCGGAAGACCGTGCTTAAAGGGGTTCTCCTTCGGCGATCAAAAAAGTCAAAACATACCAAAGAGGGGGGTCTTTCTCCTTTTTTGACAAGGATTTTTTCAATTTTAGAGAAAAATTATCGGTTTTTTAGCACTTCCTGACGTAAAATGAACCCCTGATTACGATTTTGGGGGTCCGACTCCGATATTTTTATCAGTCGCCTGTCAAAGTTAAGAAAACCGCCAAAAACCCGTTTTTTTTGCGTTTCGAAGGGCAAAAAAGGCACTAAACGGTGAAGGGGAGGGACGCAATTGCTCCTGAGGGTAGCCAACAGACCCATCGGAATCCCCTCCAAACCGGAAGTCCGTAGGTCAAGCGGTTTTCTTTCGGCGACCGACGAAAGTTTCGGTTTTAACCTAACGTAACCTAACCTAACCTAACCTAAGCTCACGTCGCCACACTAACATTCGCAAACGTGGACCAATGTTGGTAATTTTTTGGTTACTGGGGTAATTTGGAGCCCTGATTACGATTCCGGAATCGCCGTTTCGATATTCTTAACCGTTTGCCTTCTAATTCATAGCGGTTTATTGGTGTATTTTTATTACGAAAACGTGTGAAACAAATATAGTTTTAACCGGCCGAAGAAGACGCAATCGCTTCTGTGGCAAGCCAACAGACTCCGGCAGATGCTCTTGCAAACCGGAAGTCCGTAGGTCAAAGGGTTTTCCTTTGGCGATCGATTGTATCGCTTATTACGTACGCATGCTCGTGTTTGTCAGAGTAAAGTCCACAAATGTGGATGAAAGTTTGTAATTTTTTGCTTTCTGGGGTAATTTGGAGCCCTGATTACGATTTCGAAATCGCCGTTTCGATACTCTCATCATTTTCCCTTCTTATCCAATAATGGCTATTTTCGGTCAATTTGAAAGTTCTAAACGCGTGAAACTAACATACTTCTAGCCGGCGGATGGGGACGCAAATTTTTCTGTGGCAAGCCACAGACCCCATTAGGTTGTCGGCCAAAGCGGAAGACCGTGCTTAAAGGGGTTCTCCTTCGGCGATCAAAAAAGTCAAAACATACCAAAGAGGGGGGTCTTTCTCCTTTTTTGACAAGGATTTTTTCAATTTTAGAGAAAAATTATCGGTTTTTTAGCACTTCCTGACGTAAAATGAACCCCTGATTACGATTTTGGGGGTCCGACTCCGATATTTTTATCAGTCGCCTGTCAAAGTTAAGAAAACCGCCAAAAACCCGTTTTTTTTGCGTTTCGAAGGGCAAAAAAGGCACTAAACGGTGAAGGGGAGGGACGCAATTGCTCCTGAGGGTAGCCAACAGACCCATCGGAATCCCCTCCAAACCGGAAGTCCGTAGGTCAAGCGGTTTTCTTTCGGCGACCGACGAAAGTTTCGGTTTTAACCTAACGTAACCTAACCTAACCTAACCTAAGCTCACGTCGCCACACTAACATTCGCAAACGTGGACCAATGTTGGTAATTTTTTGGTTACTGGGGTAATTTGGAGCCCTGATTACGATTCCGGAATCGCCGTTTCGATATTCTTAACCGTTTGCCTTCTAATTCATAGCGGTTTATTGGTGTATTTTTATTACGAAAACGTGTGAAACAAATATAGTTTTAACCGGCCGAAGAAGACGCAATCGCTTCTGTGGCAAGCCAACAGACTCCGGCAGATGCTCTTGCAAACCGGAAGTCCGTAGGTCAAAGGGTTTTCCTTTGGCGATCGATTGTATCGCTTATTACGTACGCATGCTCGTGTTTGTCAGAGTAAAGTCCACAAATGTGGATGAAAGTTTGTAATTTTTTGCTTTCTGGGGTAATTTGGAGCCCTGATTACGATTTCGAAATCGCCGTTTCGATACTCTCATCATTTTCCCTTCTTATCCAATAATGGCTATTTTCGGTCAATTTGAAAGTTCTAAACGCGTGAAACTAACATACTTCTAGCCGGCGGATGGGGACGCAAATTTTTCTGTGGCAAGCCACAGACCCCATTAGGTTGTCGGCCAAAGCGGAAGACCGTGCTTAAAGGGGTTCTCCTTCGGCGATCAAAAAAGTCAAAACATACCAAAGAGGGGGGTCTTTCTCCTTTTTTGACAAGGATTTTTTCAATTTTAGAGAAAAATTATCGGTTTTTTAGCACTTCCTGACGTAAAATGAACCCCTGATTACGATTTTGGGGGTCCGACTCCGATATTTTTATCAGTCGCCTGTCAAAGTTAAGAAAACCGCCAAAAACCCGTTTTTTTTGCGTTTCGAAGGGCAAAAAAGGCACTAAACGGTGAAGGGGAGGGACGCAATTGCTCCTGAGGGTAGCCAACAGACCCATCGGAATCCCCTCCAAACCGGAAGTCCGTAGGTCAAGCGGTTTTCTTTCGGCGACCGACGAAAGTTTCGGTTTTAACCTAACGTAACCTAACCTAACCTAACCTAAGCTCACGTCGCCACACTAACATTCGCAAACGTGGACCAATGTTGGTAATTTTTTGGTTACTGGGGTAATTTGGAGCCCTGATTACGATTCCGGAATCGCCGTTTCGATATTCTTAACCGTTTGCCTTCTAATTCATAGCGGTTTATTGGTGTATTTTTATTACGAAAACGTGTGAAACAAATATAGTTTTAACCGGCCGAAGAAGACGCAATCGCTTCTGTGGCAAGCCAACAGACTCCGGCAGATGCTCTTGCAAACCGGAAGTCCGTAGGTCAAAGGGTTTTCCTTTGGCGATCGATTGTATCGCTTATTACGTACGCATGCTCGTGTTTGTCAGAGTAAAGTCCACAAATGTGGATGAAAGTTTGTAATTTTTTGCTTTCTGGGGTAATTTGGAGCCCTGATTACGATTTCGAAATCGCCGTTTCGATACTCTCATCATTTTCCCTTCTTATCCAATAATGGCTATTTTCGGTCAATTTGAAAGTTCTAAACGCGTGAAACTAACATACTTCTAGCCGGCGGATGGGGACGCAAATTTTTCTGTGGCAAGCCACAGACCCCATTAGGTTGTCGGCCAAAGCGGAAGACCGTGCTTAAAGGGGTTCTCCTTCGGCGATCAAAAAAGTCAAAACATACCAAAGAGGGGGGTCTTTCTCCTTTTTTGACAAGGATTTTTTCAATTTTAGAGAAAAATTATCGGTTTTTTAGCACTTCCTGACGTAAAATGAACCCCTGATTACGATTTTGGGGGTCCGACTCCGATATTTTTATCAGTCGCCTGTCAAAGTTAAGAAAACCGCCAAAAACCCGTTTTTTTTGCGTTTCGAAGGGCAAAAAAGGCACTAAACGGTGAAGGGGAGGGACGCAATTGCTCCTGAGGGTAGCCAACAGACCCATCGGAATCCCCTCCAAACCGGAAGTCCGTAGGTCAAGCGGTTTTCTTTCGGCGACCGACGAAAGTTTCGGTTTTAACCTAACGTAACCTAACCTAACCTAACCTAAGCTCACGTCGCCACACTAACATTCGCAAACGTGGACCAATGTTGGTAATTTTTTGGTTACTGGGGTAATTTGGAGCCCTGATTACGATTCCGGAATCGCCGTTTCGATATTCTTAACCGTTTGCCTTCTAATTCATAGCGGTTTATTGGTGTATTTTTATTACGAAAACGTGTGAAACAAATATAGTTTTAACCGGCCGAAGAAGACGCAATCGCTTCTGTGGCAAGCCAACAGACTCCGGCAGATGCTCTTGCAAACCGGAAGTCCGTAGGTCAAAGGGTTTTCCTTTGGCGATCGATTGTATCGCTTATTACGTACGCATGCTCGTGTTTGTCAGAGTAAAGTCCACAAATGTGGATGAAAGTTTGTAATTTTTTGCTTTCTGGGGTAATTTGGAGCCCTGATTACGATTTCGAAATCGCCGTTTCGATACTCTCATCATTTTCCCTTCTTATCCAATAATGGCTATTTTCGGTCAATTTGAAAGTTCTAAACGCGTGAAACTAACATACTTCTAGCCGGCGGATGGGGACGCAAATTTTTCTGTGGCAAGCCACAGACCCCATTAGGTTGTCGGCCAAAGCGGAAGACCGTGCTTAAAGGGGTTCTCCTTCGGCGATCAAAAAAGTCAAAACATACCAAAGAGGGGGGTCTTTCTCCTTTTTTGACAAGGATTTTTTCAATTTTAGAGAAAAATTATCGGTTTTTTAGCACTTCCTGACGTAAAATGAATCCCTGATTACGATTTTGGGGGTCCGACTCCGATATTTTTATCAGTCGCCTGTCAAAGTTAAGAAAACCGCCAAAAACCCGTTTTTTTTGCGTTTCGAAGGGCAAAAAAGGCACTAAACGGTGAAGGGGAGGGACGCAATTGCTCCTGAGGGTAGCCAACAGACCCATCGGAATCCCCTCCAAACCGGAAGTCCGTAGGTCAAGCGGTTTTCTTTCGGCGACCGACGAAAGTTTCGGTTTTAACCTAACGTAACCTAACCTAACCTAACCTAAGCTCACGTCGCCACACTAACATTCGCAAACGTGGACCAATGTTGGTAATTTTTTGGTTACTGGGGTAATTTGGAGCCCTGATTACGATTCCGGAATCGCCGTTTCGATATTCTTAACCGTTTGCCTTCTAATTCATAGCGGTTTATTGGTGTATTTTTATTACGAAAACGTGTGAAACAAATATAGTTTTAACCGGCCGAAGAAGACGCAATCGCTTCTGTGGCAAGCCAACAGACTCCGGCAGATGCTCTTGCAAACCGGAAGTCCGTAGGTCAAAGGGTTTTCCTTTGGCGATCGATTGTATCGCTTATTACGTACGCATGCTCGTGTTTGTCAGAGTAAAGTCCACAAATGTGGATGAAAGTTTGTAATTTTTTGCTTTCTGGGGTAATTTGGAGCCCTGATTACGATTTCGAAATCGCCGTTTCGATACTCTCATCATTTTCCCTTCTTATCCAATAATGGCTATTTTCGGTCAATTTGAAAGTTCTAAACGCGTGAAACTAACATACTTCTAGCCGGCGGATGGGGACGCAAATTTTTCTGTGGCAAGCCACAGACCCCATTAGGTTGTCGGCCAAAGCGGAAGACCGTGCTTAAAGGGGTTCTCCTTCGGCGATCAAAAAAGTCAAAACATACCAAAGAGGGGGGTCTTTCTCCTTTTTTGACAAGGATTTTTTCAATTTTAGAGAAAAATTATCGGTTTTTTAGCACTTCCTGACGTAAAATGAACCCCTGATTACGATTTTGGGGGTCCGACTCCGATATTTTTATCAGTCGCCTGTCAAAGTTAAGAAAACCGCCAAAAACCCGTTTTTTTTGCGTTTCGAAGGGCAAAAAAGGCACTAAACGGTGAAGGGGAGGGACGCAATTGCTCCTGAGGGTAGCCAACAGACCCATCGGAATCCCCTCCAAACCGGAAGTCCGTAGGTCAAGCGGTTTTCTTTCGGCGACCGACGAAAGTTTCGGTTTTAACCTAACGTAACCTAACCTAACCTAACCTAAGCTCACGTCGCCACACTAACATTCGCAAACGTGGACCAATGTTGGTAATTTTTTGGTTACTGGGGTAATTTGGAGCCCTGATTACGATTCCGGAATCGCCGTTTCGATATTCTTAACCGTTTGCCTTCTAATTCATAGCGGTTTATTGGTGTATTTTTATTACGAAAACGTGTGAAACAAATATAGTTTTAACCGGCCGAAGAAGACGCAATCGCTTCTGTGGCAAGCCAACAGACTCCGGCAGATGCTCTTGCAAACCGGAAGTCCGTAGGTCAAAGGGTTTTCCTTTGGCGATCGATTGTATCGCTTATTACGTACGCATGCTCGTGTTTGTCAGAGTAAAGTCCACAAATGTGGATGAAAGTTTGTAATTTTTTGCTTTCTGGGGTAATTTGGAGCCCTGATTACGATTTCGAAATCGCCGTTTCGATACTCTCATCATTTTCCCTTCTTATCCAATAATGGCTATTTTCGGTCAATTTGAAAGTTCTAAACGCGTGAAACTAACATACTTCTAGCCGGCGGATGGGGACGCAAATTTTTCTGTGGCAAGCCACAGACCCCATTAGGTTGTCGGCCAAAGCGGAAGACCGTGCTTAAAGGGGTTCTCCTTCGGCGATCAAAAAAGTCAAAACATACCAAAGAGGGGGGTCTTTCTCCTTTTTTGACAAGGATTTTTTCAATTTTAGAGAAAAATTATCGGTTTTTTAGCACTTCCTGACGTAAAATGAACCCCTGATTACGATTTTGGGGGTCCGACTCCGATATTTTTATCAGTCGCCTGTCAAAGTTAAGAAAACCGCCAAAAACCCGTTTTTTTTGCGTTTCGAAGGGCAAAAAAGGCACTAAACGGTGAAGGGGAGGGACGCAATTGCTCCTGAGGGTAGCCAACAGACCCATCGGAATCCCCTCCAAACCGGAAGTCCGTAGGTCAAGCGGTTTTCTTTCGGCGACCGACGAAAGTTTCGGTTTTAACCTAACGTAACCTAACCTAACCTAACCTAAGCTCACGTCGCCACACTAACATTCGCAAACGTGGACCAATGTTGGTAATTTTTTGGTTACTGGGGTAATTTGGAGCCCTGATTACGATTCCGGAATCGCCGTTTCGATATTCTTAACCGTTTGCCTTCTAATTCATAGCGGTTTATTGGTGTATTTTTATTACGAAAACGTGTGAAACAAATATAGTTTTAACCGGCCGAAGAAGACGCAATCGCTTCTGTGGCAAGCCAACAGACTCCGGCAGATGCTCTTGCAAACCGGAAGTCCGTAGGTCAAAGGGTTTTCCTTTGGCGATCGATTGTATCGCTTATTACGTACGCATGCTCGTGTTTGTCAGAGTAAAGTCCACAAATGTGGATGAAAGTTTGTAATTTTTTGCTTTCTGGGGTAATTTGGAGCCCTGATTACGATTTCGAAATCGCCGTTTCGATACTCTCATCATTTTCCCTTCTTATCCAATAATGGCTATTTTCGGTCAATTTGAAAGTTCTAAACGCGTGAAACTAACATACTTCTAGCCGGCGGATGGGGACGCAAATTTTTCTGTGGCAAGCCACAGACCCCATTAGGTTGTCGGCCAAAGCGGAAGACCGTGCTTAAAGGGGTTCTCCTTCGGCGATCAAAAAAGTCAAAACATACCAAAGAGGGGGGTCTTTCTCCTTTTTTGACAAGGATTTTTTCAATTTTAGAGAAAAATTATCGGTTTTTTAGCACTTCCTGACGTAAAATGAACCCCTGATTACGATTTTGGGGGTCCGACTCCGATATTTTTATCAGTCGCCTGTCAAAGTTAAGAAAACCGCCAAAAACCCGTTTTTTTTGCGTTTCGAAGGGCAAAAAAGGCACTAAACGGTGAAGGGGAGGGACGCAATTGCTCCTGAGGGTAGCCAACAGACCCATCGGAATCCCCTCCAAACCGGAAGTCCGTAGGTCAAGCGGTTTTCTTTCGGCGACCGACGAAAGTTTCGGTTTTAACCTAACGTAACCTAACCTAACCTAACCTAAGCTCACGTCGCCACACTAACATTCGCAAACGTGGACCAATGTTGGTAATTTTTTGGTTACTGGGGTAATTTGGAGCCCTGATTACGATTCCGGAATCGCCGTTTCGATATTCTTAACCGTTTGCCTTCTAATTCATAGCGGTTTATTGGTGTATTTTTATTACGAAAACGTGTGAAACAAATATAGTTTTAACCGGCCGAAGAAGA
Organism: Tachinus rufipes; assembly: GCA_963932245.1. Taxonomy (NCBI): domain Eukaryota; kingdom Metazoa; phylum Arthropoda; class Insecta; order Coleoptera; family Staphylinidae; genus Tachinus; species Tachinus rufipes. Next base: position 3,334,903 of record OZ010745.1, read on the forward strand.
CGCAATCGCTTCTGTGGCAAGCCAACAGACTCCGGCAGATGCTCTTGCAAACCGGAAGTCCGTAGGTCAAAGGGTTTTTCTTTGGCGATCGATTGTATCGCTTATTACGTACGCATGCTCGTGTTTGTCAGAGTAAAGTCCACAAATGTGGATGAAAGTTTGTAATTTTTTGCTTTCTGGGGTAATTTGGAGCCCTGATTACGATTTCGAAATCGCCGTTTCGATACTCTCATCATTTTCCCTTCTTATCCAATAATGGCTATTTTCGGTCAATTTGAAAGTTCTAAACGCGTGAAACTAACATACTTTTAGCCGGCGGATGGGGACGCAAATTTTTCTGTGGCAAGCCACAGACCCCATTAGGTTGTCGGCCAAAGCGGAAGACCGTGCTTAAAGGGGTTCTCCTTCGGCGATCAAAAAAGTCAAAACATACCAAAGAGGGGGGTCTTTCTCCTTTTTTGACAAGGATTTTTTCAATTTTAGAGAAAAATTATCGGTTTTTTAGCACTTCCTGACGTAAAATGAACCCCTGATTACGATTTTGGGGGTCCGACTCCGATATTTTTATCAGTCGCCTGTCAAAGTTAAGAAAACCGCCAAAAACCCGTTTTTTTTGCGTTTCGAAGGGCAAAAAAGGCACTAAACGGTGAAGGGGAGGGACGCAATTGCTCCTGAGGGTAGCCAACAGACCCATCGGAATCCCCTCCAAACCGGAAGTCCGTAGGTCAAGCGGTTTTCTTTCGGCGACCGACGAAAGTTTCGGTTTTAACCTAACGTAACCTAACCTAACCTAACCTAAGCTCACGTCGCCACACTAACATTCGCAAACGTGGACCAATGTTGGTAATTTTTTGGTTACTGGGGTAATTTGGAGCCCTGATTACGATTCCGGAATCGCCGTTTCGATATTCTTAACCGTTTGCCTTCTAATTCATAGCGGTTTATTGGTGTATTTTTATTACGAAAACGTGTGAAACAAATATAGTTTTAACCGGCCGAAGAAGACGCAATCGCTTCTGTGGCAAGCCAACAGACTCCGGCAGATGCTCTTGCAAACCGGAAGTCCGTAGGTCAAAGGGTTTTCCTTTGGCGATCGATTGTATCGCTTATTACGTACGCATGCTCGTGTTTGTCAGAGTAAAGTCCACAAATGTGGATGAAAGTTTGTAATTTTTTGCTTTCTGGGGTAATTTGGAGCCCTGATTACGATTTCGAAATCGCCGTTTCGATACTCTCATCATTTTCCCTTCTTATCCAATAATGGCTATTTTCGGTCAATTTGAAAGTTCTAAACGCGTGAAACTAACATACTTCTAGCCGGCGGATGGGGACGCAAATTTTTCTGTGGCAAGCCACAGACCCCATTAGGTTGTCGGCCAAAGCGGAAGACCGTGCTTAAAGGGGTTCTCCTTCGGCGATCAAAAAAGTCAAAACATACCAAAGAGGGGGGTCTTTCTCCTTTTTTGACAAGGATTTTTTCAATTTTAGAGAAAAATTATCGGTTTTTTAGCACTTCCTGACGTAAAATGAACCCCTGATTACGATTTTGGGGGTCCGACTCCGATATTTTTATCAGTCGCCTGTCAAAGTTAAGAAAACCGCCAAAAACCCGTTTTTTTTGCGTTTCGAAGGGCAAAAAAGGCACTAAACGGTGAAGGGGAGGGACGCAATTGCTCCTGAGGGTAGCCAACAGACCCATCGGAATCCCCTCCAAACCGGAAGTCCGTAGGTCAAGCGGTTTTCTTTCGGCGACCGACGAAAGTTTCGGTTTTAACCTAACGTAACCTAACCTAACCTAACCTAAGCTCACGTCGCCACACTAACATTCGCAAACGTGGACCAATGTTGGTAATTTTTTGGTTACTGGGGTAATTTGGAGCCCTGATTACGATTCCGGAATCGCCGTTTCGATATTCTTAACCGTTTGCCTTCTAATTCATAGCGGTTTATTGGTGTATTTTTATTACGAAAACGTGTGAAACAAATATAGTTTTAACCGGCCGAAGAAGACGCAATCGCTTCTGTGGCAAGCCAACAGACTCCGGCAGATGCTCTTGCAAACCGGAAGTCCGTAGGTCAAAGGGTTTTCCTTTGGCGATCGATTGTATCGCTTATTACGTACGCATGCTCGTGTTTGTCAGAGTAAAGTCCACAAATGTGGATGAAAGTTTGTAATTTTTTGCTTTCTGGGGTAATTTGGAGCCCTGATTACGATTTCGAAATCGCCGTTTCGATACTCTCATCATTTTCCCTTCTTATCCAATAATGGCTATTTTCGGTCAATTTGAAAGTTCTAAACGCGTGAAACTAACATACTTCTAGCCGGCGGATGGGGACGCAAATTTTTCTGTGGCAAGCCACAGACCCCATTAGGTTGTCGGCCAAAGCGGAAGACCGTGCTTAAAGGGGTTCTCCTTCGGCGATCAAAAAAGTCAAAACATACCAAAGAGGGGGGTCTTTCTCCTTTTTTGACAAGGATTTTTTCAATTTTAGAGAAAAATTATCGGTTTTTTAGCACTTCCTGACGTAAAATGAACCCCTGATTACGATTTTGGGGGTCCGACTCCGATATTTTTATCAGTCGCCTGTCAAAGTTAAGAAAACCGCCAAAAACCCGTTTTTTTTGCGTTTCGAAGGGCAAAAAAGGCACTAAACGGTGAAGGGGAGGGACGCAATTGCTCCTGAGGGTAGCCAACAGACCCATCGGAATCCCCTCCAAACCGGAAGTCCGTAGGTCAAGCGGTTTTCTTTCGGCGACCGACGAAAGTTTCGGTTTTAACCTAACGTAACCTAACCTAACCTAACCTAAGCTCACGTCGCCACACTAACATTCGCAAACGTGGACCAATGTTGGTAATTTTTTGGTTACTGGGGTAATTTGGAGCCCTGATTACGATTCCGGAATCGCCGTTTCGATATTCTTAACCGTTTGCCTTCTAATTCATTGCGGTTTATTGGTGTATTTTTATTACGAAAACGTGTGAAACAAATATAGTTTTAACCGGCCGAAGAAGACGCAATCGCTTCTGTGGCAAGCCAACAGACTCCGGCAGATGCTCTTGCAAACCGGAAGTCCGTAGGTCAAAGGGTTTTCCTTTGGCGATCGATTGTATCGCTTATTACGTACGCATGCTCGTGTTTGTCAGAGTAAAGTCCACAAATGTGGATGAAAGTTTGTAATTTTTTGCTTTCTGGGGTAATTTGGAGCCCTGATTACGATTTCGAAATCGCCGTTTCGATACTCTCATCATTTTCCCTTCTTATCCAATAATGGCTATTTTCGGTCAATTTGAAAGTTCTAAACGCGTGAAACTAACATACTTCTAGCCGGCGGATGGGGACGCAAATTTTTCTGTGGCAAGCCACAGACCCCATTAGGTTGTCGGCCAAAGCGGAAGACCGTGCTTAAAGGGGTTCTCCTTCGGCGATCAAAAAAGTCAAAACATACCAAAGAGGGGGGTCTTTCTCCTTTTTTGACAAGGATTTTTTCAATTTTAGAGAAAAATTATCGGTTTTTTAGCACTTCCTGACGTAAAATGAACCCCTGATTACGATTTTGGGGGTCCGACTCCGATATTTTTATCAGTCGCCTGTCAAAGTTAAGAAAACCGCCAAAAACCCGTTTTTTTTGCGTTTCGAAGGGCAAAAAAGGCACTAAACGGTGAAGGGGAGGGACGCAATTGCTCCTGAGGGTAGCCAACAGACCCATCGGAATCCCCTCCAAACCGGAAGTCCGTAGGTCAAGCGGTTTTCTTTCGGCGACCGACGAAAGTTTCGGTTTTAACCTAACGTAACCTAACCTAACCTAACCTAAGCTCACGTCGCCACACTAACATTCGCAAACGTGGACCAATGTTGGTAATTTTTTGGTTACTGGGGTAATTTGGAGCCCTGATTACGATTCCGGAATCGCCGTTTCGATATTCTTAACCGTTTGCCTTCTAATTCATAGCGGTTTATTGGTGTATTTTTATTACGAAAACGTGTGAAACAAATATAGTTTTAACCGGCCGAAGAAGACGCAATCGCTTCTGTGGCAAGCCAACAGACTCCGGCAGATGCTCTTGCAAACCGGAAGTCCGTAGGTCAAAGGGTTTTCCTTTGGCGATCGATTGTATCGCTTATTACGTACGCATGCTCGTGTTTGTCAGAGTAAAGTCCACAAATGTGGATGAAAGTTTGTAATTTTTTGCTTTCTGGGGTAATTTGGAGCCCTGATTACGATTTCGAAATCGCCGTTTCGATACTCTCATCATTTTCCCTTCTTATCCAATAATGGCTATTTTCGGTCAATTTGAAAGTTCTAAACGCGTGAAACTAACATACTTCTAGCCGGCGGATGGGGACGCAAATTTTTCTGTGGCAAGCCACAGACCCCATTAGGTTGTCGGCCAAAGCGGAAGACCGTGCTTAAAGGGGTTCTCCTTCGGCGATCAAAAAAGTCAAAACATACCAAAGAGGGGGGTCTTTCTCCTTTTTTGACAAGGATTTTTTCAATTTTAGAGAAAAATTATCGGTTTTTTAGCACTTCCTGACGTAAAATGAACCCCTGATTACGATTTTGGGGGTCCGACTCCGATATTTTTATCAGTCGCCTGTCAAAGTTAAGAAAACCGCCAAAAACCCGTTTTTTTTGCGTTTCGAAGGGCAAAAAAGGCACTAAACGGTGAAGGGGAGGGACGCAATTGCTCCTGAGGGTAGCCAACAGACCCATCGGAATCCCCTCCAAACCGGAAGTCCGTAGGTCAAGCGGTTTTCTTTCGGCGACCGACGAAAGTTTCGGTTTTAACCTAACGTAACCTAACCTAACCTAACCTAAGCTCACGTCGCCACACTAACATTCGCAAACGTGGACCAATGTTGGTAATTTTTTGGTTACTGGGGTAATTTGGAGCCCTGATTACGATTCCGGAATCGCCGTTTCGATATTCTTAACCGTTTGCCTTCTAATTCATAGCGGTTTATTGGTGTATTTTTATTACGAAAACGTGTGAAACAAATATAGTTTTAACCGGCCGAAGAAGACGCAATCGCTTCTGTGGCAAGCCAACAGACTCCGGCAGATGCTCTTGCAAACCGGAAGTCCGTAGGTCAAAGGGTTTTCCTTTGGCGATCGATTGTATCGCTTATTACGTACGCATGCTCGTGTTTGTCAGAGTAAAGTCCACAAATGTGGATGAAAGTTTGTAATTTTTTGCTTTCTGGGGTAATTTGGAGCCCTGATTACGATTTCGAAATCGCCGTTTCGATACTCTCATCATTTTCCCTTCTTATCCAATAATGGCTATTTTCGGTCAATTTGAAAGTTCTAAACGCGTGAAACTAACATACTTCTAGCCGGCGGATGGGGACGCAAATTTTTCTGTGGCAAGCCACAGACCCCATTAGGTTGTCGGCCAAAGCGGAAGACCGTGCTTAAAGGGGTTCTCCTTCGGCGATCAAAAAAGTCAAAACATACCAAAGAGGGGGGTCTTTCTCCTTTTTTGACAAGGATTTTTTCAATTTTAGAGAAAAATTATCGGTTTTTTAGCACTTCCTGACGTAAAATGAACCCCTGATTACGATTTTGGGGGTCCGACTCCGATATTTTTATCAGTCGCCTGTCAAAGTTAAGAAAACCGCCAAAAACCCGTTTTTTTTGCGTTTCGAAGGGCAAAAAAGGCACTAAACGGTGAAGGGGAGGGACGCAATTGCTCCTGAGGGTAGCCAACAGACCCATCGGAATCCCCTCCAAACCGGAAGTCCGTAGGTCAAGCGGTTTTCTTTCGGCGACCGACGAAAGTTTCGGTTTTAACCTAACGTAACCTAACCTAACCTAACCTAAGCTCACGTCGCCACACTAACATTCGCAAACGTGGACCAATGTTGGTAATTTTTTGGTTACTGGGGTAATTTGGAGCCCTGATTACGATTCCGGAATCGCCGTTTCGATATTCTTAACCGTTTGCCTTCTAATTCATAGCGGTTTATTGGTGTATTTTTATTACGAAAACGTGTGAAACAAATATAGTTTTAACCGGCCGAAGAAGACGCAATCGCTTCTGTGGCAAGCCAACAGACTCCGGCAGATGCTCTTGCAAACCGGAAGTCCGTAGGTCAAAGGGTTTTCCTTTGGCGATCGATTGTATCGCTTATTACGTACGCATGCTCGTGTTTGTCAGAGTAAAGTCCACAAATGTGGATGAAAGTTTGTAATTTTTTGCTTTCTGGGGTAATTTGGAGCCCTGATTACGATTTCGAAATCGCCGTTTCGATACTCTCATCATTTTCCCTTCTTATCCAATAATGGCTATTTTCGGTCAATTTGAAAGTTCTAAACGCGTGAAACTAACATACTTCTAGCCGGCGGATGGGGACGCAAATTTTTCTGTGGCAAGCCACAGACCCCATTAGGTTGTCGGCCAAAGCGGAAGACCGTGCTTAAAGGGGTTCTCCTTCGGCGATCAAAAAAGTCAAAACATACCAAAGAGGGGGGTCTTTCTCCTTTTTTGACAAGGATTTTTTCAATTTTAGAGAAAAATTATCGGTTTTTTAGCACTTCCTGACGTAAAATGAATCCCTGATTACGATTTTGGGGGTCCGACTCCGATATTTTTATCAGTCGCCTGTCAAAGTTAAGAAAACCGCCAAAAACCCGTTTTTTTTGCGTTTCGAAGGGCAAAAAAGGCACTAAACGGTGAAGGGGAGGGACGCAATTGCTCCTGAGGGTAGCCAACAGACCCATCGGAATCCCCTCCAAACCGGAAGTCCGTAGGTCAAGCGGTTTTCTTTCGGCGACCGACGAAAGTTTCGGTTTTAACCTAACGTAACCTAACCTAACCTAACCTAAGCTCACGTCGCCACACTAACATTCGCAAACGTGGACCAATGTTGGTAATTTTTTGGTTACTGGGGTAATTTGGAGCCCTGATTACGATTCCGGAATCGCCGTTTCGATATTCTTAACCGTTTGCCTTCTAATTCATAGCGGTTTATTGGTGTATTTTTATTACGAAAACGTGTGAAACAAATATAGTTTTAACCGGCCGAAGAAGACGCAATCGCTTCTGTGGCAAGCCAACAGACTCCGGCAGATGCTCTTGCAAACCGGAAGTCCGTAGGTCAAAGGGTTTTCCTTTGGCGATCGATTGTATCGCTTATTACGTACGCATGCTCGTGTTTGTCAGAGTAAAGTCCACAAATGTGGATGAAAGTTTGTAATTTTTTGCTTTCTGGGGTAATTTGGAGCCCTGATTACGATTTCGAAATCGCCGTTTCGATACTCTCATCATTTTCCCTTCTTATCCAATAATGGCTATTTTCGGTCAATTTGAAAGTTCTAAACGCGTGAAACTAACATACTTCTAGCCGGCGGATGGGGACGCAAATTTTTCTGTGGCAAGCCACAGACCCCATTAGGTTGTCGGCCAAAGCGGAAGACCGTGCTTAAAGGGGTTCTCCTTCGGCGATCAAAAAAGTCAAAACATACCAAAGAGGGGGGTCTTTCTCCTTTTTTGACAAGGATTTTTTCAATTTTAGAGAAAAATTATCGGTTTTTTAGCACTTCCTGACGTAAAATGAACCCCTGATTACGATTTTGGGGGTCCGACTCCGATATTTTTATCAGTCGCCTGTCAAAGTTAAGAAAACCGCCAAAAACCCGTTTTTTTTGCGTTTCGAAGGGCAAAAAAGGCACTAAACGGTGAAGGGGAGGGACGCAATTGCTCCTGAGGGTAGCCAACAGACCCATCGGAATCCCCTCCAAACCGGAAGTCCGTAGGTCAAGCGGTTTTCTTTCGGCGACCGACGAAAGTTTCGGTTTTAACCTAACGTAACCTAACCTAACCTAACCTAAGCTCACGTCGCCACACTAACATTCGCAAACGTGGACCAATGTTGGTAATTTTTTGGTTACTGGGGTAATTTGGAGCCCTGATTACGATTCCGGAATCGCCGTTTCGATATTCTTAACCGTTTGCCTTCTAATTCATAGCGGTTTATTGGTGTATTTTTATTACGAAAACGTGTGAAACAAATATAGTTTTAACCGGCCGAAGAAGACGCAATCGCTTCTGTGGCAAGCCAACAGACTCCGGCAGATGCTCTTGCAAACCGGAAGTCCGTAGGTCAAAGGGTTTTCCTTTGGCGATCGATTGTATCGCTTATTACGTACGCATGCTCGTGTTTGTCAGAGTAAAGTCCACAAATGTGGATGAAAGTTTGTAATTTTTTGCTTTCTGGGGTAATTTGGAGCCCTGATTACGATTTCGAAATCGCCGTTTCGATACTCTCATCATTTTCCCTTCTTATCCAATAATGGCTATTTTCGGTCAATTTGAAAGTTCTAAACGCGTGAAACTAACATACTTCTAGCCGGCGGATGGGGACGCAAATTTTTCTGTGGCAAGCCACAGACCCCATTAGGTTGTCGGCCAAAGCGGAAGACCGTGCTTAAAGGGGTTCTCCTTCGGCGATCAAAAAAGTCAAAACATACCAAAGAGGGGGGTCTTTCTCCTTTTTTGACAAGGATTTTTTCAATTTTAGAGAAAAATTATCGGTTTTTTAGCACTTCCTGACGTAAAATGAACCCCTGATTACGATTTTGGGGGTCCGACTCCGATATTTTTATCAGTCGCCTGTCAAAGTTAAGAAAACCGCCAAAAACCCGTTTTTTTTGCGTTTCGAAGGGCAAAAAAGGCACTAAACGGTGAAGGGGAGGGACGCAATTGCTCCTGAGGGTAGCCAACAGACCCATCGGAATCCCCTCCAAACCGGAAGTCCGTAGGTCAAGCGGTTTTCTTTCGGCGACCGACGAAAGTTTCGGTTTTAACCTAACGTAACCTAACCTAACCTAACCTAAGCTCACGTCGCCACACTAACATTCGCAAACGTGGACCAATGTTGGTAATTTTTTGGTTACTGGGGTAATTTGGAGCCCTGATTACGATTCCGGAATCGCCGTTTCGATATTCTTAACCGTTTGCCTTCTAATTCATAGCGGTTTATTGGTGTATTTTTATTACGAAAACGTGTGAAACAAATATAGTTTTAACCGGCCGAAGAAGACGCAATCGCTTCTGTGGCAAGCCAACAGACTCCGGCAGATGCTCTTGCAAACCGGAAGTCCGTAGGTCAAAGGGTTTTCCTTTGGCGATCGATTGTATCGCTTATTACGTACGCATGCTCGTGTTTGTCAGAGTAAAGTCCACAAATGTGGATGAAAGTTTGTAATTTTTTGCTTTCTGGGGTAATTTGGAGCCCTGATTACGATTTCGAAATCGCCGTTTCGATACTCTCATCATTTTCCCTTCTTATCCAATAATGGCTATTTTCGGTCAATTTGAAAGTTCTAAACGCGTGAAACTAACATACTTCTAGCCGGCGGATGGGGACGCAAATTTTTCTGTGGCAAGCCACAGACCCCATTAGGTTGTCGGCCAAAGCGGAAGACCGTGCTTAAAGGGGTTCTCCTTCGGCGATCAAAAAAGTCAAAACATACCAAAGAGGGGGGTCTTTCTCCTTTTTTGACAAGGATTTTTTCAATTTTAGAGAAAAATTATCGGTTTTTTAGCACTTCCTGACGTAAAATGAACCCCTGATTACGATTTTGGGGGTCCGACTCCGATATTTTTATCAGTCGCCTGTCAAAGTTAAGAAAACCGCCAAAAACCCGTTTTTTTTGCGTTTCGAAGGGCAAAAAAGGCACTAAACGGTGAAGGGGAGGGACGCAATTGCTCCTGAGGGTAGCCAACAGACCCATCGGAATCCCCTCCAAACCGGAAGTCCGTAGGTCAAGCGGTTTTCTTTCGGCGACCGACGAAAGTTTCGGTTTTAACCTAACGTAACCTAACCTAACCTAACCTAAGCTCACGTCGCCACACTAACATTCGCAAACGTGGACCAATGTTGGTAATTTTTTGGTTACTGGGGTAATTTGGAGCCCTGATTACGATTCCGGAATCGCCGTTTCGATATTCTTAACCGTTTGCCTTCTAATTCATAGCGGTTTATTGGTGTATTTTTATTACGAAAACGTGTGAAACAAATATAGTTTTAACCGGCCGAAGAAGACGCAATCGCTTCTGTGGCAAGCCAACAGACTCCGGCAGATGCTCTTGCAAACCGGAAGTCCGTAGGTCAAAGGGTTTTCCTTTGGCGATCGATTGTATCGCTTATTACGTACGCATGCTCGTGTTTGTCAGAGTAAAGTCCACAAATGTGGATGAAAGTTTGTAATTTTTTGCTTTCTGGGGTAATTTGGAGCCCTGATTACGATTTCGAAATCGCCGTTTCGATACTCTCATCATTTTCCCTTCTTATCCAATAATGGCTATTTTCGGTCAATTTGAAAGTTCTAAACGCGTGAAACTAACATACTTCTAGCCGGCGGATGGGGACGCAAATTTTTCTGTGGCAAGCCACAGACCCCATTAGGTTGTCGGCCAAAGCGGAAGACCGTGCTTAAAGGGGTTCTCCTTCGGCGATCAAAAAAGTCAAAACATACCAAAGAGGGGGGTCTTTCTCCTTTTTTGACAAGGATTTTTTCAATTTTAGAGAAAAATTATCGGTTTTTTAGCACTTCCTGACGTAAAATGAACCCCTGATTACGATTTTGGGGGTCCGACTCCGATATTTTTATCAGTCGCCTGTCAAAGTTAAGAAAACCGCCAAAAACCCGTTTTTTTTGCGTTTCGAAGGGCAAAAAAGGCACTAAACGGTGAAGGGGAGGGACGCAATTGCTCCTGAGGGTAGCCAACAGACCCATCGGAATCCCCTCCAAACCGGAAGTCCGTAGGTCAAGCGGTTTTCTTTCGGCGACCGACGAAAGTTTCGGTTTTAACCTAACGTAACCTAACCTAACCTAACCTAAGCTCACGTCGCCACACTAACATTCGCAAACGTGGACCAATGTTGGTAATTTTTTGGTTACTGGGGTAATTTGGAGCCCTGATTACGATTCCGGAATCGCCGTTTCGATATTCTTAACCGTTTGCCTTCTAATTCATAGCGGTTTATTGGTGTATTTTTATTACGAAAACGTGTGAAACAAATATAGTTTCAACCGGCCGAGGAAGACGCAATCGCTTCTGTGGCAAGCCAACAGACTCCGGCAGATGCTCTTGCAAACCAGAAGTCCGTAGGTCAAATGGTTTTCTTTCGGCAATCGATTGTATCGCTTATTATGTACGCATGCTCGTGTTTGTCAGAGTAAAATCCACAAATGTGGATGAAAGTTTGTAATTTTTTGCTTTCTTGGGTAATTTAGAGCCCTGATTACGATTTCGATATCGCCGTTTCGATATTCTCATCATTTTCCCTTCTTCTGCATTAATGGCTATTTTCGGTCAATTTGAAAGTTCTAAACGCGTGAAACTAACATACTTCTAGCCGGCGGATGGGGACGAATTTTTTTTTGTGGCAAGCCACAGACCCGATTAGGTTGTCGGTCAAAGCGGAAGACCGTGCTTTAAGGGGTTCTCCTTCGGCGATCGAAAGAGTCGAAACATACCAAAGGGGAGGGTCTTTCTCCTTTTTTGACAAGGATTTTTTCAATTTTGGAGAAAAAAGGTCGGTTTTTTAGCACTTCCTGACGTAAAATGAACCCCTGATTACGATTTTGGGGGTCCGACTCCGATATTTCTATCAGTCGCCTGTCAAAGTTAAGAAAACCGCCTGCGTTTCGAAGGGCAAAAATGGCACTAAACGGTGAAGGGGAGGGACGCAATTGCTCCTGAGGGTAGCCAACAGACCCATCCGAATCCCCTCCAAACCGGAAGTCCGTAGGTCAAAGGGTTTTCTTTCGGCGACCGACGAAAGTTTCGGTTTTAACCTAACGTAACCTAACCTAACCTAAGCTCACGTCGCCACACTAACATTCGCAAACGTGGACCAATGTTGGTAATTTTTTGGTTACTGGGCTAATTTGGAGCCCTGATTACGATTCCGGAATCGCCGTTTCGATATTCTTAACCGTTTGCCTTCTAATTCATAGCGGTTTATTGGTGTATTTTTATTACGAAAACGTGTGAAACAAATATAGTTTTAACCGGCCGAGGAAGACGCAATCGCTTCTGTGGCAAGCCAACAGACTCCGGCAGATGCTCTTGCAAACCGGAAGTCCGTAGGTCAAAGGGTTTTCCTTTGGCGATCGATTGTATCGCTTATTACGTACGCATGCTCGTGTTTGTCAGAGTAAAGTCCACAAATGTGGATGAAAGTTTGTAATTTTTTGCTTTCTGGGGTAATTTGGAGCCCTGATTACGATTTCGATATCGCCGTTTCGATATTCTCATCATTTTCCCTTCTTATCCAATAATGGCTATTTTCGGTCAATTTGAAAGTTCTAAACGCGTGAAACTAACATACTTCTAGCCGGCGGATGGGGACGCAAATTTTTCTGTGGCAAGCCACAGACCCCATTAGGTTGTCGGCCAAAGCGGAAGACCGTGCTTAAAGGGGTTCTCCTTCGGCGATCAAAAGAGTCAAAACATACCAAAGGGGGGGATCTTTCTCCTTTTTTGACAAGGATTTTTTCAATTTTAGAGAAAAATGGTCGGTTTTTTAGCACTTCCTGACGTAAAATGAACCCCTGATTACGATTTTGGGGGTCCGACTCCGATATTTCTATCAGTCGCCTGTCAAAGTTAAGAAAACCGCCAAAAACCCGTTTTTTTGCGTTTCGAAGGGCAAAAATGGCACTAAACGGTGAAGGGGAGGGACGCAATTGCTCCTGAGGGTAGCCAACAGACCCATCCGAATCCCCTCCAAACCGGAAGTCCGTAGGTCAAAGGGTTTTCTTTCGGCGACCGACGAAAGTTTCGGTTTTAACCTAACGTAACCTAACCTAACCTAACCTAAGCTCACGTCGCCACACTAACATTCGCAAACGTGGACCAATGTTGGTAATTTTTTGGTTACTGGGCTAATTTGGAGCCCTGATTACGATTCCGGAATCGCCGTTTCGATATTCTTAACCGTTTGCCTTCTAATTCATAGCGGTTTATTGGTGTATTTTTATTACGAAAACGTGTGAAACAAATATAGTTTTAACCGGCCGAGGAAGACGCAATCGCTTCTGTGGCAAGCCAACAGACTCCGGCAGATGCTCTTGCAAACCGGAAGTCCGTAGGTCAAAGGGTTTTCCTTTGGCGATCGATTGTATCGCTTATTACGTACGCATGCTCGTGTTTGTCAGAGTAAAGTCCACAAATGTGGATGAAAGTTTGTAATTTTTTGCTTTCTGGGGTAATTTGGAGCCCTGATTACGATTTCGATATCGCCGTTTCGATATTCTCATCATTTTCCCTTCTTATCCAATAATGGCTATTTTCGGTCAATTTGAAAGTTCTAAACGCGTGAAACTAACATACTTCTAGCCGGCGGATGGGGACGCAAATTTTTCTGTGGCAAGCCACAGACCCCATTAGGTTGTCGGCCAAAGCGGAAGACCGTGCTTAAAGGGGTTCTCCTTCGGCGATCAAAAGAGTCAAAACATACCAAAGGGGGGGGTCTTTCTCCTTTTTTGACAAGGATTTTTTCAATTTTAGAGAAAAATGGTCGGTTTTTTAGCACTTCCTGACGTAAAATGAACCCCTGATTACGATTTTGGGGGTCCGACTCCGATATTTCTATCAGTCGCCTGTCAAAGTTAAGAAAACCGCCTGCGTTTCGAAGGGCAAAAATGGCACTAAACGGTGAAGGGGAGGGACGCAATTGCTCCTGAGGGTAGCCAACAGACCCATCCGAATCCCCTCCAAACCGGAAGTCCGTAGGTCAAAGGGTTTTCTTTCGGCGACCGACGAAAGTTTCGGTTTTAACCTAACGTAACCTAACCTAACCTAACCTAAGCTCACGTCGCCACACTAACATTCGCAAACGTGGACCAATGTTGGTAATTTTTTGGTTACTGGGCTAATTTGGAGCCCTGATTACGATTCCGGAATCGCCGTTTCGATATTCTTAACCGTTTGCCTTCTAATTCATAGCGGTTTATTGGTGTATTTTTATTACGAAAACGTGTGAAACAAATATAGTTTTAACCGGCCGAGGAAGACGCAATCGCTTCTGTGGCAAGCCAACAGACTCCGGCAGATGCTCTTGCAAACCGGAAGTCCGTAGGTCAAAGGGTTTTCCTTTGGCGATCGATTGTATCGCTTATTACGTACGCATGCTCGTGTTTGTCAGAGTAAAGTCCACAAATGTGGATGAAAGTTTGTAATTTTTTGCTTTCTGGGGTAATTTGGAGCCCTGATTACGATTTCGATATCGCCGTTTCGATATTCTCATCATTTTCCCTTCTTATCCAATAATGACTATTTTCGGTCAATTTGAAAGTTCTAAACGCGTGAAACTAACATACTTCTAGCCGGCGGATGGGGACGCAAATTTTTCTGTGGCAAGCCACAGACCCCATTAGGTTGTCGGCCAAAGCGGAAGACCGTGCTTAAAGGGGTTCTCCTTCGGCGATCAAAAGAGTCAAAACATACCAAAGGGGGGGGTCTTTCTCCTTTTTTGACAAGGATTTTTTCAATTTTAGAGAAAAATGGTCGGTTTTTTAGCACTTCCTGACGTAAAATGAACCCCTGATTACGATTTTGGGGGTCCGACTCCGATATTTCTATCAGTCGCCTGTCAAAGTTAAGAAAACCGCCAAAAACCCGTTTTTTTGCGTTTCGAAGGGCAAAAATGGCACTAAACGGTGAAGGGGAGGGACGCAATTGCTCCTGAGGGTAGCCAACAGACCCATCCGAATCCCCTCCAAACCGGAAGTCCGTAGGTCAAAGGGTTTTCTTTCGGCGACCGACGAAAGTTTCGGTTTTAACCTAACGTAACCTAACCTAACCTAACCTAAGCTCACGTCGCCACACTAACATTCGCAAACGTGGACCAATGTTGGTAATTTTTTGGTTACTGGGCTAATTTGGAGCCCTGATTACGATTCCGGAATCGCCGTTTCGATATTCTTAACCGTTTGCCTTCTAATTCATAGCGGTTTATTGGTGTATTTTTATTACGAAAACGTGTGAAACAAATATAGTTTTAACCGGCCGAGGAAGACGCAATCGCTTCTGTGGCAAGCCAACAGACTCCGGCAGATGCTCTTGCAAACCGGAAGTCCGTAGGTCAAAGGGTTTTCCTTTGGCGATCGATTGTATCGCTTATTACGTACGCATGCTCGTGTTTGTCAGAGTAAAGTCCACAAATGTGGATGAAAGTTTGTAATTTTTTGCTTTCTGGGGTAATTTGGAGCCCTGATTACGATTTCGATATCGCCGTTTCGATATTCTCATCATTTTCCCTTCTTATCCAATAATGGCTATTTTCGGTCAATTTGAAAGTTCTAAACGCGTGAAACTAACATACTTCTAGCCGGCGGATGGGGACGCAAATTTTTCTGTGGCAAGCCACAGACCCCATTAGGTTGTCGGCCAAAGCGGAAGACCGTGCTTAAAGGGGTTCTCCTTCGGCGATCAAAAGAGTCAAAACATACCAAAGGGGGGGATCTTTCTCCTTTTTTGACAAGGATTTTTTCAATTTTAGAGAAAAATGGTCGGTTTTTTAGCACTTCCTGACGTAAAATGAACCCCTGATTACGATTTTGGGGGTCCGACTCCGATATTTCTATCAGTCGCCTGTCAAAGTTAAGAAAACCGCCAAAAACCCGTTTTTTTTGCGTTTCGAAGGGCAAAAATGGCACTAAACGGTGAAGGGGAGGGACGCAATTGCTCCTGAGGGTAGCCAACAGACCCATCCGAATCCCCTCCAAACCGGAAGTCCGTAGGTCAAAGGGTTTTCTTTCGGCGACCGACGAAAGTTTCGGTTTTAACCTAACGTAACCTAACCTAACCTAACCTAAGCTCACGTCGCCACACTAACATTCGCAAACGTGGACCAATGTTGGTAATTTTTTGGTTACTGGGCTAATTTGGAGCCCTGATTACGATTCCGGAATCGCCGTTTCGATATTCTTAACCGTTTGCCTTCTAATTCATAGCGGTTTATTGGTGTATTTTTATTACGAAAACGTGTGAAACAAATATAGTTTTAACCGGCCGAGGAAGACGCAATCGCTTCTGTGGCAAGCCAACAGACTCCGGCAGATGCTCTTGCAAACCGGAAGTCCGTAGGTCAAAGGGTTTTCCTTTGGCGATCGATTGTATCGCTTATTACGTACGCATGCTCGTGTTTGTCAGAGTAAAGTCCACAAATGTGGATGAAAGTTTGTAATTTTTTGCTTTCTGGGGTAATTTGGAGCCCTGATTACGATTTCGATATCGCCGTTTCGATATTCTCATCATTTTTCCTTCTTATCCAATAATGGCTATTTTCGGTCAATTTGAAAGTTCTAAACGCGTGAAACTAACATACTTCTAGCCGGCGGATGGGGACGCAAATTTTTCTGTGGCAAGCCACAGACCCCATTAGGTTGTCGGCCAAAGCGGAAGACCGTGCTTAAAGGGGTTCTCCTTCGGCGATCAAAAGAGTCAAAACATACCAAAGGGGGGGTCTTTCTCCTTTTTTGACAAGGATTTTTTCAATTTTAGAGAAAAATGGTCGGTTTTTTAGCACTTCCTGACGTAAAATGAACCCCTGATTACGATTTTGGGGGTCCGACTCCGATATTTCTATCAGTCGCCTGTCAAAGTTAAGAAAACCGCCTGCGTTTCGAAGGGCAAAAATGGCACTAAACGGTGAAGGGGAGGGACGCAATTGCTCCTGAGGGTAGCCAACAGACCCATCCGAATCCCCTCCAAACCGGAAGTCCGTAGGTCAAAGGGTTTTCTTTCGGCGACCGACGAAAGTTTCGGTTTTAACCTAACGTAACCTAACCTAACCTAACCTAAGCTCACGTCGCCACACTAACATTCGCAAACGTGGACCAATGTTGGTAATTTTTTGGTTACTGGGCTAATTTGGAGCCCTGATTACGATTCCGGAATCGCCGTTTCGATATTCTTAACCGTTTGCCTTCTAATTCATAGCGGTTTATTGGTGTATTTTTATTACGAAAACGTGTGAAACAAATATAGTTTTAACCGGCCGAGGAAGACGCAATCGCTTCTGTGGCAAGCCAACAGACTCCGGCAGATGCTCTTGCAAACCGGAAGTCCGTAGGTCAAAGGGTTTTCCTTTGGCGATCGATTGTATCGCTTATTACGTACGCATGCTCGTGTTTGTCAGAGTAAAGTCCACAAATGTGGATGAAAGTTTGTAATTTTTTGCTTTCTGGGGTAATTTGGAGCCCTGATTACGATTTCGATATCGCCGTTTCGATATTCTCATCATTTTCCCTTCTTATCCAATAATGACTATTTTCGGTCAATTTGAAAGTTCTAAACGCGTGAAACTAACATACTTCTAGCCGGCGGATGGGGACGCAAATTTTTCTGTGGCAAGCCACAGACCCCATTAGGTTGTCGGCCAAAGCGGAAGACCGTGCTTAAAGGGGTTCTCCTTCGGCGATCAAAAGAGTCAAAACATACCAAAGGGGGGGGTCTTTCTCCTTTTTTGACAAGGATTTTTTCAATTTTAGAGAAAAATGGTCGGTTTTTTAGCACTTCCTGACGTAAAATGAACCCCTGATTACGATTTTGGGGGTCCGACTCCGATATTTCTATCAGTCGCCTGTCAAAGTTAAGAAAACCGCCAAAAACCCGTTTTTTTTGCGTTTCGAAGGGCAAAAATGGCACTAAACGGTGAAGGGGAGGGACGCAATTGCTCCTGAGGGTAGCCAACAGACCCATCCGAATCCCCTCCAAACCGGAAGTCCGTAGGTCAAAGGGTTTTCTTTCGGCGACCGACGAAAGTTTCGGTTTTAACCTAACGTAACCTAACCTAACCTAACCTAAGCTCACGTCGCCACACTAACATTCGCAAACGTGGACCAATGTTGGTAATTTTTTGGTTACTGGGCTAATTTGGAGCCCTGATTACGATTCCGGAATCGCCGTTTCGATATTCTTAACCGTTTGCCTTCTAATTCATAGCGGTTTATTGGTGTATTTTTATTACGAAAACGTGTGAAACAAATATAGTTTTAACCGGCCGAGGAAGACGCAATCGCTTCTGTGGCAAGCCAACAGACTCCGGCAGATGCTCTTGCAAACCGGAAGTCCGTAGGTCAAAGGGTTTTCCTTTGGCGATCGATTGTATCGCTTATTACGTACGCATGCTCGTGTTTGTCAGAGTAAAGTCCACAAATGTGGATGAAAGTTTGTAATTTTTTGCTTTCTGGGGTAATTTGGAGCCCTGATTACGATTTCGATATCGCCGTTTCGATATTCTCATCATTTTCCCTTCTTATCCAATAATGACTATTTTCGGTCAATTTGAAAGTTCTAAACGCGTGAAACTAACATACTTCTAGCCGGCGGATGGGGACGCAAATTTTTCTGTGGCAAGCCACAGACCCCATTAGGTTGTCGGCCAAAGCGGAAGACCGTGCTTAAAGGGGTTCTCCTTCGGCGATCAAAAGAGTCAAAACATACCAAAGGGGGGGGTCTTTCTCCTTTTTTGACAAGGATTTTTTCAATTTTAGAGAAAAATGGTCGGTTTTTTAGCACTTCCTGACGTAAAATGAACCCCTGATTACGATTTTGGGGGTCCGACTCCGATATTTCTATCAGTCGCCTGTCAAAGTTAAGAAAACCGCCAAAAACCCGTTTTTTTGCGTTTCGAAGGGCAAAAATGGCACTAAACGGTGAAGGGGAGGGACGCAATTGCTCCTGAGGGTAGCCAACAGACCCATCCGAATCCCCTCCAAACCGGAAGTCCGTAGGTCAAAGGGTTTTCTTTCGGCGACCGACGAAAGTTTCGGTTTTAACCTAACGTAACCTAACCTAACCTAACCTAAGCTCACGTCGCCACACTAACATTCGCAAACGTGGACCAATGTTGGTAATTTTTTGGTTACTGGGCTAATTTGGAGCCCTGATTACGATTCCGGAATCGCCGTTTCGATATTCTTAACCGTTTGCCTTCTAATTCATAGCGGTTTATTGGTGTATTTTTATTACGAAAACGTGTGAAACAAATATAGTTTTAACCGGCCGAGGAAGACGCAATCGCTTCTGTGGCAAGCCAACAGACTCCGGCAGATGCTCTTGCAAACCGGAAGTCCGTAGGTCAAAGGGTTTTCCTTTGGCGATCGATTGTATCGCTTATTACGTACGCATGCTCGTGTTTGTCAGAGTAAAGTCCACAAATGTGGATGAAAGTTTGTAATTTTTTGCTTTCTGGGGTAATTTGGAGCCCTGATTACGATTTCGATATCGCCGTTTCGATATTCTCATCATTTTCCCTTCTTATCCAATAATGGCTATTTTCGGTCAATTTGAAAGTTCTAAACGCGTGAAACTAACATACTTCTAGCCGGCGGATGGGGACGCAAATTTTTCTGTGGCAAGCCACAGACCCCATTAGGTTGTCGGCCAAAGCGGAAGACCGTGCTTAAAGGGGTTCTCCTTCGGCGATCAAAAGAGTCAAAACATACCAAAGGGGGGGATCTTTCTCCTTTTTTGACAAGGATTTTTTCAATTTTAGAGAAAAATGGTCGGTTTTTTAGCACTTCCTGACGTAAAATGAACCCCTGATTACGATTTTGGGGGTCCGACTCCGATATTTCTATCAGTCGCCTGTCAAAGTTAAGAAAACCGCCAAAAACCCGTTTTTTTTGCGTTTCGAAGGGCAAAAATGGCACTAAACGGTGAAGGGGAGGGACGCAATTGCTCCTGAGGGTAGCCAACAGACCCATCCGAATCCCCTCCAAACCGGAAGTCCGTAGGTCAAAGGGTTTTCTTTCGGCGACCGACGAAAGTTTCGGTTTTAACCTAACGTAACCTAACCTAACCTAACCTAAGCTCACGTCGCCACACTAACATTCGCAAACGTGGACCAATGTTGGTAATTTTTTGGTTACTGGGCTAATTTGGAGCCCTGATTACGATTCCGGAATCGCCGTTTCGATATTCTTAACCGTTTGCCTTCTAATTCATAGCGGTTTATTGGTGTATTTTTATTACGAAAACGTGTGAAACAAATATAGTTTTAACCGGCCGAGGAAGACGCAATCGCTTCTGTGGCAAGCCAACAGACTCCGGCAGATGCTCTTGCAAACCGGAAGTCCGTAGGTCAAAGGGTTTTCCTTTGGCGATCGATTGTATCGCTTATTACGTACGCATGCTCGTGTTTGTCAGAGTAAAGTCCACAAATGTGGATGAAAGTTTGTAATTTTTTGCTTTCTGGGGTAATTTGGAGCCCTGATTACGATTTCGATATCGCCGTTTCGATATTCTCATCATTTTCCCTTCTTATCCAATAATGGCTATTTTCGGTCAATTTGAAAGTTCTAAACGCGTGAAACTAACATACTTCTAGCCGGCGGATGGGGACGCAAATTTTTCTGTGGCAAGCCACAGACCCCATTAGGTTGTCGGCCAAAGCGGAAGACCGTGCTTAAAGGGGTTCTCCTTCGGCGATCAAAAGAGTCAAAACATACCAAAGGGGGGGGTCTTTCTCCTTTTTTGACAAGGATTTTTTCAATTTTAGAGAAAAATGGTCGGTTTTTTAGCACTTCCTGACGTAAAATGAACCCCTGATTACGATTTTGGGGGTCCGACTCCGATATTTCTATCAGTCGCCTGTCAAAGTTAAGAAAACCGCCTGCGTTTCGAAGGGCAAAAATGGCACTAAACGGTGAAGGGGAGGGACGCAATTGCTCCTGAGGGTAGCCAACAGACCCATCCGAATCCCCTCCAAACCGGAAGTCCGTAGGTCAAAGGGTTTTCTTTCGGCGACCGACGAAAGTTTCGGTTTTAACCTAACGTAACCTAACCTAACCTAACCTAAGCTCACGTCGCCACACTAACATTCGCAAACGTGGACCAATGTTGGTAATTTTTTGGTTACTGGGCTAATTTGGAGCCCTGATTACGATTCCGGAATCGCCGTTTCGATATTCTTAACCGTTTGCCTTCTAATTCATAGCGGTTTATTGGTGTATTTTTATTACGAAAACGTGTGAAACAAATATAGTTTTAACCGGCCGAGGAAGACGCAATCGCTTCTGTGGCAAGCCAACAGACTCCGGCAGATGCTCTTGCAAACCGGAAGTCCGTAGGTCAAAGGGTTTTCCTTTGGCGATCGATTGTATCGCTTATTACGTACGCATGCTCGTGTTTGTCAGAGTAAAGTCCACAAATGTGGATGAAAGTTTGTAATTTTTTGCTTTCTGGGGTAATTTGGAGCCCTGATTACGATTTCGATATCGCCGTTTCGATATTCTCATCATTTTCCCTTCTTATCCAATAATGACTATTTTCGGTCAATTTGAAAGTTCTAAACGCGTGAAACTAACATACTTCTAGCCGGCGGATGGGGACGCAAATTTTTCTGTGGCAAGCCACAGACCCCATTAGGTTGTCGGCCAAAGCGGAAGACCGTGCTTAAAGGGGTTCTCCTTCGGCGATCAAAAGAGTCAAAACATACCAAAGGGGGGGGTCTTTCTCCTTTTTTGACAAGGATTTTTTCAATTTTAGAGAAAAATGGTCGGTTTTTTAGCACTTCCTGACGTAAAATGAACCCCTGATTACGATTTTGGGGGTCCGACTCCGATATTTCTATCAGTCGCCTGTCAAAGTTAAGAAAACCGCCAAAAACCCGTTTTTTTTGCGTTTCGAAGGGCAAAAATGGCACTAAACGGTGAAGGGGAGGGACGCAATTGCTCCTGAGGGTAGCCAACAGACCCATCCGAATCCCCTCCAAACCGGAAGTCCGTAGGTCAAAGGGTTTTCTTTCGGCGACCGACGAAAGTTTCGGTTTTAACCTAACGTAACCTAACCTAACCTAAGCTCACGTCGCCACACTAACATTCGCAAACGTGGACCAATGTTGGTAATTTTTTGGTTACTGGGCTAATTTGGAGCCCTGATTACGATTCCGGAATCGCCGTTTCGATATTCTTAACCGTTTGCCTTCTAATTCATAGCGGTTTATTGGTGTATTTTTATTACGAAAACGTGTGAAACAAATATAGTTTTAACCGGCCGAGGAAGACGCAATCGCTTTTGTGGCAAGCCAACAGACTCCGGCAGATGCTCTTGCAAACCGGAAGTCCGTAGGTCAAAGGGTTTTTCTTTGGCGATCGATTGTATCGCTTATTACGTACGCATGCTCGTGTTTGTCAGAGTAAAGTCCACAAATGTGGATGAAAGTTTGTAATTTTTTGCTTTCTGGGGTAATTTGGAGCCCTGATTACGATTTCGAAATCGCCGTTTCGCTATTCTCATCATTTTCCCTTCTTATCCAATAATGGCTATTTTCGGTCAATTTGAAAGTTCTAAACGCGTGAAACTAACATACTTCTAGCCGGCGGATGGGGACCCAAGTTTTTCTGTGGCAAGCCACAGACCCCATTAGGTTGTCGGCCAAAGCGGAAGACCGTTCTTAAAGGGGTTCTCCTTTGGCGATCAAAAAAGTCAAAACATACCAAAGAGGGGGGTCTTTCTCCTTTTTTGACAAGGATTTTTTCAATTTTAGAGAAAAATGGTCGGTTTTTTAGCACTTCCTGACGTAAAATGAACCGCTGATTACGATTTTGGGGGTCCGACTCCGATATTTCTATCAGTCGCCTGTCAAAGTTAAGAAAACCGCCAAAAACCCGTTTTTTTTGCGTTTCGAAGGGCAAAAAAGGCACTAAACGGTGAAGGGGAGGGACGCAATTGCTCTTGAGGGTAGCCAACAGACCCATCCGAATCCCCTCCAAACCGGAAGTGCGTAAGTCAAGGGGTTTTCTTTCGGCGACCGACGAAAGTTTCGGTTTTAACCTAACCTAACCTAACCTCACGTCGCCACACTAACATTCGCAAACGTGGACCAATGTTGGTAATTTTTTGGTTACTGGGGTAATTTGGAGCCCTGATTACG
The DNA here is from genome assembly GCA_963932245.1 of Tachinus rufipes. Lineage (NCBI taxonomy): Eukaryota > Metazoa > Arthropoda > Insecta > Coleoptera > Staphylinidae > Tachinus > Tachinus rufipes. The sequence continues at coordinate 3,357,805 of OZ010745.1, forward strand.
ATTCCGGAATCGCCGTTTCGATATTCTTAACCGTTTGCCTTCTAATTCATAGCGGTTTATTGGTGTATTTTTATTACGAAAACGTGTGAAACAAATATAGTTTTAACCGGCCGAGGAAGACGCAATCGCTTCTGTGGCAAGCCAACAGACTCCGGCAGATGCTCTTGCAAACCGGAAGTCCGTAGGTCAAAGGGTTTTTCTTTGGCGATCGATTGTATCGCTTATTACGTACGCATGCTCGTGTTTGTCAGAGTAAAGTCCACAAATGTGGATGAAAGTTTGTAATTTTTTGCTTTCTGGGGTAATTTGGAGCCCTGATTACGATTTCGAAATCGCCGTTTCGATATTCTCATCATTTTCCCTTCTTCTGCATTAATGGCTATTTTCGGTCAATTTGAAAGTTCTAAACGCGTGAAACTAACATACTTCTAGCCGGCGGATGGGGACGAATTTTTTTTTGTGGCAAGCCACAGACCCGATTAGGTTGTCGGTCAAAGCGGAAGACCGTGCTTTAAGGGGTTCTTCTTCGGCGATCGAAAGAGTCGAAACATACCAAAGGGGGGGGTCTTTCTCCTTTTTTGACAAGGATTTTTTCAATTTTGGAGAAAAAAGGTCGGTTTTTTAGCACTTCCTGACGTAAAATGAACCCCTGATTACGATTTTGGGGGTCCGACTCCGATATTTCTATCGGTTGCCTGTCAAAGTTAAGAAAACCGCCAAAAACACGTTTTTTTTGCGTTTCGAAGGGCAAAACAGGCACTAAACAGTGAAGGGGAGGGACGCAATTGCTCCTGAAGGTAGCCAACAGACCCATCGGAATCCCCTCCAAACCGGAAGTCCGTAGGTCAAAGGGTTTTCTTTCGGCGACCGACGAAAGTTTCGGTTTTAACCTAACGTAACCTAACCTAACCTAACCTAAGCTCACGTCGCCACACTAACATTCGCAAACGTGGACCAATGTTGGTAATTTTTTGGTTACTGGGGTAATTTGGAGCCCTGATTACGATTCCGGAATCGCCGTTTCGATATTCTTAACCGTTTGCCTTCTAATTCATAGCGGTTTATTGGTGTATTTTTATTACGAAAACGTGTGAAACAAATATAGTTTCAACCGGCCGAGGAAGACGCAATCGCTTCTGTGGCAAGCCAACAGACTCCGGCAGATGCTCTTGCAAACCAGAAGTCCGTAGGTCAAATGGTTTTCTTTCGGCAATCGATTGTATCGCTTATTATGTACGCATGCTCGTGTTTGTCAGAGTAAAATCCACAAATGTGGATGAAAGTTTGTAATTTTTTGCTTTCTTGGGTAATTTAGAGCCCTGATTACGATTTCGATATCGCCGTTTCGATATTCTCATCATTTTCCCTTCTTCTGCATTAATGGCTATTTTCGGTCAATTTGAAAGTTCTAAACGCGTGAAACTAACATACTTCTAGCCGGCGGATGGGGACGAATTTTTTTTTGTGGCAAGCCACAGACCCGATTAGGTTGTCGGTCAAAGCGGAAGACCGTGCTTTAAGGGGTTCTTCTTCGGCGATCGAAAGAGTCGAAACATACCAAAGGGGAGGGTCTTTCTCCTTTTTTGACAAGGATTTTTTCAATTTTGGAGAAAAAAGGTCGGTTTTTTAGCACTTCCTGACGTAAAATGAACCCCTGATTACGATTTTGGGGGTCCGACTCCGATATTTCTATCGGTTGCCTGTCAAAGTTAAGAAAACCGCCAAAAACACGTTTTTTTTGCGTTTTGAAGGGCAAAACAGGCACTAAACGGTGAAGGGGAGGGACGCAATTGCTCCTGAGGATAGCCAACAGGCCCATCCGAATCCCCTCCAAACCGGAAGTCCGTAGGTCAAAGGGTTTTCTTTCGGCGACCGACGAAAGTTTCGATTTTAACCTAACGTAACCTAACCTAACCTAACCTAAGCTCACGTCGCTACACTAACATTCGCAAACGTGGACCAATGTTGGTAATTTTTTGGTTACTGGGCTAATTTGGAGCCCTGATTACGATTCCGGAATCGCCGTTTCGATATTCTTAACCGTTTGCCTTCTAATTCATAGCGGTTTATTGGTGTATTTTTATTACGAAAACGTGTGAAACAAATATAGTTTTAACCGGCCGAGGAAGACGCAATCGCTTCTGTGGCAAGCCAACAGACTCCGGCAGATGCTCTTGCAAACCGGAAGTCCGTAGGTCAAAGGGTTTTCCTTTGGCGATCGATTGTATCGCTTATTACGTACGCATGCTCGTGTTTGTCAGAGTAAAGTCCACAAATGTGGATAAAAGTTTGTAATATTTTGCTTTCTGGGGTAATTTGGAGCCCTGATTACGATTTCGAAATCGCCGTTTCGATATTCTCATCATTTTCCCTTCTTATCCAATAATGGCTATTTTCGGTCAATTTGAAAGTTCTAAACGCGTGAAACTAACATACTTCTAGCCGGCGGATGGGGACGCAAATTTTTCTGTGGCAAGCCACAGACCCCATTAGGTTGTCGGCCAAAGCGAAAGACCGTGCTTAAAGGGGTTCTCCTTCGGCGATCAAAAGAGTCAAAACATACCAAAGGGGGGGGGTCTTTCTCCTTTTTTGACAAGGATTTTTTCAATTTTAGAGAAAAATGGTCGGTTTTTTAGCACTTCCTGACGTAAAATAAACCCCTGATTACGATTTTGGGGGTCCGACTCCGATATTTCTACCAGTCGCCTGTCAAAGTTAAGAAAACCGCCAAAAACCCGTTTTTTTTGCGTTTCGAAGGGCAAAAAAGGCACTAAACGGTGAAGGGGAGCGACGCAATTGCTCCTGAGGGTAGCCAACAGACCCATCCGAATCCCCTCCAAACCGGAAGTCCGTAGGTGAAAGGTTTCGGTTTCATCCTAACCTAACCTCAAGTCGCCAGACTAACATTCGCAAATGTGGACCAATGTTGGTAATTTTTTGGTTACTGGGGTAGTTTGTAGCCCTGATTATGATTCCGGAATCGCCGTTTCGATATTCTTAACATTTCTCCTTCTAATAAAAAGCGACAACGCGAAGCAAAGCAAACATAGTTTTAGCCGGCGGAGCGGGACGCGGATTTTTTTTGTAGCAAGTCACTGGACCCTGGCAGATGTTGCTGCAAACCAGAAGTCCGTATGTCAAAGTTAAATGTAGGAAAGGGGGGTATATCTGATTGAATGAATAAAAATTTGATCTTCACAGATTGCGCCAACTATGACAAAAACTTGAGTGGCCTGTTAGCCATCCAAATGCATTGGAACAAGGGTCAGATTCTAATATCAGCAACTTTTGTAATCAAAATGATGTATTTTCAATGAAATCAAGTAACATTTTGTTTCCTATTTCACAGAAAGTCATTCTCGCAAGACAAAAATCACAGCAATCCGAAAAACACCCCAAACCTATTATGAACCCTTAAATTACCAATTATTAATAAGTACTCATTAAATTGATATTTCTGAAAGCATTTTTGCAAATCCTTGGTGTAGAAGAGTACCAAATCTTGAAACTATGAAAGGAAAATAATGCAAAAGATATAAAATAAGATTTTTGTTTATTTAATATAAATTATTATCTTAGTTGGGTTGTTCCACAGTGCGAGCTGGGCCTGTAATGGGACGATGATTTTTAGCCAAATAGTCGGCATACTCTTGATAAGGTGTCTTTGTAAGAGGCATCTCCTTCCACAAATCAGGGCTCAAATAGGCATAAGTCTTGGCAATAGCAGCATAAGTTGCCTTAGCGAAATTGCCAAGAGTACCAGTAGAACCACGAGCTGAAGTATAACAATCCTCAATACCAGCCATCTGGAGAAGCTTCTTTGGAACTGGAGCAGATACAATTCCGGTACCACGAGGAGCAGGAATCAAACGCACAGTTACAGATCCACATTTACCAGTTACCTATAATAAAGAAATAGTGTTAATATGTTATAATTAAATGGTACAAGAAAATTGTTTTTGGTGTAAAAATCAGACACTTCAAGGCATCAATATGGGTGTCTCACGACCCTTCAGTGGAAACCGCGAAAGAAGTGGTGAAAGGTCTCATCATTTAAATTATTAGTAATAAAATAGCAACAAATTGTAATAAACAAACCTTGCATGGGACGGTGTGAGGTTTGCCGATCTTGTTACCCCAATAACCTCTACGTACTGGAACGACGGAAAGTTTGGCTAAGATAATAGCACCACGAATAGCGGTTGCTACTTCCTTGCTGCATTTAACGCCAAGTCCAATATGGCCATCACTGTCACCAATAGCAACGAATGCCTTGAAACGTGTACGTTGACCAGCACGGGTTTGCTTCTGTACGGGCATAATCTTCAAAACCTGTGGGAAAAATTTATAAATTAATATTTATTACAAATTAAATTAGTTTGAGGCTAATTTTGTAATAATCAGATTTCTTAGGCCATCATGAGGATGATTCCTTCTGGTGGAAACCGCGAAAGAATAAATTTTAATCATCACGATAATAATTTTTTAATTTAAGTTAATAATATAAGAATTTTATTTACCTCATCCTTAAGATTGGATCCAATAAAGAAGTCGATGATTTCGAACTCTTTGATGGAAAGTGAGAATAGATAGATTTCTTCCAATGTACGGATCTTGCCATCACGTACTAAGCGACCCAATTTGGTTACAGGAATCCATTCTTTTTGATCTTCCTTTCCACGACCGCGGCCTCTACCACGACCACGTCCTCTACCTCTTGGACCTCCACGTCCACCGCCTGCACCACCACGAGCACCACCAAATCCACCACGGAAACCACCGCGACCACCGGCTGGAGCTGCGTCCGCCATTCTTTACACAAAATAAAAATTGATTAGATTTATTTGTTATGGATTGAAATCGTTTTATTGACGATTTGGTATTAATGTAGCAGTACAGTGTATTGCACCAATTATGATTTGAATTGGTGAATATAGCGAGCACGGCATATGATCTTACAGTCAAAAACGCCGCCATAATTTATTAAGCGATTATGCGGAGCTGGGACTGTGTAATAAAATGTTGAAAGTAATCTAAACAATTTATTTAAATATATTAAAATCAATCGTGAAATAAGGTGAAATCTTTAATTTAAATAATGTATTTGAACCACTTTCTACAAATATGATAAAATAATTAACAATAATTCTAAATTATAATTAATTTAAATCACTCAAATGTAATAAAATAACTAGCAATCAAATTGTGAAACACGAGGTGAACAAAATGGCCGCCATATGGGCAAGCCACGTGCATTTGTAAATCAATTTCAAAGCACCCAAATGCATTTATGCAACTTGAATATAAACAAATCAACTTAAATGTATCAAATAAATAATAATAATTAAAATAATACACATAAATACAAATATAGGTTAAAAACTTACGATAATATCCTTCTCCGAACAACTGTAACGGAAGAAAGAGGGAGAGCGATGTCAGCATTGCGTTTTATAGGAAATCCAACGCATGCGTAGATCCATACAATTAGTTAGACTAAATAAAACTAAAACTAGACATAGAAAGCAATTTTAAAATATAAAATTAGATTAATTAAATTATTCTAAGCTTATTTCAATTGGAATCTTATATAATTTTAATCTAATTTAGAAAATAAATGTATTTAATTCAATATACCTAAACGTCAAAATAACTTAACTCAGTGTTGCCAACAGATTTACTAAAATTAATAAAATTTCCCCAAATTAATTATTATTAAATATTGATTTTTATCAATAATTACTTCCTAAATAATACAATAATAATAATTTGCTTTATATTAATTTAATTTAAACATTGCTATATAGCATATTTACGTAATAAAATAATTGAGGTTATGTTTTTTTCTGTGTATGTTTTATTGATTTTAATATATAAATAAAATGAATTTAAACATTTTACCACAAGCAATGATTGATTCAGGCTACTAGAATGCAGACACAACATTGCTTTATTATGTATTTTGTATTATTAATATAATGATATTAAAAGGGGGCCCGAATTGTATTACGCAAATTTATTATAATAATTATCATGTTTGCAATGTAATACTTTTAATTACTCCTTATCTTGGAGGCCTCTTAAGAGTTTAAGTGATAAGCAGGAGGCTTATATTTAAAACTACGCCACTAAATATAAATCGTTGCGTTGGTAGAATAATCTAATTCTAATTTTAGTTTAATTACAATTTTAATTAATGGTTTTTCAGTAAGAATTATGCATTTTTTAATTGTTTTTTATCAGGTTTTGGGTCATTCTCACAATATTTATGACCAGCTTGGTTATTTTTTACATTTTATCGAAAGAATTTTCCACTTTTTAACAGTTTGCATCCGGATTTTGGTTTTTTCTGATAATATTTTTTTATAATCTTGCTATGTTTTGTTGTTTATGACTTTATATGAATAGATTTTTGCACTTTTTAATAGTCTATGTTCGAATTTTTGCCATTTTCAACAATACTTTGAAATTTATAGCTGGATTTTGCTGTTTTAATAATTTTATAAACATTTTTACACTTTTCAACAATACATGGCCGGGTTTCGATGCTTTCTAGTAAATATTTTAATGTTTTAAGACCGGAGTTTGCTATTTTTAACAATTCATAAATATAAACTTTAAGAATTGTTGCAACTGTCAAAATTGTATTAAAAACAGTAAAAATCTCTATGACAGCTGTCAAAATCTGTGCAAAAACTGTCAAAATTGTTATAAAAACTGTCAAAATTGTTATAAAAACTGTCAAAATTGTTATAAAAACTGCCAGGATCATAATATAAACTATCAAAATAGATTTTTGCAACTGTCAAAACTGCAGTAAAAAGTGTGAAAAACATTCTGTCAAAATTATTATAAAAATTGTCAATGATAAAAAGTGTCAAAATTCTAGTGATAACTGTAAATATTTATGCAACAACTGTCAAAAGTGCTATAAAAACTGTAATATAATCTGTCAAAACTGTAGAAGCAACTTTTAAGATTGTTGTCAAAACTATTTTAGTATTTAACTACAAACAGTGCTATTATAAAAATTATAAAGATTCTTGCAACTGTCAGAATCTATGTGACAACTGTCAAAATTGTCAGTTTATCATAATATGTCAAAATTGTAGCAAAAGTGTCAAAATACTTTTTTATTTATGCAATAACTGTCAAAATTATTATAAAAACAGTCAACATCTTAATATGAACAGTCAAAATTAAAAAAAAAAAACTGTAAAAACTATTTAACAATAAACAGTGATAGTACTGCAAAAAAATATGGAAAACATCAAATATGTATTAAAAAGTATAAAAATTTTAGTGACAGCTGTCAAAATTGTTATAATGGCTGTCAGAGATATAATAAAAACTGTGAGAATAGTTGAAACTGTTAAAATTGTAGCAAAAGTGTCAAAATTCTTGTGATAGCTGTCAAAATGTTAATTTAAATTTTTTTACAAAAATACGTGTTTCAAATCCAATTTCCTCAAAATTTTTCCAAATAAATCAATTTTTTTCTTTATATAAAACGTCTTCAGAAGACAATTCTATATGTAAAACAATCTATTAGTGTTTTCAAAATAATCAATTTAACCTCCAGAATGTCAATTTATTAAATTTAACAAAAATACTGAGTACGGACGTTTCAAATCCAATTTCCTCAAGTTTTCTTCAAGTAAACCAATTTTTTTCTTCATATAAAACTTCTTCAGAAGACAATTTTATATATGAATCTATTTATTGGTATTGTTTAAATAATCAATATAACCTCAAGAATGTCAATTTATGAAATTTAACAAAAATACAAAGTGTAAATGTTTTAAATCTATTTTTCTCAAAATTTCTCCAAATAAACCAATTTTTTTCTTCATATAAAACGACTTCAGAAAACAATTGTACATATGAATCCACTTATTGGTATTCTCTAAATAATTAATCCATTTATTAATCCACCTCTAAAATGGCAATATATTAAATTTAACAAAAATACGGAGTACGGATGTTTCAAATCCAATTTCGTCAAAATTTCTTCAAATAAATCAATTTTTTTCTTTATATAAAATCTCTTCGAAAGCCAATTCCATACGTAAAACAATATATTGGTGTTGTTTAAGTAATCAATTTAACCTCCAGAATGTTAATTTATTAAATTAAACAAAAATACGAGGTACGGATGTTTCAAACCTAATTTCCTCAAAATTTCTTCAAATAAATCAATTTTTTTCTTCATATAAAACGTCTTCAGAAGACAATTTTATATATGAATCCATTTGTAAGTATTGTCTAAATGATTAATAAAACATCCAAATTTGTCAATTTATTAAATTTAACAAAAATACTGAGTACGGGTGTTTCAAACCAAATTTCCTCAAAATTTCTTCAAATAAATCAATTTTTTTCTTTATATAAAACGTCTTCAGAAGACGATTCTATATATGAATCCACTTATTAGTATTGTTTAAATAATTAATCCAACCTCCAAAATGTTAATTTATGAAATTTAACAAAAATGTTTTAAATCTATTTTTCTCAATTTTTTTTCAAATAAATCAATTTTTTTCTTTATATAAAACGTCTTTAGAAGACAATCATATATATGAATGCATTTATTGGTATTGCCTAAATAATCAATATAATTTTGAAAATGTGAATTTATTAAATTTAACAAATATAGAGGATACGGATGTTTCAAAATCAATTTCCTAAAGATTTCTTCAAATAAACCAATTTTTTTTTTCATATAAAACGTCTTTAGAAGACGATGTTACATACAAATCCACTTATTGGTATTGTCTAAATAATTAATTTAACTTCCAGAATGTCAATTTATTAAATTTAACAAAAATACGAGGTACGGATGTTTCAAATCTAATTTTCTCAAAATTTCTTCAAATAAACCAATTTTTTTCTTCATATGAAACGTCTTCAGAAGACAATTTTATATATAAATCCATCTATTGGTGTTGTCTAAATTATTAATTTAACCTCCAAAATGTCAATTTATTAAATTTAACAAAAATACAGAGTAAGGATGTTTCAAATCCAATTTTCTCAAAATTTCTTCAAATAAACCAATTTTTTTCTTCATATAAAACGTCTTCAGAAGACAATTTTATATACCAATCTATTTATTGGTATTGTTTAAATAATCAATATAACCTCCAAAAGTCAATTTATGAAATTTAACAAAAATACAAAGTGTAAATGTTTTAAATCTATTTTTCTCAAAATTTCTTTAAATAAACCAATATTTTTCTTCATATAAAACGTCTTCAGTAGACGATTCTATATATGAATCCACTTATTGGTAATGTCTAAATAATTAATCCAACCTCCAAAATGTTAATTTATTAAATTTAACAAAAATACGGGGTACGGATATTTCAAAACCAATTTTCTCAAAATTTCTTCAAATAAACCAATTTTTTTCTTTACATGAAACGTCTTTAGAAGACGATTTTATATATGAACCCACCTATTGGTATTCTCTAAATAATTAATCTAACTTCCAAAATGTCAATATATTAAATTTAACAAAAATACGGGGTTTCAAGTCCAATTTTCTCAAAGTTTTTTCAAATAAACCAATTTTTTTCTTCATATAAAATGTCTTTAGAAGACAATTTTATATATGAATCCACCTATTGGTGTTCTATAAATAATTAATCTAACCTCCAAAATGTCAATATATTAATTTTAACAAAAATACGGGGTTTCAAATCTAATTTCCTCAAAATTTCTTTAACTAAACCATTTTTTTCTTTATATAAAACTTCTTCAGAAGACAATTTTATCTATGAATCCATCTTTTGGTATTGTCTAAATAATCAATTTAACTTCCAAACTAAAGAATTTGATATTTTTCATCTCTGTAAATATTCAATCAGTCAGAGAAGGAGGAAAAGGTGATATTCAATCTCTTGATGACTAACACTTGAACAGATGGATGTCAGTCCAGATTATGATAACCATCAAGTAGATTGAATTGGAGTGAAAACTCTTGTGGTAGCTGTTAAAAGTTGTTATAAAAGTGTCACATTCATAATAATATGACTGTAACTGTAAAAACAATTGCAACTGTCAGAATTGTATTAAAAATTACAAAAAAATGTGTCAAAATTGTTATAAAAACTGTCAAAGATATAATACGAGCTGTGAGAACAGTTTCAAATATTTAAATTGAAGTAGTAGTTAGTAACTGTCAAATTTGTTATAAAAACTGGCAGAATATGTAACAACGGTTGCGTTCAAAACGACTCATCAATCAATCACTGATTGATGAGTTACTTGATCAGATGAGTAAAACTACAAGCGCTGCCAGCAAACGATGCTCAGCGATAGCGTACAGTACGCATGATGAGTCGTTCTGAACGCGGCTAATAATTCTCAAGGTTATTATAAAACTGTAAAACAAAATGATAAATTTGTCAAAATTATCAGAATTGTTTTAAAAACTGTTAAAGTAACTCTTAGATTATATGACATTTAGCGCACAGTAAACGCTTTTGCAAAGTTAAAGAAAGAAGAATGCAAATTTTATCGAGATAAAAGTAATGAAGTTATTAAAATCCCCTTGTAGATAATATGTAGTTTATTTAAACACTTAAAATTTATTAGCACAAACTGTAAATAGATCTGTCCAATAATTATAAAATTTATTTTTATTTAGTTGGAAACACTGATAAAAGTATAACTGGTTGCCTACAATTTAAAAATAATTTATATTCTAAATTATAGTAAATATTTCTTAACATAATTAAATAAAACTACAAGAACCTATTAAATTAAGTTTATTTTAAAAATGTACACTAATTCTTCTTTTACTTAAACGGAAACTTCATTAACGAATTGGTATCCATGGTAACAAAACATCCGCATACTTTTGCCTTTCTAAAATTTAAACAACATTACAATTCATTAACAATAATCCAATATTTCAACTAACCGAATGGTGGAAAATCATCGGGATGCAACTGAATGTAATGTCTTAAAACGGCATCCTTTTCAGCAAAGTATCCGGACCTGTATTGATCAAGATAACCACCCAAAGCCCCAGCAGCTCCACTATAAATAATATGCCTATGGATTCCTAAAAATCATTTACTAAAGTAATCTGTTATTATATAATTAATTAGAGGTTATACTTACCACTAAAAACTGGACGTTTGCTAGCGTAATTAGCAAAGCATATTCCGGTAAAAGTTAAAGTGGCACATACTGCTGGACCCCAAAATTTGTTTATAAATGGTTCTTCACGATCCAAATCTGGAGTTAAAAGCTCCAATGGGGTCTTGGGAAATTTTGGACCAGTCGCCATTTTTAAAGTATTATTGACATTGATTAACAGTGTTGCCAAAATTAGTTATTCGTGATTAATTTTAAATAAAATATACTAGTTAATACTTCATATTTACCTCTTTTGTTATAAAATTGTTGATTTCTAACTAACAAATATAAATTATCAAAAAATACACATGTAAAAGTGAAATGCCGTCATAAGATAATAACATTTTTATTAAAAGTTTACTAAACTTTAATTTTTTTTGTTTATTTTATATATTTACTAATTAAAAATTGTTAAATGGTTACAAAAATTGCTTATTTAGAGAAAAAACTTAAATTTAAACAATTTCCATTACAGAAAACTTTAATGGAAATGGAGGAAAATACATAACCTTATTTGCATAAATAGGGACCACTGGTTCGACGCTTGTAATCAAAAGTTTTTTGTTTAAATAAATGCACGCAACCATATATACGCAACTGTAATAAAATAGAGCGCTTTTTATTAAAATCTTTATTTCCGCAATAAATATTAATGATACGTTATGAAAATTATTAATTATAACAATAATATCAATAGGAACATATGAAAATTTATCCAAACTTTATAAAAAGTTTGTAAGTAAAAAATAAAAATATTACCAGAATGAAAAGAGCAACAGTAATTTGCTCAGCATGGCTACCAAACTTTATTATAATTATTCAATATAAAGTTAATTAATGAGTATAAATCAATGTACTATTAAATAATTAATCTAATAGCAATCGGCATTGATGCTAAAATTGCATTTGGATGATTTTTATTGTAGATTTCAAACCTTATTTTTGCATGAAATTTGAACATAAAATATTTTTCTCATGAAATTTATTGAAAATTACACAAAATTGTCTCTTAGTACAACTAAAGTTGTATTGAAATGAGGCAAAAGTGTCATATTTTGCAAGAAATTTACACAAAAGAAACATTTTTTATGAAAAATCAAAAAATTCTCGAAATTAACAAAAAAAAAATAATTTTTTGCATGAAATTTGCACAAAACCCTAATTTTGCTTCTAAAATTCATCAAAAATTTTACAAAATTGCTAATTTTTACGCTAAAATTGCTCAAAAATTATAATTTTTGCACAAATTTGTTCTAAAATTTCAAAAAATCTCAATTTTTTGTGTAAAAATTTAACAAATATTCATTTTTTTCATTAACTTTATCAAGAATGTACATAAAATAACAATTATTTACACTAAAATTGCTCAGAAAACTTAATTGTTCCATAAAATTGTTCTAAAATGACGCAAAAGTCCCACTTTTACATGAACTTTGCACAAAAAACCTATTTTACTGCTAAAATTCATAAAAAATAGCAAATTTTTACGCTAAAATCGCTCAGAAAACTTAATTGTTGCACAAAATAGTTCTAAAATGGTGCAAAAGTCCTATTTTTTGAACAAAAATGATATTTTCTCATGAAATTTATCAAAAAATATACATAATTACAATTTTTTATACTAAATTCGTATAAATTTGCTTAGAAAAGCACAAAGTTAGTCTAAAATGGCTCAAAAGTCCAACTTTTTGCATGTAATTTGCACAAAAAAACATATTTTCTCTTCAAATTTATCAAAATTTACACAAAATTGCAATTTTTGATACTAAATTTGTTTAAAATTGCTTAGAAATGTTAATTGTTGAATAAATTTGTTCTAAAATAATTCCATGAAATTTAAAAAAAATACATATTTTCTGATGAAATTTACCAAAAATTTGTATAAAATTGCTCAGAAAACCTAATTGTAGCTTCTGTGCAGGTTCTGTGCTATAGTTATAGGGTCTAAATTTGCAAAAAAAAAACAATTCTTTGCATGAAATTTGATAAAAAAAACATATTTTTTCATGAAATTCAATAAAAATGACACAAAATTGTTATTTTTTGTACTAAATTTGTATAAAATCGTTCAGAAAAGATAATTTTTGCTAAAATTGCAAAAAATCGCAATTCTTTGCATGAGCTTTGCACAAAATACCGATTTTGGTTCTAAATTTCATGAAAATTTTTACAAAATGCAAATTTTGACGCTAAAATCGCTCAGAAAACTCAATTATTGCACAAAATTGTACAAAAAAGTACTTTTGTGCTAAAATTGCTAAGAAAAGATTATTTTTCCACAGATTATTCTAGAATCGTAAAAATCCTGCACAAAATTGTTCTAAAATCGCCAAAAAATACTTTATTTTTGCATAAACTTAGCACAAAAACGCTAAAATCGCTCAAAAAATTACATTGTTCCACAAAATGGTTCTAAATGGACGCAAAAGTCCCACTTGTTCCATATAAATTACACAAAAAAACATATTTTTTATGAAACTTGTCAAAAAATATACAAATTTATATTTTTTGTGCTAAAATTGTATAAAATCGCTCAGAAAAAATAACTTTTGCACAGAATTTAATTCTTTGCATGAATTCTGCACAGAAAACCAATAAAATTGATCAAAAATTACACAAAATTGACACAAATTGAATTTTAAATTTTTGATGAAAATTGATATTTTTGTTTCAAGTCGGGTTACAATCCAAAGGTATATACCTTTGACATTTTTGTGTTTGAACAAAAATTTTGAGAAAATTTGTTTTTGAATGTTTTGAAAATTTGAAAATTTTTGATGAAAATTGATATTTTTGTTTCAAGTCGGGTTACAATCCAAAGGTATATACCTTTGACATTTTTGTGTTTGAACAAAAATTTTCAAAGTTTTGAGAAAATTTGTTTTTGAATGTTTTGAAAATTTTTAAATTTTTGATGAAAAATGATATTTTTGTTTCAAGTCGGGTTACAATCCAAAGGTGACCTTTGACATTTTTGTGTTTGAACAAAAATTTTGAGAAAATTTGTTTTTGAATGTTTTGAAAAATTTTAAATTTTTGATGAAAATTGATATTTTTGTTTCAAGTCGGGTTACAATCCAAAGGTATATACCTTTGACATTTTTGTGTTTGAACAAAAATTTTCAAAGTTTTGAGAAAATTTGTTTTTGAATGTTTTGAAAAATTTTAAATTTTTGATGAAAATTGATATTTTTGTTTCAAGTCGGGTTACAATCCAAAGGTATATACCTTTGACATTTTTGTGTTTGAACAAAAATTTTCAAAGTTTTGAGAAAATTTGTTTTTGAATGTTTTGAAAAATTTTAAATTTTTGATGAAAATTGATATTTTTGTTTCAAGTCGGGTTACAATCCAAAGGTATATACCTTTGACATTTTTGTGTTTGAACAAAAATTTTGAGAAAATTTGTTTTTGAATGTTTTGAAAAATTTTAAATTTTTGATGAAAATTGATATTTTTGTTTCAAGTCGGGTTACAATCCAAAGGTATACCTTTGACATTTTTGTGTTTGAACAAAAATTTTGAGAAAATTTGTTTTTGAATGTTTTGAAAAATTTTAAATTTTTGATGAAAATTGATATTTTTGTTTCAAGTCGGGTTACAATCCAAAGGTATATATATACCTTTGACATTTTTGTGTTTGAACAAAAATTTTGAGAAAATTTGTTTTTGAATGTTTTGAAAAATTTTAAATTTTTGATGAAAATTGATATTTTTGTTTCAAGTCGGGTTACAATCCAAAGGTATATACCTTTGACATTTTTGTGTTTGAACAAAAATTTTGAGAAAATTTGTTTTTGAATGTTTTGAAAAATTTTAAATTTTTGATGAAAATTGATATTTTTGTTTCAAGTCGGGTTACAATCCAAAGGTATTTTTTTACTTTGACATTTTTGTGTTTGAACAAAAATTTTCAAAGTTTTGAGAAAATTTGTTTTTGAATGTTTTGAAAAATTTTAAATTTTTGATGAAAATTGATATTTTTGTTTCAAGTCGGGTTACAATCCAAAGGTATATACCTTTGACATTTTTGTGTTTAAACAAAAATTTTGAAAAAATTTGTTTTTGAATGTTTTGAAAAATTTTAAATTTTTGATGAAAATTGATATTTTTGTTTCAAGTCGGGTTACAATCCAAAGGTTATACCTTTGACATTTTTGTGTTTGAACAAAAATTTTCAAAGTTTTGAGAAAATTTGTTTTTGAATGTTTTGAAAAATTTTAAATTTTTGATGAAAATTGATATTTTTGTTTCAAGTCGGGTTACAATCCAAAGGTATATACCTTTGACATTTTTGTGTTTGAACAAAAATTTTGAGAAAATTTGTTTTTGAATGTTTTGAAAAATTTTAAATTTTTGATGAAAATTGATATTTTTGTTTCAAGTCGGGTTACAATCCAAAGGTATATACTTTTGACATTTTTGTGTTTGAACAAAAATTTTGAGAAAATTTGTTTTTGAATGTTTTGAAAAATTTTAAATTTTTGATGAAAATTGATATTTTTGTTTCAAGTCGGGTTACAATCCAAAGGTATATACCTTTGACATTTTTGTGTTTGAACAAAAATTTTGAGAAAATTTGTTTTTGAATGTTTTGAAAATTTGAAAATTTTTGATGAAAATTGATATTTTTGTTTCAAGTCGGGTTACAATCCAAAGGTATATACCTTTGACATTTTTGTGTTTGAACAAAAATTTTGAGAAAATTTGTTTTTGAATGTTTTGAAAAATTTTAAATTTTTGATGAAAATTGATATTTTTGTTTCAAGTCGGGTTACAATCCAAAGGTATTTTTTTACTTTGACATTTTTGTGTTTGAACAAAAATTTTCAAAGTTTTGAGAAAATTTGTTTTTGAATGTTTTGAAAAATTTTAAATTTTTGATGAAAATTGATATTTTTGTTTCAAGTCGGGTTACAATCCAAAGGTATATACCTTTGACATTTTTGTGTTTGAACAAAAATTTTGAGAAAATTTGTTTTTGAATGTTTTGAAAAATTTTAAATTTTTGATGAAAATTGATATTTTTGTTTCAAGTCGGGTTACAATCCAAAGGTATATACCTTTGACATTTTTGTGTTTGAACAAAAATTTTGAGAAAATTTGTTTTTGAATGTTTTGAAAATTTGAAAATTTTTGATGAAAATTGATATTTTTGTTTCAAGTCGGGTTACAATCCAAAGGTATATACCTTTGACATTTTTGTGTTTGAACAAAAATTTTGAGAAAATTTGTTTTTGAATGTTTTGAAAAATTTTAAATTTTTGATGAAAATTGATATTTTTGTTTCAAGTCGGGTTACAATCCAAAGGTATTTTTTTACTTTGACATTTTTGTGTTTGAACAAAAATTTTCAAAGTTTTGAGAAAATTTGTTTTTGAATGTTTTGAAAAATTTTAAATTTTTGATGAAAATTGATATTTTTGTTTCAAGTCGGGTTACAATCCAAAGGTATATACCTTTGACATTTTTGTGTTTGAACAAAAATTTTGAGAAAATTTGTTTTTGAATGTTTTGAAAAATTTTAAATTTTTGATGAAAATTGATATTTTTGTTTCAAGTCGGGTTACAATCCAAAGGTATATACCTTTGACATTTTTGTGTTTGAACAAAAATTTTGAGAAAATTTGTTTTTGAATGTTTTGAAAAATTTTAAATTTTTGATGAAAATTGATATTTTTGTTTCAAGTCGGGTTACAATCCAAAGGTATATACCTTTGACATTTTTGTGTTTGAACAAAAATTTTGAAAAAATTTGTTTTTGAATGTTTTGAAAAATTTTAAATTTTTGATGAAAATTGATATTTTTGTTTCAAGTCGGGTTACAATCCAAAGGTATTTTTTTACTTTGACATTTTTGTGTTTGAACAAAAATTTTCAAAGTTTTGAGAAAATTTGTTTTTGAATGTTTTGAAAAATTTTAAATTTTTGATGAAAATTGATATTTTTGTTTCAAGTCGGGTTACAATCCAAAGGTATATACCTTTGACATTTTTGTGTTTGAACAAAAATTTTGAGAAAATTTGTTTTTGAATGTTTTGAAAAATTTTAAATTTTTGATGAAAATTGATATTTTTGTTTCAAGTCGGGTTACAATCCAAAGGTATATACCTTTGACATTTTTGTGTTTGAACAAAAATTTTGAGAAAATTTGTTTTTGAATGTTTTGAAAAATTTTAAATTTTTGATGAAAATTGATATTTTTGTTTCAAGTCGGGTTACAATCCAAAGGTATATACCTTTGACATTTTTGTGTTTGAACAAAAATTTTGAGAAAATTTGTTTTTGAATGTTTTGAAAAATTTTAAATTTTTGATGAAAATTGATATTTTTGTTTCAAGTCGGGTTACAATCCAAAGGTATTTTTTTACTTTGACATTTTTGTGTTTGAACAAAAATTTTCAAAGTTTTGAGAAAATTTGTTTTTGAATGTTTTGAAAAATTTTAAATTTTTGATGAAAATTGATATTTTTGTTTCAAGTCGGGTTACAATCCAAAGGTATATACCTTTGACATTTTTGTGTTTGAACAAAAATTTTGAGAAAATTTGTTTTAGAATGTTTTGAAAAATTTTTAATTTTTGATGAAAATTGATATTTTTGTTTCAAGTCGGGTTACAATCCAAAGGTATATACCTTTGACATTTTTGTGTTTGAACAAAAATTTTGAGAAAATTTGTTTTTGAATGTTTTGAAAAATTTTAAATTTTTGATGAAAATTGATATTTTTGTTTCAAGTCGGGTTACAATCCAAAGGTATATATATACCTTTGACATTTTTGTGTTTGAACAAAAATTTTGAGAAAATTTGTTTTTGAATGTTTTGAAAATTTTTAAATTTTTGATGAAAATTGATATTTTTGTTTCAAGTCGGGTTACAATCCAAAGGTATATATATACCTTTGACATTTTTGTGTTTGAACAAAAATTTTCAAAGTTTTGAGAAAATTTGTTTTTGAATGTTTTGAAAATTTTTAAATTTTTGATGAAAAATGATATTTTTGTTTCAAGTCGGGTTACAATCCAAAGGTATATACCTTTGACATTTTTGTGTTTGAACAAAAATTATGAGAAAATTTGTTTTTGAATGTTTTGAAAAAATTTAAATTTTTGATCAAAATTGATATTTTTGTTTCAAGTCGGGTTACAATCCAAAGGTATATACCTTTGACATTTTTGTGTTTGAACAAAAATTTTGAGAAAATTTGTTTTTGAATGTTTTGAAAAATTTTAAATTTTTGATGAAAATTGATATTTTTGTTTCAAGTCGGGTTACAATCCAAAGGTATATACCATTGAGATTTTTGTGTTTGAACAAAAATTTTCAAAGTTTTGAGAAAATTTGTTTTTGAATGTTTTGAAAAATTTTAAATTTTTGATGAAAATTGATATTTTTGTTTCAAGTCGGGTTACAATCCAAAGGTATATACCTTTGACATTTTTGTGTTTGAACAAAAATTTTGAGAAAATTTGTTTTTGAATGTTTTGAAAAATTTTAAATTTTTGATGAAAATTGATATTTTTGTTTCAAGTCGGGTTACAATCCAAAGGTATATATATATACCTTTGACATTTTTGTGTTTGAACAAAAATTTTGAGAAAATTTGTTTTTGAATGTTTTGAAAAATTTTAAATTTTTGATGAAAATTGATATTTTTGTTTCAAGTCGGGTTACAATCCAAAGGTATATACCTTTGACATTTTTGTGTTTGAACAAAAATTTTGAGAAAATTTGTTTTTGAATGTTTTGAAAAATTTTAAATTTTTGATGAAAATTGATATTTTTGTTTCAAGTCGGGTTACAATCCAAAGGTATATACCTTTGACATTTTTGTGTTTGAACAAAAATTTTGAGAAAATTTGTTTTTGAATGTTTTGAAAAATTTTAAATTTTTGATGAAAATTGATATTTTTGTTTCAAGTCGGGTTACAATCCAAAGGTATATACCTTTGACATTTTTGTGTTTGAACAAAAATTTTGAGAAAATTTGTTTTTGAATGTTTTGAAAAATTTTAAATTTTTGATGAAAATTGATATTTTTGTTTCAAGTCGGGTTACAATCCAAAGGTATATATATATACCTTTGACATTTTTGTGTTTGAACAAAAATTTTGAGAAAATTTGTTTTTGAATGTTTTGAAAAATTTTAAATTTTTGATGAAAATTGATATTTTTGTTTCAAGTCGGGTTACAATCCAAAGGTATATACCTTTGACATTTTTGTGTTTGAACAAAAATTTTGAGAAAATTTGTTTTTGAATGTTTTGAAAAATTTTAAATTTTTGATGAAAATTGATATTTTTGTTTCAAGTCGGGTTACAATCCAAAGGTATATACCTTTGACATTTTTGTGTTTGAACAAAAATTTTGAGAAAATTTGTTTTTGAATGTTTTGAAAAATTTTAAATTTTTGATGAAAATTGATATTTTTGTTTCAAGTCGGGTTACAATCCAAAGGTATATACCTTTGACATTTTTGTGTTTGAACAAAAATTTTGAGAAAATTTGTTTTTGAATGTTTTGAAAAATTTTAAATTTTTGATGAAAATTGATATTTTTGTTTCAAGTCGGGTTACAATCCAAAGGTATATACCTTTGACATTTTTGTGTTTGAACAAAAATTTTGAGAAAATTTGTTTTTGAATGTTTTGAAAAATTTTAAATTTTTGATGAAAATTGATATTTTTGTTTCAAGTCGGGTTACAATCCAAAGGTATATATATATACCTTTGACATTTTTGTGTTTGAACAAAAATTTTGAGAAAATTTGTTTTTGAATGTTTTGAAAAATTTTAAATTTTTGATGAAAATTGATATTTTTGTTTCAAGTCGGGTTACAATCCAAAGGTATATACCTTTGACATTTTTGTGTTTGAACAAAAATTTTGAGAAAATTTGTTTTTGAATGTTTTGAAAATTTTTAAATTTTTGATGAAAATTGATATTTTTGTTTCAAGTCGGGTTACAATCCAAAGGTATATATATATACCTTTGACATTTTTGTGTTTGAACAAAAATTTTGAGAAAATTTGTTTTTGAATGTTTTGAAAAATTTTAAATTTTTGATGAAAATTGATATTTTTGTTTCAAGTCGGGTTACAATCCAAAGGTATATACCTTTGACATTTTTGTGTTTGAACAAAAATTTTGAGAAAATTTGTTTTTGAATGTTTTGAAAAATTTTAAATTTTTGATGAAAATTGATATTTTTGTTTCAAGTCGGGTTACAATCCAAAGGTATATATATACCTTTGACATTTTTGTGTTTGAACAAAAATTTTCAAAGTTTTGAGAAAATTTGTTTTTGAATGTTTTGAAAATTTTTAAATTTTTGATGAAAAATGATATTTTTGTTTCAAGTCGGGTTACAATCCAAAGGTATATACCTTTGACATTTTTGTGTTTGAACAAAAATTATGAGAAAATTTGTTTTTGAATGTTTTGAAAAAATTTAAATTTTTGATCAAAATTGATATTTTTGTTTCAAGTCGGGTTACAATCCAAAGGTATATACCTTTGACATTTTTGTGTTTGAACAAAAATTTTGAGAAAATTTGTTTTTGAATGTTTTGAAAAATTTTAAATTTTTGATGAAAATTGATATTTTTGTTTCAAGTCGGGTTACAATCCAAAGGTATATACCATTGAGATTTTTGTGTTTGAACAAAAATTTTCAAAGTTTTGAGAAAATTTGTTTTTGAATGTTTTGAAAAATTTTAAATTTTTGATGAAAATTGATATTTTTGTTTCAAGTCGGGTTACAATCCAAAGGTATATATATATACCTTTGACATTTTTGTGTTTGAACAAAAATTTTGAGAAAATTTGTTTTTGAATGTTTTGAAAAATTTTAAATTTTTGATGAAAATTGATATTTTTGTATCAAGTCGGGTTACAATCCAAAGGTATATACCTTTGACATTTTTGTGTTTGAACAAAAATTTTGAGAAAATTTGTTTTTGAATGTTTTGAAAAATTTTAAATTTTTGATGAAAATTGATATTTTTGTTTCAAGTCGGGTTACAATCCAAAGGTATATACCTTTGACATTTTTGTGTTTGAACAAAAATTTTGAGAAAATTTGTTTTTGAATGTTTTGAAAAATTTTAAATTTTTGATGAAAATTGATATTTTTGTTTCAAGTCGGGTTACAATCCAAAGGTATATACCTTTGACATTTTTGTGTTTGAACAAAAATTTTGAGAAAATTTGTTTTTGAATGTTTTGAAAAATTTTAAATTTTTGATGAAAATTGATATTTTTGTTTCAAGTCGGGTTACAATCCAAAGGTATATATATATACCTTTGACATTTTTGTGTTTGAACAAAAATTTTGAGAAAATTTGTTTTTGAATGTTTTGAAAAAATTTTAAATTTTTGATGAAAATTGATATTTTTGTTTCAAGTCGGGTTACAATCCAAAGGTATATACCTTTGACATTTTTGTGTTTGAACAAAAATTTTGAGAAAATTTGTTTTTGAATGTTTTGAAAAATTTTAAATTTTTGATGAAAATTGATATTTTTGTTTCAAGTCGGGTTACAATCCAAAGGTATATACCTTTGACATTTTTGTGTTTGAACAAAAATTTTGAGAAAATTTGTTTTTGAATGTTTTGAAAAATTTTAAATTTTTGATGAAAATTGATATTTTTGTTTCAAGTCGGGTTACAATCCAAAGGTATATACCTTTGACATTTTTGTGTTTGAACAAAAATTTTGAGAAAATTTGTTTTTGAATGTTTTGAAAAATTTTAAATTTTTGATGAAAATTGATATTTTTGTTTCAAGTCGGGTTACAATCCAAAGGTATATACCTTTGACATTTTTGTGTTTGAACAAAAATTTTCAAAGTTTTGAGAAAATTTGTTTTTGAATGTTTTGAAAAATTTTAAATTTTTGATGAAAATTGATATTTTTGTTTCAAGTCGGGTTACAATCCAAAGGTATATACCTTTGACATTTTTGTGTTTGAACAAAAATTTTGAGAAAATTTGTTTTTGAATGTTTTGAAAAATTTTAAATTTTTGATGAAAATTGATATTTTTGTTTCAAGTCGGGTTACAATCCAAAGGTATATACTTTTGACATTTTTGTGTTTGAACAAAAATTTTGAGAAAATTTGTTTTTGAATGTTTTGAAAAATTTTAAATTTTTGATGAAAATTGATATTTTTGTTTCAAGTCGGGTTACAATCCAAAGGTATATACCTTTGACATTTTTGTGTTTGAACAAAAATTTTGAGAAAATTTGTTTTTGAATGTTTTGAAAATTTGAAAATTTTTGATGAAAATTGATATTTTTGTTTCAAGTCGGGTTACAATCCAAAGGTATATACCTTTGACATTTTTGTGTTTGAACAAAAATTTTGAGAAAATTTGTTTTTGAATGTTTTGAAAAATTTTAAATTTTTGATGAAAATTGATATTTTTGTTTCAAGTCGGGTTACAATCCAAAGGTATATACCTTTGACATTTTTGTGTTTGAACAAAAATTTTGAGAAAATTTGTTTTTGAATGTTTTGAAAATTTGAAAATTTTTGATGAAAATTGATATTTTTGTTTCAAGTCGGGTTACAATCCAAAGGTATATACCTTTGACATTTTTGTGTTTGAACAAAAATTTTGAGAAAATTTGTTTTTGAATGTTTTGAAAAATTTTAAATTTTTGATGAAAATTGATATTTTTGTTTCAAGTCGGGTTACAATCCAAAGGTATATACCTTTGACATTTTTGTGTTTGAACAAAAATTTTGAGAAAATTTGTTTTTGAATGTTTTGAAAATTTGAAAATTTTTGATGAAAATTGATATTTTTGTTTCAAGTCGGGTTACAATCCAAAGGTATATACCTTTGACATTTTTGTGTTTGAACAAAAATTTTGAGAAAATTTGTTTTTGAATGTTTTGAAAAATTTTAAATTTTTGATGAAAATTGATATTTTTGTTTCAAGTCGGGTTACAATCCAAAGGTATTTTTTTACTTTGACATTTTTGTGTTTGAACAAAAATTTTCAAAGTTTTGAGAAAATTTGTTTTTGAATGTTTTGAAAAATTTTAAATTTTTGATGAAAATTGATATTTTTGTTTCAAGTCGGGTTACAATCCAAAGGTATATACCTTTGACATTTTTGTGTTTGAACAAAAATTTTGAGAAAATTTGTTTTTGAATGTTTTGAAAAATTTTAAATTTTTGATGAAAATTGATATTTTTGTTTCAAGTCGGGTTACAATCCAAAGGTATATACCTTTGACATTTTTGTGTTTGAACAAAAATTTTGAGAAAATTTGTTTTTGAATGTTTTGAAAAATTTTAAATTTTTGATGAAAATTGATATTTTTGTTTCAAGTCGGGTTACAATCCAAAGGTATATACCTTTGACATTTTTGTGTTTGAACAAAAATTTTCAAAGTTTTGAGAAAATTTGTTTTTGAATGTTTTGAAAAATTTTAAATTTTTGATGAAAATTGATATTTTTGTTTCAAGTCGGGTTACAATCCAAAGGTATATACCTTTGACATTTTTGTGTTTGAACAAAAATTTTGAGAAAATTTGTTTTTGAATGTTTTGAAAAATTTTAAATTTTTGATGAAAATTGATATTTTTGTTTCAAGTCGGGTTACAATCCAAAGGTATTTTTTTACTTTGACATTTTTGTGTTTGAACAAAAATTTTCAAAGTTTTGAGAAAATTTGTTTTTGAATAATTTGAAAAATTTTAAATTTTTGATGAAAATTGATATTTTTGTTTCAAGTCGGGTTACAATCCAAAGGTATATACCTTTGACATTTTTGTGTTTGAACAAAAATTTTGAGAAAATTTGTTTTTGAATGTTTTGAAAAATTTTAAATTTTTGATGAAAATTGATATTTTTGTTTCAAGTCGGGTTACAATCCAAAGGTATATATATACCTTTGACATTTTTGTGTTTGAACAAAAATTTTCAAAGTTTTGAGAAAATTTGTTTTTGAATGTTTTGAAAATTTTTAAATTTTTGATGAAAAATGATATTTTTGTTTCAAGTCGGGTTACAATCCAAAGGTGACCTTTGACATTTTTGTGTTTGAACAAAAATTTTGAGAAAATTTGTTTTTGAATGTTTTGAAAAATTTTAAATTTTTGATGAAAATTGATATTTTTGTTTCAAGTCGGGTTACAATCCAAAGGTATATACCTTTGACATTTTTGTGTTTGAACAAAAATTTTCGAAGTTTTGAGAAAATTTGTTTTTGAATGTTTTGAAAAATTTTAAATTTTTGATGAAAATTGATATTTTTGTTTCAAGTCGGGTTACAATCCAAAGGTATACCTTTGACATTTTTGTGTTTGAACAAAAATTTTGAGAAAATTTGTTTTTGAATGTTTTGAAAAATTTTAAATTTTTGATGAAAATTGATATTTTTGTTTCAAGTCGGGTTACAATCCAAAGGTATATACCTTTGACATTTTTGTGTTTGAACAAAAAATTTCAAAGTTTTGAGAAAATTTGTTTTTGAATGTTTTGAAAATTTTTAAATTTTTGATAAAAAATAATATTTTTGTTTCAAGTCGGGTTACAATCCAAAGGTATATACCTTTGACATTTTTGTGTTTGAACAAAAATTTTGAGAAAATTTGTTTTTGAATGTTTTGAAAAATTTTAAATTTTTGATGAAAATTGATATTTTTGTTTCAAGTCGGGTTACAATCCAAAGGTATACCTTTGACATTTTTGTGTTTGAACAAAAATTTTCAAAGTTTTGAGAAAATTTGTTTTTGAATGTTTTGAAAAATTTTAAATTTTTGATGAAAATTGATATTTTTGTTTCAAGTCGGGTTACAATCCAAAGGTATATATATACCTTTGACATTTTTGTGTTTGAACAAAAATTTTGAGAAAATTTGTTTTTGAATGTTTTGAAAAATTTTAAATTTTTGATGAAAATTGATATTTTTGTTTCAAGTCGGGTTACAATCCAAAGGTATATACCTTTGACATTTTTGTGTTTGAACAAAAATTTTGAGAAAATTTGTTTTTGAATGTTTTGAAAAATTTTAAATTTTTGATGAAAATTGATATTTTTGTTTCAAGTCGGGTTACAATCCAAAGGTATATACCTTTGACATTTTTGTGTTTGAACAAAAATTTTCAAAGTTTTGAGAAAATTTGTTTTTGAATGTTTTGAAAAATTTTAAATTTTTGATGAAAATTGATATTTTTGTTTCAAGTCGGGTTACAATCCAAAGGTATATACCTTTGACATTTTTGTGTTTGAACAAAAATTTTGAGAAAATTTGTTTTTGAATGTTTTGAAAAATTTTAAAATTTTTGATGAAAATTGATATTTTTGTTTCAAGTCGGGTTACAATCCAAAGGTATATACCTTTGACATTTTTGTGTTTGAACAAAAATTTTGAGAAAATTTGTTTTTGAATGTTTTGAAAAATTTTAAATTTTTGATGAAAATTGATATTTTTGTTTCAAGTCGGGTTACAATCCAAAGGTATATACCTTTGACATTTTTGTGTTTGAACAAAAATTTTCAAAGTTTTGAGAAAATTTGTTTTTGAATGTTTTGAAAAATTTTAAATTTTTGATGAAAATTGATATTTTTGTTTCAAGTCGGGTTACAATCCAAAGGTATATACCTTTGACATTTTTGTGTTTGAACAAAAATTTTCAAAGTTTTGAGAAAATTTGTTTTTGAATGTTTTGAAAAATTTTAAATTTTTGATGAAAATTGATATTTTTGTTTCAAGTCGGGTTACAATCCAAAGGTATATACCTTTGACATTTTTGTGTTTGAACAAAAATTTTGAGAAAATTTGTTTTTGAATGTTTTGAAAAATTTTAAATTTTTGATGAAAATTGATATTTTTGTTTCAAGTCGGGTTACAATCCAAAGGTATATACCTTTGACATTTTTGTGTTTGAACAAAAATTTTGAGAAAATTTGTTTTTGAATGTTTTGAAAAATTTTAAATTTTTGATGAAAATTGATATTTTTGTTTCAAGTCGGGTTACAATCCAAAGGTATATACCTTTGACATTTTTGTGTTTGAACAAAAATTTTGAGAAAATTTGTTTTTGAATGTTTTGAAAAATTTTAAATTTTTGATGAAAATTGATATTTTTGTTTCAAGTCGGGTTACAATCCAAAGGTATATATATACCTTTGACATTTTTGTGTTTGAACAAAAATTTTGAGAAAATTTGTTTTTGAATGTTTTGAAAAATTTTAAATTTTTGATGAAAATTGATATTTTTGTTTCAAGTCGGGTTACAATCCAAAGGTATATATATATACCTTTGACATTTTTGTGTTTGAACAAAAATTTTCAAAGTTTTGAGAAAATTTGTTTTTGAATGTTTTGAAAATTTTTAAATTTTTGATGAAAAATGATATTTTTGTTTCAAGTCGGGTTACAATCCAAAGGTATATACCTTTGACATTTTTGTGTTTGAACAAAAATTATGAGAAAATTTGTTTTTGAATGTTTTGAAAAAATTTAAATTTTTGATCAAAATTGATATTTTTGTTTCAAGTCGGGTTACAATCCAAAGGTATATACCTTTGACATTTTTGTGTTTGAACAAAAATTTTGAGAAAATTTGTTTTTGAATGTTTTGAAAAATTTTAAATTTTTGATGAAAATTGATATTTTTGTTTCAAGTCGGGTTACAATCCAAAGGTATATACCATTGAGATTTTTGTGTTTGAACAAAAATTTTCAAAGTTTTGAGAAAATTTGTTTTTGAATGTTTTGAAAAATTTTAAATTTTTGATGAAAATTGATATTTTTGTTTCAAGTCGGGTTACAATCCAAAGGTATATACCTTTGACATTTTTGTGTTTGAACAAAAATTTTCAAAGTTTTGAGAAAATTTGTTTTTGAATGTTTTGAAAATTTTTAAATTTTTGATGAAAAATGATATTTTTGTTTCAAGTCGGGTTACAATCCAAAGGTATATACCTTTGACATTTTTGTGTTTGAACAAAAATTTTCAAAGTTTTGAGAAAATTTGTTTTTGAATGTTTTGAAAATTTTTAAATTTTTGTTGAAAAATGATATTTTTGTTTTAAGTCGGGTTACAATCCAAAGGTATATACCTTTGACATTTTTGTGTTTGAACAAAAATTTTGAGAAAATTTGTTTTTGAATGTTTTGAAAAATTTTAAATTTTTGATGAAAATTGATATTTTTGTTTCAAGTCGGGTTACAATCCAAAGGTATATACCTTTGACATTTTTGTGTTTGAACAAAAATTTTGAGAAAATTTGTTTTTGAATGTTTTGAAAAATTTTAAATTTTTGATGAAAATTGATATTTTTGTTTCAAGTCGGGTTACAATCCAAAGGTATACCTTTGACATTTTTGTGTTTGAACAAAAATTTTGAGAAAATTTGTTTTTGAATGTTTTGAAAATTTTAAAATTTTTGATGAAAATTGATATTTTTGTTTCAAGTCGGGTTACAATCCAAAGGTATATACCTTTGACATTTTTGTGTTTGAACAAAAATTTTGAGAAAATTTGTTTTTGAATGTTTTGAAAAATTTTAAATTTTTGATGAAAATTGATATTTTTGTTTCAAGTCGGGTTACAATCCAAAGGTATATACCTTTGACATTTTTGTGTTTGAACAAAAATTTTGAGAAAATTTGTTTTTGAATGTTTTGAAAATTTTAAAATTTTTGATGAAAATTGATATTTTTGTTTCAAGTCGGGTTACAATCCAAAGGTATATACCTTTGACATTTTTGTGTTTGAACAAAAATTTTGAGAAAATTTGTTTTTGAATGTTTTGAAAAATTTTAAATTTTTGATGAAAATTGATATTTTTGTTTCAAGTCGGGTTACAATCCAAAGGTATATATATACCTTTGACATTTTTGTGTTTGAACAAAAATTTTGAGAAAATTTGTTTTTGAATGTTTTGAAAATTTTAAAATTTTTGATGAAAATTGATATTTTTGTTTCAAGTCGGGTTACAATCCTATACCTTTGACATTTTTGTGTTTGAACAAAAATTTTGAGAAAATTTGTTTTTGAATGTTTTGAAAAATTTTAAATTTTTGATGAAAATTGATATTTTTGTTTCAAGTCGGGTTACAATCCAAAGGTATTTTTTTACTTTTGACATTTTTGTGTTTGAACAAAAATTTTCAAAGTTTTGAGAAAATTTGTTTTTGAATAATTTGAAAAATTTTAAATTTTTGATGAAAATTGATATTTTTGTTTCAAGTCGGGTTACAATCCAAAGGTATATACCTTTGACATTTTTGTGTTTGAACAAAAATTTTGAGAAAATTTGTTTTTGAATGTTTTGAAAAATTTTAAATTTTTGATGAAAATTGATATTTTTGTTTCAAGTCGGGTTACAATCCAAAGGTATATACCTTTGACATTTTTGTGTTTGAACAAAAATTTTCAAAGTTTTGAGAAAATTTGTTTTTGAATGTTTTGAAAATTTTTAAATTTTTGATGAAAAATGATATTTTTGTTTCAAGTCGGGTTACAATCCAAAGGTGACCTTTGACATTTTTGTGTTTGAACAAAAATTTTGAGAAAATTTGTTTTTGAATGTTTTGAAAAATTTTAAATTTTTGATGAAAATTGATATTTTTGTTTTCAAGTCGGGTTACAATCCAAAGTATATACCTTTGACATTTTTGTGTTTGAACAAAAATTTTCGAAGTTTTGAGAAAATTTGTTTTTGAATGTTTTGAAAAATTTTAAATTTTTGATGAAAATTGATATTTTTGTTTCAAGTCGGGTTACAATCCAAAGGTATACCTTTGACATTTTTGTGTTTGAACAAAAATTTTGAGAAAATTTGTTTTTGAATGTTTTGAAAAATTTTAAATTTTTGATGAAAATTGATATTTTTTGTTTCAAGTCGGGTTACAATCCAAAGGTATATACCTTTGACATTTTGTGTTTGAACAAAAAATTTCAAAGTTTTGAGAAAATTTGTTTTTGAATGTTTTGAAAATTTTTAAATTTTTGATAAAAAATAATATTTTTGTTTCAAGTCGGGTTACAATCCAAAGGTATATACCTTTGACATTTTTGTGTTTGAACAAAAATTTTGAGAAAATTTGTTTTTGAATGTTTTGAAAAATTTTAAATTTTTGATGAAAATTGATATTTTTGTTTCAAGTCGGGTTACAATCCAAAGGTATATACCTTTGACATTTTTGTGTTTGAACAAAAATTTTGAGAAAATTTGTTTTTGAATGTTTTGAAAAATTTTAAATTTTTGATGAAAATTGATATTTTTGTTTCAAGTCGGGTTACAATCCAAAGGTATATACCTTTGACATTTTTGTGTTTGAACAAAAAATTTCAAAGTTTTGAGAAAAATTTGTTTTTGAATGTTTTGAAAATTTTTAAATTTTTGATAAAAAATAATATTTTTGTTTCAAGTCGGGTTACAATCCAAAGGTATATACCTTTGACATTTTTGTGTTTGAACAAAAATTTTGAGAAAATTTGTTTTTGAATGTTTTGAAAAATTTTAAATTTTTGATGAAAATTGATATTTTTGTTTCAAGTCGGGTTACAATCCAAAGGTATATACCTTTGACATTTTTGTGTTTGAACAAAAATTTTCAAAGTTTTGAGAAAATTTGTTTTTGAATGTTTTGAAAAATTTTTAAATTTTTGATGAAAAATGATATTTTTGTTTCAAGTCGGGTTACAATCCAAAGGTATATACCTTTGACATTTTTGTGTTTGAACAAAAATTTTGAGAAAATTTGTTTTTGAATGTTTTGAAAAATTTTAAATTTTTGATAAAAATTGATATTTTTGTTTCAAGTCGGGTTACAATCCAAAGGTATATACCTTTGACATTTTTGTGTTTGAACAAAAATTTTGAGAAAATTTGTTTTTGAATGTTTTGAAAAATTTTAAATTTTTGATGAAATTGATATTTTTGTTTCAAGTCGGGTTACAATCCAAAGGTACCTTTGACATTTTTGTGTTTGAACAAAAATTTTCAAAGTTTTGAGAAAATTTGTTTTTGAATGTTTTGAAAAATTTTAAATTTTTGATGAAAATTGATATTTTTGTTTCAAGTCGGGGTTACAATCCAAAGGTATATACCTTTGACATTTTTGTGTTTGAACAAAATTTTCAAAGTTTTGAGAAAATTTGTTTTTGAATGTTTTGAAAAATTTTAAATTTTTTGATGAAAATTGATATTTTTGTTTCAAGTCGGGTTACAATCCAAAGGTATATACCTTTGACATTTTTGTGTTTGAACAAAAATTTTGAGAAAATTTGTTTTTGAATGTTTTGAAAAATTTTAAATTTTTGATGAAAATTGATATTTTTGTTTCAAGTCGGGTTACAATCCAAAGGTATATACCTTTGACATTTTTGTGTTTGAACAAAAATTTTCAAAGTTTTGAGAAAATTTGTTTTTGAATGTTTTGAAAATTTTTAAATTTTTGATGTAAAATGATATTTTTGTTTCAAGTCGGGTTACAATCCAAAGGTATATACCTTTGACATTTTTGTGTTTGAACAAAAATTTTGAGAAAATTTGTTTTTGAATGTTTTGAAAAATTTTAAATTTTTGATGAAAATTGATATTTTTGTTTCAAGTCGGGTTACAATCCAAAGGTATATACCTTTGACATTTTTGTGTTTGAACAAAAATTTTCAAAGTTTTGAGAAAATTTGTTTTTGAATGTTTTGAAAATTTTTAAATTTTTGATGAAAATTGATATTTTTGTTTCAAGTCGGGTTACAATCCAAAGGTATATACCTTTGACATTTTTGTGTTTGAACAAAAATTTTGAGAAAATTTGTTTTTGAATGTTTTGAAAAATTTTAAATTTTTGATGAAAATTGATATTTTTGTTTCAAGTCGGGTTACAATCCAAAGGTATATACCTTTGACATTTTTGTGTTTGAACAAAAATTTTCAAAGTTTTGAGAAAATTTGTTTTTGAATGTTTTGAAAATTTTTAAATTTTTGATGAAAAATGATATTTTTGTTTCAAGTCGGGTTACAATCCAAAGGTATATACCTTTGACATTTTTGTGTTTGAACAAAAATTTTGAGAAAATTTGTTTTTGAATGTTTTGAAAAATTTTAAATTTTTGATGAAAATTGATATTTTTGTTTCAAGTCGGGTTACAATCCAAAGGTATATATATACCTTTGACATTTTTGTGTTTGAACAAAAATTTTCAAAGTTTTGAGAAAATTTGTTTTTGAATGTTTTGAAAAATTTTAAATTTTTGATGAAAATTGATATTTTTGTTTCAAGTCGGGTTACAATCCAAAGGTATATATATACCTTTGACATTTTTGTGTTTGAACAAAAATTTTGAGAAAATTTGTTTTTGAATGTTTTGAAAAATTTTAAATTTTTGATGAAAATTGATATTTTTGTTTCAAGTCGGGTTACAATCCAAAGGTATATACCTTTGACATTTTTGTGTTTGAACAAAAATTTTGAGAAAATTTGTTTTTGAATGTTTTGTAAAATTTTAAATTTTTGATGAAAATTGATATTTTTGTTTCAAGTCGGGTTACAATCCAAAGGTATATACCTTTGACATTTTTGTGTTTGAACAAAAATTTTGAGAAAATTTGTTTTTGAATGTTTTGAAAAATTTTAAATTTTTGATGAAAATTGATATTTTTGTTTCAAGTCGGGTTACAATCCAAAGGTATATACCTTTGACATTTTTGTGTTTGAACAAAAATTTTGAGAAAATTTGTTTTTGAATGTTTTGAAAAATTTTAAATTTTTGATGAAAATTGATATTTTTGTTTCAAGTCGGGTTACAATCCAAAGGTATATACCTTTGACATTTTTGTGTTTAAACAAAAATTTTCAAAGTTTTGAGAAAATTTGTTTTTGAATGTTTTGAAAATTTTTAAATTTTTGATGAAAAATGATATTTTTGTTTCAAGTCGGGTTACAATCCAAAGGTATATTTTACCTTTGACATTTTTGTGTTTGAACAAAAATTTTGAGAAAATTTGTTTTTGAATGTTTTGAAAAATTTTAAATTTTTGATGAAAATTGATATTTTTGTTTCAAGTCGGGTTACAATCCAAAGGTATATACTTTTCAAAAATTTAAAATTTTTCAAAACATTCAAAAACAAATTTTCTCAAAATTTTTGTTCAAACACAAAAATGTCAAAGGTATATATATACCTTTGGATTGTAACCCGACTTGAAACAAAAATATCAATTTTCATCAAAAATTTAAAATTTTTCAAAACATTCAAAAACAAATTTTCTCAAAATTTTTGTTCAAACACAAAAATGTCAAAGGTATATACCTTTGGATTGTAACCCGACTTGAAACAAAAATATCAATTTTCATCAAAAATTTAAAAATTTTCAAAACATTCAAAAACAAATTTTCTCAAAATTTTTGTTTAAACACAAAAATGTCAAAGGTATATATACCTTTGGATTGTAACCCGACTTGAAACAAAAATATCATTTTTCATCAAAAATTTAAAAATTTTCAAAACATTCAAAAACAAATTTTTTCAAAACTTTGAAAATTTTTGTTCAAACACAAAAATGTCAAAGGTATATACCTTTGGATTGTAACCCGACTTGAAACAAAAATATCAATTTTCATCAAAAATTTAAAATTTTTCAAAACATTCAAAAAATTTTTGATGAAAAATGATATTTTTGTTTCAAGTCGGGTTACAATCCAAAGGTATATATATACCTTTGACATTTTTGTGTTTGAACAAAAGTTTTGAGAAAATTTGTTTTTGAATGTTTTGAAAAATTTTAAATTTTTGATGAAAATTGATATTTTTGTTTCAAGTCGGGTTACAATACCTTTGACATTTTTGTGTTTGAACAAAAATTTTCAAAGTTTTGAGAAAATTTGTTTTTAAATGTTTTGAAAATTTTTAAATTTTTGATGAAAAATGATATTTTTGTTTCAAGTCGGGTTACAATCCAAAGGTATATACCTTTGACATTTTTGTGTTTGAACAAAAATTTTGAGAAAATTTGTTTTTGAATGTTTTGAAAAATTTTAAATTTTTGATGAAAATTGATATTTTTGTTTCAAGTCGGGTTACAATCCAAAGGTATATATATATACCTTTGACATTTTTGTGTTTGAACAAAAATTTTGAGAAAATTTGTTTTTGAATGTTTTGAAAAATTTTAAATTTTTGATGAAAATTGATATTTTTGTTTCAAGTCGGGTTACAATCCAAACCTTTGACATTTTTGTGTTTGAACAAAAATTTTGAGAAAATTTGTTTTTGAATGTTTTGTAAAATTTTAAATTTTTGATGAAAATTGATATTTTTGTTTCAAGTCGGGTTACAATCCAAAGGTATACCTTTGACATTTTTGTGTTTGAACAAAAATTTTGAGAAAATTTGTTTTTGAATGTTTTGAAAAATTTTAAATTTTTGATGAAAATTGATATTTTTGTTTCAAGTCGGGTTACAATCCAAAGACCTTTGACATTTTTGTGTTTGAACAAAAATTTTGAGAAAATTTGTTTTTGAATGTTTTGAAAAATTTTAAATTTTTGATGAAAATTGATATTTTTGTTTCAAGTCGGGTTACAATCCAAAGGTATATACCTTTGACATTTTTGTGTTTGAACAAAAATTTTCAAAGGTTTGAGAAAATTTGTTTTTGAATGTTTTGAAAATTTATAAATTTTTGATGAAAAATGATATTTTTGTTTCAAGTCGGGTTACAATCCAAAGGTATATACCTTCGACATTTTTGTGTTTGAACAAAAATTTTGAGAAAATTTGTTTTTGAATGTTTTGAAAAATTTTAAATTTTTGATGAAAATTGATATTTTTGTTTCAAGTCGGGTTACAATCCAAAGGTATATACCTTTGACATTTTTGTGTTTGAACAAAAATTTTGAGAAAATTTGTTTTTGAATGTTTTGAAAAATTTTAAATTTTTGATAAAAATTGATATTTTTGTTTCAAGTCGGGTTACAATCCAAAGGTATATACCTTTGACATTTTTGTGTTTGAACAAAAATTTTGAGAAAATTTGTTTTTGAATGTTTTGAAAAATTTTAAATTTTTGATGAAAATTGATATTTTTGTTTCAAGTCGGGTTACAATCCAAAGGTATATACCTTTGACATTTTTGTGTTTGAACAAAAATTTTGAGAAAATTTGTTTTTGAATGTTTTGAAAAATTTTAAATTTTTGATGAAAATTGATATTTTTGTTTCAAGTCGGGTTACAATCCAAAGGTAATATACCTTTGACATTTTTGTGTTTGAACAAAAATTTTGAGAAAATTTGTTTTTGAATGTTTTGTAAAATTTTAAATTTTTGATGAAAATTGATATTTTTGTTTCAAGTCGGGTTACAATCCAAAGGTATATACCTTTGACATTTTTGTGTTTGAACAAAAATTTTGAGAAAATTTGTTTTTGAATGTTTTGAAAAATTTTAAATTTTTGATGAAAATTGATATTTTTGTTTCAAGTCGGGTTACAATCCAAAGGTATATACCTTTGACATTTTTGTGTTTAAACAAAAATTTTCAAAGTTTTGAGAAAATTTGTTTTTGAATGTTTTGAAAATTTTTAAATTTTTGATGAAAAATGATATTTTTGTTTCAAGTCGGGTTACAATCCAAAGGTATATACCTTTGACATTTTTGTGTTTGAACAAAAATTTTGAGAAAATTTGTTTTTGAATGTTTTGAAAAATTTTAAATTTTTGATGAAAATTGATATTTTTGTTTCAAGTCGGGTTACAATACCTTTGACATTTTTGTGTTTGAACAAAAATTTTCAAAGTTTTGAGAAAATTTGTTTTTGAATGTTTTGAAAATTTTTAAATTTTTGATGAAAAATGATATTTTTGTTTCAAGTCGGGTTACAATCCAAAGGTATATACCTTTGACATTTTTGTGTTTGAACAAAAATTTTGAGAAAATTTGTTTTTGAATGTTTTGTAAAATTTTAAATTTTTGATGAAAATTGATATTTTTGTTTCAAGTCGGGTTACAATCCAAAGGTATATACCTTTGACATTTTTGTGTTTGAACAAAAATTTTGAGAAAATTTGTTTTTGAATGTTTTGAAAAATTTTAAATTTTTGATGAAAATTGATATTTTTGTTTCAAGTCGGGTTACAATCCAAAGGTATATACCTTTGACATTTTTGTGTTTGAACAAAAATTTTCAAAGTTTTGAGAAAATTTGTTTTTGAATGTTTTGAAAATTTTTAAATTTTTGATGAAAAATGATATTTTTGTTTCAAGTCGGGTTACAATCCAAAGGTATATACCTTTGACATTTTTGTGTATGAACAAAAATTTTGAGAAAATTTGTTTTTGAATGATTTGAAAAATTTTAAATTTTTGATAAAAATTGATATTTTTGTTTCAAGTCGGGTTACAATCCAAAGGTATATACCTTTGACATTTTTGTGTTTGAACAAAAATTTTGAGAAAATTTGTTTTTGAATGTTTTGAAAAATTTTGAATTTTTGATGAAAATTGATATTTTTGTTTCAAGTCGGGTTACAATCCAAAGGTATATACCTTTGACATTTTTGTGTTTGAACAAAAATTTTGAGAAAATTTGTTTTTGAATGTTTTGAAAAATTTTGAATTTTTGATGAAAATTGATATTTTTGTTTCAAGTCGGGTTACAATCCAAAGGTATATACCTTTGACATTTTTGTGTTTGAACAAAAATTTTGAGAAAATTTGTTTTTGAATGTTTTAAAAAATTTTGAATTTTTGATGAAAATTGATATTTTTGTTTCAAGTCGGGTTACAATCCAAAGGTATATACCTTTGACATTTTTGTGTTTGAACAAAAATTTTGAGAAAATTTGTTTTTGAATGTTTTGAAAAATTTTGAATTTTTGATGAAAATTGATATTTTTGTTTCAAGTCGGGTTACAATCCAAAGGTATATACCTTTGACATTTTTGTGTTTGAACAAAAATTTTCAAAGTTTTGAGAAAATTTGTTTTTGAATGTTTTGAAAAATTTTAAATTTTTGATGAAAATTGATATTTTTGTTTCAAGTCGGGTTACAATCCAAAGGTATATACCTTTGACATTTTTGTGTTTGAACAAAAATTTTCAAAGTTTTGAGAAAATTTGTTTTTGAATGTTTTGAAAATTTTTAAATTTTTGATGAAAATTGATATTTTTGTTTCAAGTCGGGTTACAATCCAAAGGTATATACCTTTGACATTTTTGTGTTTGAACAAAAATTTTGAGAAAATTTGTTTTTGAATGTTTTGAAAAATTTTAAATTTTTGATGAAAATTGATATTTTTGTTTCAAGTCGGGTTACAATCCAAAGGTATATACCTTTGACATTTTTGTGTTTGAACAAAAATTTTCAAAGTTTTGAGAAAATTTGTTTTTGAATGTTTTGAAAATTTTTAAATTTTTGATGAAAATTGATATTTTTGTTTCAAGTCGGGTTACAATCCAAAGGTATATACCTTTGACATTTTTGTGTTTGAACAAAAATTTTGAGAAAATTTGTTTTTGAATGTTTTGTAAAATTTTAAATTTTTGATGAAAATTGATATTTTTGTTTCAAGTCGGGTTACAATCCAAAGGTATATACCTTTGACATTTTTGTGTTTGAACAAAAATTTTGAGAAAATTTGTTTTTGAATGTTTTGAAAAATTTTAAATTTTTGATGAAAATTGATATTTTTGTTTCAAGTCGGGTTACAATCCAAAGGTATATACCTTTGACATTTTTGTGTTTGAACAAAAATTTTGAGAAAATTTGTTTTTGAATGTTTTGAAAAATTTTAAATTTTTGATGAAAATTGATATTTTTGTTTCAAGTCGGGTTACAATCCAAAGGTATATACCTTTGACATTTTTGTGTTTAAACAAAAATTTTCAAAGTTTTGAGAAAATTTGTTTTTGAATGTTTTGAAAATTTTTAAATTTTTGATGAAAAATGATATTTTTGTTTCAAGTCGGGTTACAATCCAAAGGTATATACCTTTGACATTTTTGTGTTTGAACAAAAATTTTGAGAAAATTTGTTTTTGAATGTTTTGAAAAATTTTAAATTTTTGATGAAAATTGATATTTTTGTTTCAAGTCGGGTTACAATCCAAAGGTATATACTTTTCAAAAATTTAAAATTTTTCAAAACATTCAAAAACAAATTTTCTCAAAATTTTTGTTCAAACACAAAAATGTCAAAGGTATATACCTTTGGATTGTAACCCGACTTGAAACAAAAATATCAATTTTCATCAAAAATTTAAAATTTTTCAAAACATTCAAAAACAAATTTTCTCAAAATTTTTGTTCAAACACAAAAATGTCAAAGGTATATACCTTTGGATTGTAACCCGACTTGAAACAAAAATATCAATTTTCATCAAAAATTTAAAAATTTTCAAAACATTCAAAAACAAATTTTCTCAAAATTTTTGTTTAAACACAAAAATGTCAAAGGTATATATACCTTTGGATTGTAACCCGACTTGAAACAAAAATATCATTTTTCATCAAAAATTTAAAAATTTTCAAAACATTCAAAAACAAATTTTTTCAAAACTTTGAAAATTTTTGTTCAAACACAAAAATGTCAAAGGTATATACCTTTGGATTGTAACCCGACTTGAAACAAAAATATCAATTTTCATCAAAAATTTAAAATTTTTCAAAACATTCAAAAAATTTTTGATGAAAAATGATATTTTTGTTTCAAGTCGGGTTACAATCCAAAGGTATATACCTTTGACATTTTTGTGTTTGAACAAAAATTTTGAGAAAATTTGTTTTTGAATGTTTTGAAAAATTTTAAATTTTTGATGAAAATTGATATTTTTGTTTCAAGTCGGGTTACAATCCAAAGGTATATACCTTTGACATTTTTGTGTTTGAACAAAAATTTTCAAAGTTTTGAGAAAATTTGTTTTTGAATGTTTTGAAAATTTTTAAATTTTTGATGAAAAATGATATTTTTGTTTCAAGTCGGGTTACAATCCAAAGGTATATACCTTTGACATTTTTGTGTTTGAACAAAAATTTTCAAAGTTTTGAGAAAATTTGTTTTTGAATGTTTTGAAAATTTTTAAATTTTTGATGAAAAATGATATTTTTGTTTCAAGTCGGGTTACAATCCAAAGGTATATACCTTTGACATTTTTGTGTTTGAACAAAAATTTTGAGAAAATTTGTTTTTGAATGTTTTGAAAAATTTTAAATTTTTGATGAAAATTGATATTTTTGTTTCAAGTCGGGTTACAATCCAAAGGTATATACCTTTGACATTTTTGTGTTTGAACAAAAATTTTGAGAAAATTTGTTTTTGAATGTTTTGAAAAATTTTAAATTTTTGATGAAAATTGATATTTTTGTTTCAAGTCGGGTTACAATCCAAAGGTATATACCTTTGACATTTTTGTGTTTGAACAAAAATTTTCAAAGTTTTGAGAAAATTTGTTTTTGAATGTTTTGAAAAATTTTAAATTTTTGATGAAAATTGATATTTTTGTTTCAAGTCGGGTTACAATCCAAAGGTATATACCTTTGACATTTTTGTGTTTGAACAAAAATTTTCAAAGTTTTGAGAAAATTTGTTTTTGAATGTTTTGAAAATTTTTAAATTTTTGATGAAAATTGATATTTTTGTTTCAAGTCGGGTTACAATCCAAAGGTATATATATACCTTTGACATTTTTGTGTTTGAACAAAAATTTTCAAAGTTTTGAGAAAATTTGTTTTTGAATGTTTTGAAAAATTTTAAATTTTTGATGAAAAATGATATTTTTGTTTCAAGTCGGGTTACAATCCAAAGGTGACCTTTGACATTTTTGTGTTTGAACAAAAATTTTGAGAAAATTTGTTTTTGAATGTTTTGAAAAATTTTAAATTTTTGATGAAAATTGATATTTTTGTTTCAAGTCGGGTTACAATCCAAAGGTATATACCTTTGACATTTTTGTGTTTGAACAAAAATTTTCAAAGTTTTGAGAAAATTTGTTTTTGAATGTTTTGAAAAATTTTAAATTTTTGATGAAAATTGATATTTTTGTTTCAAGTCGGGTTACAATCCAAAGGTATATACCTTTGACATTTTTGTGTTTGAACAAAAATTTTCAAAGTTTTGAGAAAATTTGTTTTTGAATGTTTTGAAAAATTTTAAATTTTTGATGAAAATTGATATTTTTGTTTCAAGTCGGGTTACAATCCAAAGGTATATACCTTTGACATTTTTGTGTTTGAACAAAAATTTTCAAAGTTTTGAGAAAATTTGTTTTTGAATGTTTTGAAAAATTTTAAATTTTTGATGAAAATTGATATTTTTGTTTCAAGTCGGGTTACAATCCAAAGGTATATACCTTTGACATTTTTGTGTTTGAACAAAAATTTTCAAAGTTTTGAGAAAATTTGTTTTTGAATGTTTTGAAAAATTTTAAATTTTTGATGAAAATTGATATTTTTGTTTCAAGTCGGGTTACAATCCAAAGGTATATACCTTTGACATTTTTGTGTTTGAACAAAAATTTTGAGAAAATTTGTTTTTGAATGTTTTGAAAAATTTTAAATTTTTGATGAAAATTGATATTTTTGTTTCAAGTCGGGTTACAATCCAAAGGTATATACCTTTGACATTTTTGTGTTTGAACAAAAATTTTCAAAGTTTTGAGAAAATTTGTTTTTGAATGTTTTGAAAAATTTTAAATTTTTGATGAAAATTGATATTTTTGTTTCAAGTCGGGTTACAATCCAAAGGTATATACCTTTGACATTTTTGTGTTTGAACAAAAATTTTGAGAAAATTTGTTTTTGAATGTTTTGAAAAATTTTAAATTTTTGATGAACATTGATATTTTTGTTTCAAGTCGGGTTACAATCCAAAGGTATATACCTTTGACATTTTTGAGTTTGAACAAAAATTTTCAAAGTTTTGAGAAAATTTGTTTTTGAATGTTTTGAAAAATTTTAAATTTTTGATGAAAATTGATATTTTTGTTTCAAGTCGGGTTACAATCCAAAGGTATATACCTTTGACATTTTTGTGTTTGAACAAAAATTTTAAGAAAATTTGTTTTTGAATGTTTTGAAAAATTTTAAATTTTTGATGAAAATTGATATTTTTGTTTCAAGTCGGGTTACAATCCAAAGGTATATACCTTTGACATTTTTGTGTTTGAACAAAAATTTTTAAAGTTTTGAGAAAATTTGTTTTTGAATGTTTTGAAAAATTTTAAATTTTTGATGAAAATTGATATTTTTGTTTCAAGTCGGGTTACAATCCAAAGGTATATACCTTTGACATTTTTGTGTTTGAACAAAAATTTTCAAAGTTTTGAGAAAATTTGTTTTTGAATGTTTTGAAAAATTTTAAATTTTTGATGAAAATTGATATTTTTGTTTCAAGTCGGGTTACAATCCAAAGGTATATACCTTTGACATTTTTGTGTTTGAACAAAAATTTTCAAAGTTTTGAGAAAATTTGTTTTTGAATGTTTTGAAAAATTTTAAATTTTTGATGAAAATTGATATTTTTGTTTCAAGTCGGGTTACAATCCAAAGGTATATACCTTTGACATTTTTGTGTTTGAACAAAAATTTTCAAAGTTTTGAGAAAATTTGTTTTTGAATGTTTTGAAAAATTTTAAATTTTTGATGAAAATTGATATTTTTGTTTCAAGTCGGGTTACAATCCAAAGGTATATACCTTTGACATTTTTGTGTTTGAACAAAAATTTTCAAAGTTTTGAGAAAATTTGTTTTTGAATGTTTTGAAAAATTTTAAATTTTTGATGAAAATTGATATTTTTGTTTCAAGTCGGGTTACAATCCAAAGGTATATACCTTTGACATTTTTGTGTTTGAACAAAAATTTTCAAAGTTTTGAGAAAATTTGTTTTTGAATGTTTTGAAAAATTTTAAATTTTTGATGAAAATTGATATTTTTGTTTCAAGTCGGGTTACAATCCAAAGGTATATACCTTTGACATTTTTGTGTTTGAACAAAAATTTTGAGAAAATTTGTTTTTGAATGTTTTGAAAAATTTTAAATTTTTGATGAACATTGATATTTTAGTTTCAAGTCGGGTTACAATCCAAAGGTATATACCTTTGACATTTTTGAGTTTGAACAAAAATTTTCAAAGTTTTGAGAAAATTTGTTTTTGAATGTTTTGAAAAATTTTAAATTTTTGATGAAAATTGATATTTTTGTTTCAAGTCGGGTTACAATCCAAAGGTATATACCTTTGACATTTTTGTGTTTGAACAAAAATTTTCAAAGTTTTGAGAAAATTTGTTTTTGAATGTTTTGAAAAATTTTAAATTTTTGATGAAAAATGATATTTTTGTTTCAAGTCGGGTTACAATCCAAAGGTAATATACCTTTGACATTTTTGTGTTTGAACAAAAATTTTCAAAGTTTTGAGAAAATTTGTTTTTGAATGTTTTGAAAAATTTTAAATTTTTGATGAAAATTGATATTTTTGTTTCAAGTCGGGTTACAATCCAAAGGTATATACCTTTGACATTTTTGTGTTTGAACAAAAATTTTGAGAAAATTTGTTTTTGAATGTTTTGAAAAATTTTAAATTTTTGATGAAAATTGATATTTTTGTTTCAAGTCGGGTCTTTGACATTTTTGTGTTTGAACAAAAATTTTGAGAAAATTTGTTTTTGAATGTTTTGAAAAATTTTAAATTTTTGATGAAAATTGATATTTTTGTTTCAAGTCGGGTTACAATCCAAAGGTATATACCTTTGACATTTTTGTGTTTGAACAAAAATTTTGAGAAAATTTGTTTTTGAATGTTTTGAAAAATTTTAAATTTTTGATGAAAATTGATATTTTTGTTTCAAGTCGGGTTACAATCCAAAGGTTTGACATTTTTGTGTTTGAACAAAAATTTTCAAAGTTTTGAGAAAATTTGTTTTTGAATGTTTTGAAAAATTTTAAATTTTTGATGAAAATTGATATTTTTGTTTCAAGTCGGGTTACAATCCAAAGGTATATACCTTTGACATTTTTGTGTTTGAACAAAAATTTTCAAAGTTTTGAGA
This sequence comes from Tachinus rufipes, assembly GCA_963932245.1. NCBI lineage: Eukaryota > Metazoa > Arthropoda > Insecta > Coleoptera > Staphylinidae > Tachinus > Tachinus rufipes. Next base: position 3,399,976 of record OZ010745.1, read on the forward strand.
AAATTTGTTTTTGAATGTTTTGAAAAATTTTAAATTTTTGATGAAAATTGATATTTTTGTTTCAAGTCGGGTTACAATCCAAAGATATACCTTTGACATTTTTGTGTTTGAACAAAAATTTTGAGAAAATTTGTTTTTGAATGTTTTGAAAATTTTTAAATTTTTGATGAAAATTGATATTTTTGTTTCAAGTCGGGTTACAATCCAAAGGTATATATATACCTTTGACATTTTTGTGTTTGAACAAAAATTTTCAAAGTTTTGAGAAAATTTGTTTTTGAATGTTTTGAAAAATTTTAAATTTTTGATGAAAATTGATATTTTTGTTTCAAGTCGGGTTACAATCCAAAGGTATATACCTTTGACATTTTTGTGTTTGAACAAAAATTTTGAGAAAATTTGTTTTTGAATGTTTTGAAAAATTTTAAATTTTTGATGAAAATTGATATTTTTGTTTCAAGTCGGGTTACAATCCAAAGGTATACCAAAGGTATATACCTTTGACATTTTTGTGTTTGAACAAAAATTTTCAAAGTTTTGAGAAAATTTGTTTTTGAATGTTTTGAAAAATTTTAAATTTTTGATGAAAATTGATATTTTTGTTTCAAGTCGGGTTACAATCCAAAGGTATATACCTTTGACATTTTTGTGTTTGAACAAAAATTTTCAAAGTTTTGAGAAAATTTGTTTTTGAATGTTTTGAAAAATTTTAAATTTTTGATGAAAATTGATATTTTTGTTTCAAGTCGGGTTACAATCCAAAGGTATATACCTTTGACATTTTTGTGTTTGAACAAAAATTTTGAGAAAATTTGTTTTTGAATGTTTTGAAAAATTTTAAATTTTTGATGAAAATTGATATTTTTGTTTCAAGTCGGGTTACAATCCAAAGGTATATACCTTTGACATTTTTGTGTTTGAACAAAAATTTTCAAAGTTTTGAGAAAATTTGTTTTTGAATGTTTTGAAAAATTTTAAATTTTTGATGAAAATTGATATTTTTGTTTCAAGTCGGGTTACAATCCAAAGGTATATACCTTTGACATTTTTGTGTTTGAACAAAAATTTTGAGAAAATTTGTTTTTGAATGTTTTGAAAAATTTTAAATTTTTGATGAACATTGATATTTTTGTTTCAAGTCGGGTTACAATCCAAAGGTATATACCTTTGACATTTTTGAGTTTGAACAAAAATTTTCAAAGTTTTGAGAAAATTTGTTTTTGAATGTTTTGAAAAATTTTAAATTTTTGATGAAAATTGATATTTTTGTTTCAAGTCGGGTTACAATCCAAAGGTATATACCTTTGACATTTTTGTGTTTGAACAAAAATTTTAAGAAAATTTGTTTTTGAATGTTTTGAAAAATTTTAAATTTTTGATGAAAATTGATATTTTTGTTTCAAGTCGGGTTACAATCCAAAGGTATATACCTTTGACATTTTTGTGTTTGAACAAAAATTTTTAAAGTTTTGAGAAAATTTGTTTTTGAATGTTTTGAAAAATTTTAAATTTTTGATGAAAATTGATATTTTTGTTTCAAGTCGGGTTACAATCCAAAGGTATATACCTTTGACATTTTTGTGTTTGAACAAAAATTTTCAAAGTTTTGAGAAAATTTGTTTTTGAATGTTTTGAAAAATTTTAAATTTTTGATGAAAATTGATATTTTTGTTTCAAGTCGGGTTACAATCCAAAGGTATATACCTTTGACATTTTTGTGTTTGAACAAAAATTTTAAGAAAATTTGTTTTTGAATGTTTTGAAAAATTTTAAATTTTTGATGAAAATTGATATTTTTGTTTCAAGTCGGGTTACAATCCAAAGGTATATACCTTTGACATTTTTGTGTTTGAACAAAAATTTTGAGAAAATTTGTTTTTGAATGTTTTGAAAAATTTTAAATTTTTGATGAAAATTGATATTTTTGTTTCAAGTCGGGTTACAATCCAAAGGTATATACCTTTGACATTTTTGTGTTTGAACAAAAATTTTGAGAAAATTTGTTTTTGAATGTTTTGAAAAATTTTAAATTTTTGATGAAAATTGATATTTTTGTTTCAAGTCGGGTTACAATCCAAAGGTATATACCTTTGACATTTTTGTGTTTGAACAAAAATTTTAAGAAAATTTGTTTTTGAATGTTTTGAAAAATTTTAAATTTTTGATGAAAATTGATATTTTTGTTTCAAGTCGGGTTACAATCCAAAGGTATATACCTTTGACATTTTTGTGTTTGAACAAAAATTTTGAGAAAATTTGTTTTTGAATGTTTTGAAAAATTTTAAATTTTTGATGAAAATTGATATTTTTGTTTCAAGTCGGGTTACAATCCAAAGGTATATACCTTTGACATTTTTGTGTTTGAACAAAAATTTTGAGAAAATTTGTTTTTGAATGTTTTGAAAAATTTTAAATTTTTGATGAAAATTGATATTTTTGTTTCAAGTCGGGTTACAATCCAAAGGTATATACCTTTGACATTTTTGTGTTTGAACAAAAATTTTGAGAAAATTTGTTTTTGAATGTTTTGAAAAATTTTAAATTTTTGATGAAAATTGATATTTTTGTTTCAAGTCGGGTTACAATCCAAAGGTATATACCTTTGACATTTTTGTGTTTGAACAAAAATTTTCAAAGTTTTGAGAAAATTTGTTTTTGAATGTTTTGAAAAATTTTAAATTTTTGATGAAAATTGATATTTTTGTTTCAAGTCGGGTTACAATCCAAAGGTATATACCTTTGACATTTTTGTGTTTGAACAAAAATTTTCAAAGTTTTGAGAAAATTTGTTTTTGAATGTTTTGAAAATTTTTAAATTTTTAATGAAAAATGATATTTTTGTTTCAAGTCGGGTTACAATCCAAAGGTATATACCTTTGACATTTTTGTGTTTGAACAAAAATTTTGAGAAAATTTGTTTTTGAATGTTTTGAAAAATTTTAAATTTTTGATGAAAATTGATATTTTTGTTTCAAGTCGGGTTACAATCCAAAGGTATATACGTTTGACATTTTTGAGTTTGAACAAAAATTTTCAAAGTTTTGAGAAAATTTGTTTTTGAATGTTTTGAAAAATTTTAAATTTTTGATGAAAATTGATATTTTTGTTTCAAGTCGGGTTACAATCCAAAGGTATATACCTTTGACATTTTTGTGTTTGAACAAAAATTTTAAGAAAATTTGTTTTTGAATGTTTTGAAAAATTTTAAATTTTTGATGAAAATTGATATTTTTGTTTCAAGTCGGGTTACAATCCAAAGGTATATACCTTTGACATTTTTGTGTTTGAACAAAAATTTTTAAAGTTTTGAGAAAATTTGTTTTTGAATGTTTTGAAAAATTTTAAATTTTTGATGAAAATTGATATTTTTGTTTCAAGTCGGGTTACAATCCAAAGGTATATACCTTTGACATTTTTGTGTTTGAACAAAAATTTTCAAAGTTTTGAGAAAATTTGTTTTTGAATGTTTTGAAAAATTTTAAATTTTTGATGAAAAATGATATTTTTGTTTCAAGTCGGGTTACAATCCAAAGGTATATACCTTTGACATTTTTGTGTTTGAACAAAAATTTTCAAAGTTTTGAGAAAATTTGTTTTTGAATGTTTTGAAAAATTTTAAATTTTTGATGAAAATTGATATTTTTGTTTCAAGTCGGGTTACAATCCAAAGGTATATACCTTTGACATTTTTGTGTTTGAACAAAAATTTTGAGAAAATTTGTTTTTGAATGTTTTGAAAAATTTTAAATTTTTGATGAAAATTGATATTTTTGTTTCAAGTCGGGTCTTTGACATTTTTGTGTTTGAACAAAAATTTTGAGAAAATTTGTTTTTGAATGTTTTGAAAAATTTTAAATTTTTGATGAAAATTGATATTTTTGTTTCAAGTCGGGTTACAATCCAAAGGTATATACCTTTGACATTTTTGTGTTTGAACAAAAATTTTGAGAAAATTTGTTTTTGAATGTTTTGAAAAATTTTAAATTTTTGATGAAAATTGATATTTTTGTTTCAAGTCGGGTTACAATCCAAAGGTATATACCTTTGACATTTTTGTGTTTGAACAAAAATTTTCAAAGTTTTGAGAAAATTTGTTTTTGAATGTTTTGAAAAATTTTAAATTTTTGATGAAAATTGATATTTTTGTTTCAAGTCGGGTTACAATCCAAAGGTATATACCTTTGACATTTTTGTGTTTGAACAAAAATTTTCAAAGTTTTGAGAAAATTTGTTTTTGAATGTTTTGAAAAATTTTAAATTTTTGATGAAAATTGATATTTTTGTTTCAAGTCGGGTTACAATCCAAAGGTATATACCTTTGACATTTTTGTGTTTGAACAAAAATTTTGAGAAAATTTGTTTTTGAATGTTTTGAAAAATTTTAAATTTTTGATGAAAATTGATATTTTTGTTTCAAGTCGGGTTACAATCCAAAGGTATATACCTTTGACATTTTTGAGTTTGAACAAATATTTTCAAAGTTTTGAGAAAATTTGTTTTTGAATGTTTTGAAAAATTTTAAATTTTTGATGAAAATTGATATTTTTGTTTCAAGTCGGGTTACAATCCAAAGGTATATACCTTTGACATTTTTGTGTTTGAACAAAAATTTTCAAAGTTTTGAGAAAATTTGTTTTTGAATGTTTTGAAAAATTTTAAATTTTTGATGAAAATTGATATTTTTGTTTCAAGTCGGGTTACAATCCAAAGGTATATACCTTTGACATTTTTGTGTTTGAACAAAAATTTTGAGAAAATTTGTTTTTGAATGTTTTGAAAAATTTTAAATTTTTGATGAAAATTGATATTTTTGTTTCAAGTCGGGTTACAATCCAAAGGTATTCTAGTTATTAAATTAATCATCCCTTTATTTAAATACAATCTACGACTTATAACTCGCTCATAAGAAATATTTGCTAAACAAAATAAACCTGAAGAACATAACCCATGAGCTAATATTATTACTAAAGCCCCACATAATCCTCAATAATTTATTGTTATAATGCCACATAAAACTAATCCTATACCTTTGACATTTTTGTGTTTGAACAAAAATTTTCAAAGTTTTGAGAAAATTTGTTTTTGAATGTTTTGAAAAATTTTAAATTTTTGATGAAAATTGATATTTTTGTTTCAAGTCGGGTTACAATCCAAAGGTATATACCTTTGACATTTTTGTGTTTGAACAAAAATTTTGAGAAAATTTGTTTTTGAATGTTTTGAAAAATTTTAAATTTTTGATGAAAATTGATATTTTTGTTTCAAGTCGGGTTACAATCCAAAGGTATATACCTTTGACATTTTTGTGTTTGAACAAAAATTTTCAAAGTTTTGAGAAAATTTGTTTTTGAATGTTTTGAAAAATTTTAAATTTTTGATGAAAATTGATATTTTTGTTTCAAGTCGGGTTACAATCCAAAGGTATATACCTTTGACATTTTTGTGTTTGAACAAAAATTTTGAGAAAATTTGTTTTTGAATGTTTTGAAAAATTTTAAATTTTTGATGAAAATTGATATTTTTGTTTCAAGTCGGGTTACAATCCAAAGGTATATACCTTTGACATTTTTGTGTTTGAACAACAATTTTGAGAAAATTTGTTTTTGAATGTTTTGAAAAATTTTAAATTTTTGATGAAAATTGATATTTTTGTTTCAAGTCGGGTTACAATCCAAAGGTATATACCTTTGACATTTTTGTGTTTGAACAAAAATTTTCAAAGTTTTGAGAAAATTTGTTTTTGAATGTTTTGAAAAATTTTAAATTTTTGATGAAAATTGATATTTTTGTTTCAAGTCGGGTTACAATCCAAAGGTATATACCTTTGACATTTTTGTGTTTGAACAAAAATTTTGAGAAAATTTGTTTTTGAATGTTTTGAAAAATTTTAAATTTTTGATGAAAATTGATATTTTTGTTTCAAGTCGGGTTACAATCCAAAGGTATATACCTTTGACATTTTTGTGTTTGAACAAAAATTTTCAAAGTTTTGAGAAAATTTGTTTTTGAATGTTTTGAAAAATTTTAAATTTTTGATGAAAATTGATATTTTTGTTTCAAGTCGGGTTACAATCCAAAGGTATATACCTTTGACATTTTTGTGTTTGAACAAAAATTTTGAGAAAATTTGTTTTTGAATGTTTTGAAAAATTTTAAATTTTTGATGAAAATTGATATTTTTGTTTCAAGTCGGGTTACAATCCAAAGGTATATACCTTTGACATTTTTGTGTTTGAACAAAAATTTTCAAAGTTTTGAGAAAATTTGTTTTTGAATGTTTTGAAAAATTTTAAATTTTTGATGAAAATTGATATTTTTGTTTCAAGTCGGGTTACAATCCAAAGGTATATACCTTTGACATTTTTGTGTTTGAACAAAAATTTTGAGAAAATTTGTTTTTGAATGTTTTGAAAAATTTTAAATTTTTGATGAAAATTGATATTTTTGTTTCAAGTCGGGTTACAATCCAAAGGTATATACCTTTGACATTTTTGTGTTTGAACAAAAATTTTAAGAAAATTTGTTTTTGAATGTTTTGAAAAATTTTAAATTTTTGATGAAAATTGATATTTTTGTTTCAAGTCGGGTTACAATCCAAAGGTATATACCTTTGACATTTTTGTGTTTGAACAAAAATTTTTAAAGTTTTGAGAAAATTTGTTTTTGAATGTTTTGAAAAATTTTAAATTTTTGATGAAAATTGATATTTTTGTTTCAAGTCGGGTTACAATCCAAAGGTATATACCTTTGACATTTTTGTGTTTGAACAAAAATTTTCAAAGTTTTGAGAAAATTTGTTTTTGAATGTTTTGAAAAATTTTAAATTTTTGATGAAAATTGATATTTTTGTTTCAAGTCGGGTTACAATCCAAAGGTATATACCTTTGACATTTTTGTGTTTGAACAAAAATTTTAAGAAAATTTGTTTTTGAATGTTTTGAAAAATTTTAAATTTTTGATGAAAATTGATATTTTTGTTTCAAGTCGGGTTACAATCCAAAGGTATATACCTTTGACATTTTTGTGTTTGAACAAAAATTTTGAGAAAATTTGTTTTTGAATGTTTTGAAAAATTTTAAATTTTTGATGAAAATTGATATTTTTGTTTCAAGTCGGGTTACAATCCAAAGGTATATACCTTTGACATTTTTGTGTTTGAACAAAAATTTTGAGAAAATTTGTTTTTGAATGTTTTGAAAAATTTTAAATTTTTGATGAAAATTGATATTTTTGTTTCAAGTCGGGTTACAATCCAAAGGTATATACCTTTGACATTTTTGTGTTTGAACAAAAATTTTAAGAAAATTTGTTTTTGAATGTTTTGAAAAATTTTAAATTTTTGATGAAAATTGATATTTTTGTTTCAAGTCGGGTTACAATCCAAAGGTATATACCTTTGACATTTTTGTGTTTGAACAAAAATTTTGAGAAAATTTGTTTTTGAATGTTTTGAAAAATTTTAAATTTTTGATGAAAATTGATATTTTTGTTTCAAGTCGGGTTACAATCCAAAGGTATATACCTTTGACATTTTTGTGTTTGAACAAAAATTTTGAGAAAATTTGTTTTTGAATGTTTTGAAAAATTTTAAATTTTTGATGAAAATTGATATTTTTGTTTCAAGTCGGGTTACAATCCAAAGGTATATACCTTTGACATTTTTGTGTTTGAACAAAAATTTTGAGAAAATTTGTTTTTGAATGTTTTGAAAAATTTTAAATTTTTGATGAAAATTGATATTTTTGTTTCAAGTCGGGTTACAATCCAAAGGTATATACCTTTGACATTTTTGTGTTTGAACAAAAATTTTCAAAGTTTTGAGAAAATTTGTTTTTGAATGTTTTGAAAAATTTTAAATTTTTGATGAAAATTGATATTTTTGTTTCAAGTCGGGTTACAATCCAAAGGTATATACCTTTGACATTTTTGTGTTTGAACAAAAATTTTCAAAGTTTTGAGAAAATTTGTTTTTGAATGTTTTGAAAATTTTTAAATTTTTAATGAAAAATGATATTTTTGTTTCAAGTCGGGTTACAATCCAAAGGTATATACCTTTGACATTTTTGTGTTTGAACAAAAATTTTGAGAAAATTTGTTTTTGAATGTTTTGAAAAATTTTAAATTTTTGATGAAAATTGATATTTTTGTTTCAAGTCGGGTTACAATCCAAAGGTATATACGTTTGACATTTTTGAGTTTGAACAAAAATTTTCAAAGTTTTGAGAAAATTTGTTTTTGAATGTTTTGAAAAATTTTAAATTTTTGATGAAAATTGATATTTTTGTTTCAAGTCGGGTTACAATCCAAAGGTATATACCTTTGACATTTTTGTGTTTGAACAAAAATTTTAAGAAAATTTGTTTTTGAATGTTTTGAAAAATTTTAAATTTTTGATGAAAATTGATATTTTTGTTTCAAGTCGGGTTACAATCCAAAGGTATATACCTTTGACATTTTTGTGTTTGAACAAAAATTTTTAAAGTTTTGAGAAAATTTGTTTTTGAATGTTTTGAAAAATTTTAAATTTTTGATGAAAATTGATATTTTTGTTTCAAGTCGGGTTACAATCCAAAGGTATATACCTTTGACATTTTTGTGTTTGAACAAAAATTTTCAAAGTTTTGAGAAAATTTGTTTTTGAATGTTTTGAAAAATTTTAAATTTTTGATGAAAAATGATATTTTTGTTTCAAGTCGGGTTACAATCCAAAGGTATATACCTTTGACATTTTTGTGTTTGAACAAAAATTTTCAAAGTTTTGAGAAAATTTGTTTTTGAATGTTTTGAAAAATTTTAAATTTTTGATGAAAATTGATATTTTTGTTTCAAGTCGGGTTACAATCCAAAGGTATATACCTTTGACATTTTTGTGTTTGAACAAAAATTTTGAGAAAATTTGTTTTTGAATGTTTTGAAAAATTTTAAATTTTTGATGAAAATTGATATTTTTGTTTCAAGTCGGGTCTTTGACATTTTTGTGTTTGAACAAAAATTTTGAGAAAATTTGTTTTTGAATGTTTTGAAAAATTTTAAATTTTTGATGAAAATTGATATTTTTGTTTCAAGTCGGGTTACAATCCAAAGGTATATACCTTTGACATTTTTGTGTTTGAACAAAAATTTTGAGAAAATTTGTTTTTGAATGTTTTGAAAAATTTTAAATTTTTGATGAAAATTGATATTTTTGTTTCAAGTCGGGTTACAATCCAAAGGTATATACCTTTGACATTTTTGTGTTTGAACAAAAATTTTCAAAGTTTTGAGAAAATTTGTTTTTGAATGTTTTGAAAAATTTTAAATTTTTGATGAAAATTGATATTTTTGTTTCAAGTCGGGTTACAATCCAAAGGTATATACCTTTGACATTTTTGTGTTTGAACAAAAATTTTCAAAGTTTTGAGAAAATTTGTTTTTGAATGTTTTGAAAAATTTTAAATTTTTGATGAAAATTGATATTTTTGTTTCAAGTCGGGTTACAATCCAAAGGTATATACCTTTGACATTTTTGTGTTTGAACAAAAATTTTGAGAAAATTTGTTTTTGAATGTTTTGAAAAATTTTAAATTTTTGATGAAAATTGATATTTTTGTTTCAAGTCGGGTTACAATCCAAAGGTATATACCTTTGACATTTTTGAGTTTGAACAAATATTTTCAAAGTTTTGAGAAAATTTGTTTTTGAATGTTTTGAAAAATTTTAAATTTTTGATGAAAATTGATATTTTTGTTTCAAGTCGGGTTACAATCCAAAGGTATATACCTTTGACATTTTTGTGTTTGAACAAAAATTTTCAAAGTTTTGAGAAAATTTGTTTTTGAATGTTTTGAAAAATTTTAAATTTTTGATGAAAATTGATATTTTTGTTTCAAGTCGGGTTACAATCCAAAGGTATATACCTTTGACATTTTTGTGTTTGAACAAAAATTTTGAGAAAATTTGTTTTTGAATGTTTTGAAAAATTTTAAATTTTTGATGAAAATTGATATTTTTGTTTCAAGTCGGGTTACAATCCAAAGGTATTCTAGTTATTAAATTAATCATCCCTTTATTTAAATACAATCTACGACTTATAACTCGCTCATAAGAAATATTTGCTAAACAAAATAAACCTGAAGAACATAACCCATGAGCTAATATTATTACTAAAGCCCCACATAATCCTCAATAATTTATTGTTATAATGCCACATAAAACTAATCCTATACCTTTGACAT